>QAOA01004976.1:272070-318976 GCA_003255065.1 Cercis canadensis
TTGGTCATTTAACAAATTTAACCCATTATTATTATTTTTAAAGTTAAAAAATTAAAAAAAAAAAAAAAAAAAAAAGTCTAGAACTTGTGAGTTTCATTATTTCTTAGAAATATATGAGAATGTAACCCCAAAAAAAGTAAATATCATATTTTCTTTGAAAAAGGAAAAACAATCTATAAAAAGGGGACAGCCAGAGTTGCATGAGAGGTCTCAATAGAGATTCTTCAAACTTAAACAAACAATTGAATGACATGGTAAGGAGAAAAAAAATTTGTGTATCTTTTGGTGAATAGTCACACTTGCAATGTGAGTTTATTAGTACTTCACACAAATTGGATTTTTTTTTAAAAAAAAGTTCCATCAAGTGTATATTTTATTTTTTAATCTCTTATGTTCATATCAATTTTTCCATTGTTTTTAATAATTAAAAGTTTAAAGTAAGGAAATGTTATTCTATTTTAAGGTCAGAATATATCACAAGCGTTAATAAGAGCTTATAATAATACTTATAAATTTCCTACTGCGCACAGTAAAATTTGAAATTAACAATTTTGCCATTTGTGCATATAAATTTCCTTATTCATTTATTTATTTTCCTTTTCTTTTGCTCAAACCTTGCAGAAAACAAGATGACAAAAGTGGGGCAATATTGGAGTTAGCATTCTGCATACTAATTGAACTATTGCCCATTGGTTAAAAGGGGACGAACTTGGAAATATAAATATTAGAGTGGGACAAAAAAGTAAAGTGAATCAGAAGGCGGGAAACTCATGAGCGAGAACAAAATCATCTTTTCCGGTCCGGTTGATTTAACCGTACAAAAGGTACAAAATCTCTGCTCTGTAATTGTAACCATTGACATTGTAATTGTCTCTCGAATCCCTAATTCACGGTTTTCTTCATAGAAAAAACCCTTTCAAGGTTCTAACACACTGCATTAGTAACCATTGTAAGGTTTTAACTATTAGACCACCGCCATAAACCCAAAAGGAAAGGAAAGAGCTTTCAACATCTTTGTACAGCCATAGACGTAGAAACAGGGCAAGCGACCCTCTTTGCATGGTCCTATTCACCTTTTGCTGCTCCTGGGTTCTGGGTTGGTAACGCTTTGGACTGTTAGTTATACACAATTGAGAGCTTAAGGAAAAAAAGGGTCTTGTTTGGTTTGAGCGCCATCACCAATGTCCAGGTGCTTTCCGTTCCCTCCACCAGGGACAGGGTATCTGTGGCAGGGAAAAGGGGGCGAGAAACTCAGAGAACTACTAGAGGTTGGTTTGAGTGTCTCTGTGCTGTCCTGCTTGGCGCTTTGTCCATTTTAGAGGGTCTTTTTCTTTGTGGATTGTTGTTCAATCTTCAATGTGTTTGCATCATGTGAAATTGTATCAGATACAAGCTCAAATTTGTGTGTGTGTTTTTTTCCTTTTCATCAATTTGTGATTTTGAGAGATTATGACAGAGGGAATAAACCATATAAAAGAGGAATAATTTACTATAGGAGGATGGAAATACAAAATGGATAAAATTTTCAAAACTCAATAATTCAATCACACCCAAAAGTCTCACAATATAAAAGAAACACTCAAAGAGAGCTCACAAGTGTCTTGCACTCTAAGGAAATCTTCATTTCACATTCATAGGCAAGGCTACAAAATTGCATAAGGAGACAAAGTTTCAACTCCATTAAATGCCATTAAATGCCACCAAATGCAGCATTTACTCTTGTTCACACATGAAAGAAATGCTGCTCATAGTTATTCTATTTCAAGCCATGCCGAAGTCATCTCAAAGTGGAGTTAATATGGTGTCATAACTTTTTGACTTTTGTTGCAAAATTTAAGCCATGTTTTACTTTAACAAAAGATATTCTTAATGTTTGCAATGGTAACACATAATTTTTGTAGGAGATATACTTAAATAGTTCATACGGCAGAGAAAGGGGAATTTTTTTTCTGGTTTAATATGTTGAATTGAGATGTGTAAGTACCTAACGGCAAAGTTAAAGAATTAGCTAGATATATGTGCATGTTTTGTCTTACTATTCACCCTAGCTAGCATTCAGTCCAATCAAGTCCAGATTAGATAATGCTCTCACTGAATTCATATCTCCCTATGTGATTTTTTTTTTTTTTTTTGAACTTCTAAATTTCAACTCCTTCAGTTTTAGTGGCATAGGTTGCATATGCCTTAGAAGTTAACCATAAATAATGACAATAGCATAGGGCAAAAAAGTGCATAGATTTAGCAGCAGCCATGTCATGAAAATGCATTCATCATACTTGTATTCGTTGCTTTACAAGTTTCTCCTTGGAGTTACTGTGCCGTCTGCTGTCTATTTTATGATTTGTTTGTGACAATAGCTGATAAGATTGTGGATGAGATATAGAAAAAACAACACTAGTTTGTAGGATTCCGAAATATATGTGTAGTTTTTTCCTGTAGAGCTAGTTATGACTGCAAACAGTGACACTGGTTGTTGAGCTCATGCGATTGTGAATAATACTAGATAATGAAACTATTGGGCATGAAAATTACATGTGTTTGGTAATTGTTTTCAATGGTATAATGTCAAATGCAGACATGCTTGTTCATTGAGTGGGAAGTTAATTTTGAAGCATTTGAGTAAGGCTTATTCTTATCATTAAAAATTGGTGTGAATAAATGTAGAAATCATAATCATGACTCACAGATTTGTTCTGTTTGATTCTAATTTTATATCTGCTGATTCTTGTTCTCGACTGTGAAGCTCCTTAGGGAAGAAGCTAAGAAGGAAAAGGAGGAGAGAAGGAGGAGGAAGAAAGAAAAGAGGAAACAGGATAAAGAAGAAGAGAGAAGGAGGAGGAGGAAAGAAAAGAGGAAACATGATAAAGATGAAGAGAGGAGAAGAAGGAAGAAAGAAAACAGGAAACTTGAAAAAGATAAAGAAGTTCGGAACGAAAGGCATGATCATGACAAGAAGCATGCAGATGTTAGGGGCAGGAATATTCAAGTCAATAATGACAATCAAATGGGAAGAGAACATGTGAACCATGGACTGGAAATCAGCACTCTTGCAGAGGAGCTTGGGCAGCTCATCATCCCTGCCAATGTTCACGACTCTTTTGATAATAGCCATGCTATTAGTAGAGAGATACCTCTCTGGTTTCAAAATGACTGCAGTGGTCACGGTTGGTTTAATTTAATTTTGCTCCTTCTTGGGAAATTGTTTTCCTTATAATCTTTACACAAGTAATGATTCTATGTCTCCATTAAATACCTGTAGGGAACATTGTCCATTGTGATTTTCAATTTCATAAGGATCCAGAAGCAGCACCCAGCAAGCAAATTTGTTCTACATGGGCATGGATGGATGTTGATGTCCAAGAGAAGTCTAAATTGGCTCATGCAGTGGGAGACGAGCAATCCTGCACTTCTAATTGTATGGTCATAATCACCACTCAAGAAGTGGATTCTAAACATGACACAGTCAGGTGGTTCCTCTCCAGAAAAAATTGAATTTGCAGCTGATGAGAACTTTGAAATATGTTCTATATCGACTTTTTCTGAATGTAGCTTGCTGGATACAGAATCAGATTACAGAAAGTTGTTTGTTAATTGGGTCCCTCCTCCCTTGAAGATGTACCGAACTGACTTTGATGATGAAGAGTGGCTATCTAAGAGGAACCTATCCATGAGTGAAAGGACTCAGAATACAGCTGCTAACAATGATTTCCACCAAGGAAGCTATCCCTATGCCCGTTATTTGCCTGATGCTGACATATATGCATTGCCCTTCAGAATACCATTTTGAATCATCAAGAAGGAATTTACCTATATTCTTTAACTATACACTTGCAACATTCGTGAGTGCAAAGTCGAAATGCTGAACAAGCACAACAATACGGATTGCAGGGAACTTATCAAAGGGCACTGTGATCAGAATCATATTCCCATCAGAGACTTGAGAACCTGTAGTGATTTCAAAGTTTGTTAGAGGCATAATTTAGCAACATTCATTCATCAGGACCCTTTGCACTAGAAAATAACACTTCCCTTTGTGCGATTATTTACATGATTGTGCCAAGGCCGTGGCATCATTGCACTGCCACTTATAATTTCAGTTATAGAACGGAGGGCAAACCTTTTAATACTGTGGAGGTTATAAAATGAAGCTATGACATCTTCATTCTAGAATCAGATGGATGCATATAATAATTCAGAAGGCCAAAAGTATAAAAACATTGTCCATTGTGATTCTCAATTTCATCAGGATTTATTTATTCTACTTGCACAAAGGTGGATGTTGATGTCCAAGGTAAGTGTGATTATATTTTAAGGCAGTGATAAGCTGTCAAGTTGGAACCTCTGGTAGAACTTCGAAAGAAAACTTTACATCTCTAATTCTACAAACCACCTCATTATTGGGTGCGGAGTTTTTTTTTACCTAACTGTATATATACAAAGTAAATTACCATATCTTAGAATTAAAAGAAGCTAATTAAAACTCGATGATCTGCTCCATTGCTCTTTGAGTTGTTCTTCTAAAGAGAGACTGTTGCTCTGCTCCGTACTAGTATATGATGTGGTTTCATCATCAACATCAAGTAATGCAAGACTAAGGTGCAGCTCTGCACTTGAATTGGGATACACTTCGTCATCAATGTTGTCCTGGTTTGCTGAATGTTGATGATCATACCCGTGTGAGTTTAAAACATGTTCAACCTTTTCATCTCCTTTTAGGATGTTGAGTATCTGGACAAAATGGAATTAACAAATTTTGATAAGCTAAAACTTGTTAAAATATAGCTTGGAATATGACATGTTACTAACTTGCTAGCTGTTACCTGGTTCATTTTGGGACGAAGTCGAGCAGCCCGTGTAGTGCATAGAGATGCTGCCAGAACCATTCTGTGCAGTTGAGTCTCATCAAACTCGCCTTGTAAATTTGGGTCCAATAAGCCTATAAGATTCCCATTCTCCATTAATGGTTTTGCCTGAAATCATTGTTTATATGTGGTCATAACTCTATATAATTAAGTAAAAGGAGTCAGAATCCTTATAATTCTTAATGGACTCGGCTCTTGTTAGTTCTTACCCACACAACTAAGCTTTCCTGTGCTTTTGAAGTCTCAATGGCTTTCCTTCCTGATATTAGTTCAAGTACAACTACACCAAAGGCATAGACGTCTATCTTGTCACTGACCTTTCCATACATGAAATATTCAGGAGCAAGATAGCCAAATGTTCCTACTACATCTTCTTGTGTCAGAAAAGATGAAGTTGTTGGTCCCCAAATTGCAAGTCCGAAATCAGATAACTGCCACAGAGACAAAACAAACATGAGTCACATGGTAAGTTTTGAGTATTATGTTCTTTCTTTCAAATACTATAATGTAATGTATCAATGTTTTCAGTACATGTGGTTCAAACCCACGGGAAAGAAGAATATTTGAAGACTTGACATCTCTATGTATAACAGGCTTCAAAGTTTCATTGTGTAGGTAATTGAGGGCTTCGGCTATTCCAACGGCTACATTAAATCTCACTCCCCATGACAAAATGGATCCATCCTTGCTTTTACCTACAACCACATATAATTAGTTTCATATCAGCATTGTTTGTTTACAGCAATTTCTCTAAGTATAATGGGTAAAAAGTTCAAAGTGCAATACCGTGTAAATTTTCCTCTAAGCTTCCTTTTGGGAAAAAATCATAAACAGAGATTAAAGAATTGTCTTCAATGCAAACCCCAAGTAAAGGGGCGATGCTTTTGTGGTTCAATGAGGTTATTATTTCCACTTCAAGGGCAAAATCTTTCCAGGCTTCTTTTGATGATTTCAAAACTTTGACTGCGATTGGCTTCTGATTAGGAAGAACTCCTCTGTATACACGATTACTCCCTCCTTTTCCAATCAGATTTCCTGTAATTGAATAAGGTTATACCAGAAAAGAGCATAACTGACAGACTCCATAAACATAAGCATAAGCAGCAGAGCAGAGATTAAAGCTAACCTGAAGAGAATTGACAAGTCCATGACTTGAGAACCTCAAGGCTGAACCATTTGCAATTAGATGAATTTATGTTCAAAATCCCCTCCAAGCTCTTAGGGCTGGCGTCCTCAATGTCACTAAGACTTGTTTCTGATGGGTTTTCTTCCATGACTGAAGAGCAAGGACTTTTCTGTAGTGAACGATCTGGTAAGCTCATAACCCATTGCACTACAGACAGGTTCCTTGAATGATGGGTTTGTGAGATTCCTGCATTAGCTTTGCGGAGCAGGGGCCATCCAAGCTTCTGCTCTGACGACTCTCGTGTAAACAGAGACTTTGATCTAGAGGACACTTTTTTGCTTCTTTCTACTCCATCAAATGCTTCAGCTTCACATATTGATTTCTCTGTCTCTGCCTCGGAGTCACCATATTCAATTGGGAATTCTCTTTCACTGCGGCTGTCTATACATGAAAGGCTTGGTCTTGGATCTTGTATAAGACCTATCATAATTGGAAACAAAGCTTATCATAGTTTCTTTTGTCAATTGGGTTTTATCTTGGTATTCATTCTGCAAGAACACAATTACCAAACCTGTTAGTTGATTATTGGTGCACCTTCTGAAGACAATTTTTCCATCTTTGATAGCTAGAACATTGATGGTTGGTGGGAGTCGTTTGGTGCAATATTTCGCCGTGGAAGCCCCGCCCCTGAAAATGAAAGCTGTTTTAGAGTAATACTAATCAGAGAAACAAGATAGATTAGATGGAGTAGAATAAAACCAGTATAAGAGTATTGAAATACAAGCCCGACATACCCAAGACTATGCTTGCTTGTCCCCACAACTAGAGCCAGAGCAGCATGGTTCTTTGCCTCTCTAACAAGAATGTTTCGAATTTTATTTCCTGTGAAGATCTTACCCGTGAGATGTACCTGAAATCCAAATAGACCAAAGAACAAAAATCACTTTCACTGCCTATCTTCTCCCATGAATCAGAAAAACAACAATTGGATTTGGGCAATCACCTTTTTCACATTGCATAGGCCCTCATAAACCTCTAAATAACCCCCTAACAGAAGCTTGCTTTTGGAAACATGATCTGAATCAAGATGAACTTGTTACAACAATAACAAGAATATTAATATGTGGGCAAGTTGTGAAATTGACTTACCAGCACTTCTGACAACATGGATTGCAATAACGCAATCTCCAGGTTCAGCAACTTTGACGAGAGCCCAGTTCAGAAGCTGTCTGCTATGGCTATCAATTTTAATTCCCACCAACACCTTCTTCCTTTCAACACCCTTCTGCACCGCCACAACCGTCATTGTCTTCGACCTTTTATACCACTCACCTCTCAATTCTCTTGCAAATGTATGCTAGTTCACAATCTTCTGGGTTCTTGAATGAACCATGTCACTCTCTGCAAAATAGAGCTACCACGGTTCAATGCAACATGAAAATACTACTATTTATGATTATATGAAATAGCAGACATGAACGAATTCCCCATTAAAATAGTCCATGGTTAGAGATTTTTTTTTTTTTTTTTGAAAAAAAAAAAGTGAAAAATCACATGACCCATTGGATGAAACGAAAGGAGAACACGAGATATTCAATATTATAAAAAGATGGTATAAAGGAAAACGATAAACAAGAAGAGACAACAAAAAATTACCTAAATCTTCTTCGCATTCATGGTTTGAGCTCAACATGATTTTTTTAAATGAAATTACCGCCACAAAGGATCAGCCTACCTACTACAACTACATTTCAAGGACTGAGAAATTGTATAAATTTCCAGAATAAAAAAGATGACGATCAATCTTAGTTAAGCAAAAGTGTTTCTCTTTCTAAAATTGAGATAAAGAAAATATCAAAAAGATACGTTGGGGCTGAGGATTATGGGGAAGGGGAAGGAAGTGTCGGCAAGAAAGAGAATTGCCGCGAAAAGCGAGGGACACAAATTTTAGTGCACAGATAAAAGAGGGGACACTGGGAATATAGAAAGAGTTCTTTTATGCAGTAAATGTTTTTGTCCGTGAAAAAAACCGGAAGATTTCGCGGGAAACCCCTGATATCCAGTCATGTTGCAGGGCCCGACGAAGGAGGAGTAGACTTTCCTACCGGCTATTGCGGGTTGCCGTACTACTTTGCTTCAAACCTTCAACTTATCATCATAGCCTTTTCATTTTGGGGTTCTAATTTCCAGAAAAATCTTACTTGAGGAGCTTATACAGATTATATAATTAGTAGATATGCGTTTGTTTGTGTGTCTATTTCTATTATCCATAATCCATTAATATATTAGAAATTTCACAACAAAATGGTTTTCTTTTTCTTTTTTACGTGACAAAAATATTTCTTCTTTTTTTAATTGCTTACACATTNTTTCGCGGGAAACCCCTGATATCCAGTCATGTTGCAGGACCCGACGAAGGAGGAGTAGACTTTCCTACCGGCTATTGCGGGTTGCCGTACTACTTTGCTTCAAACCTTCAACTTATCATCATAGCTTTTTCATTTTGGGGTTCTAATTTCCAGAAAAATCTTACTTGAGGAGCTTATACAGATTATATAATTAGTAGATATGCGTTTGTTTGTGTGTCTATTTCTATTATCCATAATCCATTAATATATTATAAATTTCACAACAAAATGGTTTTCTTTTTCTTTTTTACGTGACAAAAATATTTCTTCTTTTTTTAATTGCTTACACGTTATATTTCTCACTATAGAGTTTTAATCCAAAACTACAACTAGAAATTATTAACACTCCAACACTATTTTGCAAAATCAGCAATTGAACAGAAAAGAATTACTATTAACTAATTACAAACTCGTGCAACGCACAAATAACTAAAGCAGAAGAAATATAAGACCTGTGAAAAAAGAAAAAAAAAAAAGAAAGGGTAAGAAATGAGTACATTAGTTTTAGATAATCATACTCATCACAAAAGAGTTTTTTTTATTAATTTAATATAGTAATTTTAGGAATTACGACATTATGTAAAAAATATAAGACATGTGAAGAATTACTATTAACTAATTGTAAACTCGTGCAACACACAAATAACTAAAGCAAAAGAAATATAAGACCTGTAAAGAGAGAAAAAAAAAACAAAAAAAAAGATAAGAAATGAGTACATTAATTTTAAATAATCATACTCATCACAAAAGAGTTTTTTATTAATTTAATATAGTAATTTTAGGAATTACGGCATTATGTAAAAAATGTGTTTCAGATTTTATTAATAATTGTCTAATCCTCCAAACAGGAATAACACGAGTAAGTGTTGGTCCATATAGACAAAATAGTTGAGCTCTGACTATCCCTTCTGTCTAGTTTTTGAATACAAAGATAACGACTGGTTAACGGCCTCGGGTTAATTTGGTAATTTGGAAGCAAAGTATCTAGAAAAGCATAATTAATAAAAAAAAAGGTTTCTTAGATACTTTTAGTATTTATGTAGTATGTCATACTATATAGGAATAACCAATAAATGAATGACATGTATACAAATTAACTGTTTTTAAATTTGTTTAAAAAATTAAATAAATTATATTTTATATATAATAAAATATGAAAATTATGTATATTTGCCACGTCAGTGTAATATGGCATACTTATGTAGTATCATAGAATCCCCGATAAAAAAAATATAATTAAAACTTAAATTACAATAATTTGTAATTATCAATTTAAATTTTCATTGTGACGCAATCAGATTGACAACTCTCATATCTTTTGCTTTGGTTTTATTATTATTATTATTATTATTATTAAGCTTAATTGTAGTTTTGGTCTCTTTATTTTGATAAAATGAATGACTTGGTCTTTCTATTTTAAAAATAAACTATTTAATTTATTTTTTTTTTTCATAAAATAAGCTGTTTTGGTTTATTCGTTAATGTATTGTTAAAAATTTAACGAAAAATATTGATATGACATTAAAAAATTAATTTTTAATTCTAAATCAGCAATTTAAATATATGTGACATGCACGTGACTCTTTAAATATTAAAATTAATCCTTATAATAAGATTAAGTAGTAATTTTATATATATATATAAAATCTTCAACTTAAATTGTTGATTAAGTGGTAATTTTAATTTTGCCTTCTTTAATTTGCCTTTTAAGTCGTAGATTTTTTTTATATATATAAAATTACTACTTAATCTTGTTGTAAGTGTTAATTTTAGAATTTAAAAAAGTCGTGTGCATGTTATATGCATTTAAATTGTTGATTTAGAATAAAAATTAATTTTTTAATGTCACATCAATATTTTTCGTTAAGTTTTTAATTGTACATTAACAGATGAACCAAAACTATTTATTTTATAAAAGTAGAAGGACCAAATAATTTATTTTTAAAATAAGGGATCAAATCATTCGTTTTACCAAAATAGAAAAACTAAAACTTTAATTAAACCTTATTATTATTATGATATATATGCAATCCTAATCTAAGTGGGTTGGAGTGGTCCCTTTGTTCGTGTATATGATCATAGATCTCAAATTATGTAAACCATATTTATGATAAGGCTTGAAGGTTTTTCACGTCAGGCTTCTCAAACAGTAAATCTTTCATCAAAATAATTATCTACTGCTTTCTTTTCATGTCCTTAGTTATAGCCTTTCATATGAATTTGTCTCCCACAATACCAAAAGTTACTTTAACAACGGCAACCAAAAGACTCACTTCTAATGAAATTTAAACTCTCAACCTTTTTTTTAACCTAGGAATGTTGGCTTATTACATTTTAACACGTGGGCTGTGATTCTTATCTTACTTTATTTTTCTTTAGTTTATTAGCTACTTGGCTAAGTGAAATTGAAAATGATAATGGTAACGAAATAAGAGTTTAACACGTTAATGATCTGATGATAACCATGGGCTCCACAAATTCAAAGACTGAGGGCATCAACTTTTCATGTTCAATTTATGCGACGTTGTTGTCTGGCTTTTGTTGTTGTTCCGTGAGGAAGGTAAACTTCTATGTATCTTATCCATGGATATTAGGTACAACAGAAACTGCTTTTGTTTTGTTATCATTGGAGTTTCACTTCCTTCTTTCGACTTGACTATCACTTTACCTATCTACACCTTCCATTCCATTCCATTACCATGAGCTCTCGTGTAGTCAAATAGGTACATCTCATAACTTAAGGACCAAAGATCTTAGACTCTTAATTTCCGATTCTTGTGTTTTTTTTTTTTTGTTAATATCATAAATATTTTCATTTTATTTAATTGGACGTAAGACTAAGAATAAACTTACGTTTGTGTCCTTTAAAGATTCAAGATTTAACAAAATAGTCATTGAACGAATACTAACTACAAATTAGTCTTCAAAAGAACTGATATGTGTAACAAAATAGTCCTTGAAATATTTAAAATTTAACAAATATTAGACTATGTTGTTACGCATATCAGTTCTTTCGATTACTATTTTGTAATTAGTGTTCTTTCAATAACTATTTTGTTAAATCTTGAATCTTTCAGGGACGCAAATATAAGTTTACTTTAAGACTAATCCCGTTTAAAGGTTAGAGTAATTATAATTTTTCTTCTCTCAACAATACGCTTATTGGATCTCGAATTCTTGACTACAACTAAAAGTACACGCTCAAGGATCAATTAGCTAATAGTTGAATTAAGCGCTTGTCGGTCAATTTCTTGTTAACACAATTTCGGAAAATGTACAATAAAAGCTAAATTTTTATGAAGTAAATACCTAATTTTTTTTTTAGGAGATGAGGAGTAAATACTTAATTTATGATAAAGTATAAATCACTATATCTTCGAAGAAGAAAGGAGTTGACTTTTAACGACCACATAAGATAGGGGCATGAAGATCATAGCCTTAGAGAGCCTAGTAAAAACTGGAGGCCTAAACTGTCGGCGAATGTTTGTTTAACAACGATGTTCGCTAGGATGGCTGCATCAGAACCAACAACTATGACAATGGCTATGGAAGTCCAAAAAATATTCTGAAGTCAAGGGGATGACTTTTTCTCTTTATTTATTTATTTTTTATTTTTGGGTAAGCACATAGAATCTGAATAAAAATTACGATTGGAAGATATTCTAAAATTTTATAGAAAAAAAAAAAGGAATGGTTCTAAATTTGAATAGATGCACGACCAACCATAGTGGACGAAACCTTAGAAAGGATAAGAAAGGTCATCCCTTTATCCCTTGTAGCTGTCGTCTTATAATAATCAAAATTTTCATTCCAGTGATTTTGATATCATTACGAAGATATCAACAAATTGACTCACTTAATATGTGTAAGAACACATAATTTTTTACAATACGATATAAAAAAATGTGCTAGAAAATAAATTTTTCAAGTTTATTTTTAACATATTTTCTTATATCATGTTATTTTTATATTTTTATAAGAAACTGTATATTCTGACACATACTTGATGATTCAATTTTTTGAGATATTTGCAATGACACCAAAATTATATTGTAAAACCCACTTAACTGAGGGGTTGTAGCACTACCACCCCTAAAAAAGAGATAATAGCATAGCCCTGACTGAAAGGAAAATGTTGTAAGGCAGTTGAAGGGTCACAATGGTAAAGGGTTCCCCAAAGGCTTCTATAAACTGTAAGTGTAGCATCTGCAAGGCACTGCATATTTGGAACCAAGTATTTGGTTGGAGAATATAGATGGGGCACACCCGGTCCCTATTCTTTCTGCAATAATTCAAACCATAAGCACACTGTTAGGTGCTGCTGCTGTCATTAAGACAGTCCATGTGGCTTGTCTTCACTTGCTTGAGATGGCAAATCACTATATTTCTCTGGTAAAGTAGCACAAATTGCATGTTGCACTTATAAAAATAGTGGAAGATTAATAATATTAATTTCCTTTTGCAATAATGCATGCCTTTAATTATGAGTAGATTTGTAACCACTCTGATCCGGTAGGTGCCTAGTTTTAGAAAAGTAGAATGACGATGTTTAACATAATAATGATACGACATGCTTATTAGCAGTGTTCATATACTCTGTTGCAAAGGCCAAGCGTTGACGATTACTTGTATACAGGACAGTTAATCTTAATTAACAATACAATTAATTTGCTATCTTATCATTATATGATTTATATACTTGTTACTTAGCCACGGCTGGTACTGATTTGTGATCAGTCATGACATCATGATTTATTGTGTTCAGCTGTAAAACAAATTAATTTAAATTAAATTAATGGATGAATGATGAAAAGCTTTATTAATATGGAGAAGACATGCTTCAATTACAAAATTAAAGCCTTTATTAGAACAATTCTGGGTATGTACGTAATGTAAGTGTTGGGGTAATGGGTTGAGTTAATTAATTAAAGGGCATTAAGAGGTTGAGTTTTCAGCCCATGGCATACTTCTGGGTCCAGCTTCTTGCAGTGGACTCGTATTTGAGTTTGTCACTCTTGCACATATGAGCAATTTCAGGTACAAGGGGATCATCAGGGTTTGGATCTGTTAGCAGTGAGCAAATGGAGAGCAACACCTGCATGATGATTCTAGGAATCATGAGTATATATAACATTTGATAAATGAGGGGAAGGAGTTGTAAGAAGCATCACCTTGGATATGGTGAGAGCAGGACTCCATTGATCCTTGAGTATGTCCAGGCAAATATTTCCATTACTGTTTATATTGGGGTGAAACACCTTGGTCCTGAATGCAACCTGCAAATATTAAACAGTATCACAAGATTCAGATCTACCAACATAAATAAAACATGGGTCTAGAGCACAAGATGAAGCTTCAAATGAACTAAAAATAAGAAAACAGAACTCAGTACAAATTTTTGTGTATACCTTGGGGGGTTTGAAGGGATAATCAGGAGGGAAATGAATAGTCACAAGGAAAACTCCACCAGCATAAGGACTGTCATTAGGACCAATGATGGTTGCTTGCCAATGGAACATATCCTCACCAACAGGACCTGAAATGCACCATATATATAACAATCATGTTACACTAGTCTCAATTTTCGACTACTATGAAAAAAACCCATTTAAAGTTTCATTCAGGATTCAGCCCCTCTACCTGCACTGCATGAAGTTGGCGGGTCTCTCTGCAAGTCCTTCAGCTCCTTCAGTATTCTCTTGGACGCCATTCACAAGACGAGGAAATCAGAGGCAGGAGAATCAAGAAGCACACTGCAGTAAGGGTGAGGGAGAGAACAGGTTGCAGCTATATTTAATGGAAGGTGCTGGAGATGAGAGGTTGATTGCGTTTCTCCCTTTTGACTATGGAAGTGGGCACAGTATATATTCCAAATGAAAAGGAAGATAAGAATCAACAAGCTTTTAGAAATGGGAATGTGAAAGATGTTTGCCATATTACTTTGTTTTTAGATTTTTTTTGTTTTTTGGTGGCCACTTTAAATTGAGATAAAATTATAATGATGGCATTCCTTCTCCTGTCATTTTACAATCGCTGCGTTTCAACTTTCGGTTTCGGATGGAACTTTCTTCATGACGTGATTAGTGTTTATCCACAGGTTTAAGATTAGTGATGCTGATGAGGATCGGTCCACAGTCCACACAACATTAAAAACAAGTGCTACAGGTACGGGGTACCAAGTTGCCACAAACACAGGAGCTAAGGATGAAAAGCATCTTAGTGATTTGGACGCTGGCTCATTCACGTGAACAAGTCAGGCCAATAACAGCAACCTGGTATTTGGAGCCCATTGATCTATCCATCTCCAAAAGAAAAAAGATTCGTCATTCGTACCTAGCTGCAGATTTAGACAATCCCACTGATTTTAGTATCTGGCAAAGTTTAATAACAGACAGATGAATGGAACGTTGCACAGCTTCTGTTCACTGAATCCTTCAAAATTGTGCATATTCTGCCTAAGCATGAAGTTGTTGACAGCTCCATAACATGCTTTTGGTATTTGCCGACTTTCCATTTTAAATTCTGGTTTTCTTCAACCTTTGCCTGCTGCAACATATAATTTGCTTCAAGGTTTTCAAAAATTAAAACGTTTTGTCAGTTATAGACTCCTGTCAACAAGTGTATAGACAGTTAAAGACCATATGAAGCAATGAACCCAAGGTAAAACCAACTATATTCAGTCTGCTGAGCTACCTACTAAACATAATTACATCTTACATAGTCCACACCCAAAACCACATGCAAGTACTTCTTGCAATGTACAGGTTTAGATTACAACATGAATAGAACCATACCCACATAAGGAAATAGTCATTTAATAGTCAATACATTAAGGAAACAGCCCACAGAAACCTAAGAGTCATGCCCAGCTAACATCTTGGAATCATGACTATTACTATGCACATTACAGAGTGGCAACTAAATAACTTGATGCTCAAGGAGAGAACCCTAATTTGATCAGTTAGAACCATAAGGCAATTGTTTCCACTAGGTTGGAAATCGTATGGGATACAGTAACGGTGAAGACTAGCAGGATATGTCAAAGGTCATGTCATCCCCCAAGAACTAACGTGTAGAACTGAACATCACAAAATGGAACATGCCCTTTGACCCTTTCTCTTCTTTTTCTTCTGCTTTGGTGGCTGGAGAACTACTTTGATAGCCGCATCAAAAACAGCCTTCACATTCTGTATTTAGTATCGAGAAGGGTTAACATTTAATGGGTCATAATATCCTTTTACTTCCAAACCTTTGAACAATGCAAGAACATTTTAGATACCTGCTGTGTTTTCGAACTACATTCAATGTAAACTGGAGCCCCAATAAGTTTTCTCAGTTCCTCCCCCTTCAGAAAACAAAGAAAATCATACTATTATTTGGTGACCTAATTATGAACCCAAAAAAAAAAAAAANAAAAAAAAAAAAAAAGAAGAAAGAGGCAAAAGACAAACAAATGAAAAATAAAACAGAGAAGCATTTAGTTCTACAAATGTAAGCAGTAGCAAATACCTGGGCTGTGGTGATGGGCACTGCACCAGGGTGGTCTAGAAAGAACTGCTTATCATCCCGAAGGTCTACAAAACATGAATTTAGTTGCCATGAGATATCTATACAAAGTAATCAAATGATGAACCCATCAAATACATATATCTAACCCTGATGTAGGAGGAAAAACATTATAAAGAAGGCATGTCAAAACTTTGAACATAAAATGATTTTTCTTTGGGGGATAAAATTTTAACTAGAGAATTTCACCACTGTAAACTGTAGTTTTGAGATAGATTACTAGAAATGGAAATTCTGATAAATCGTGAAAAGCAGTTATGTCAAGCACTAGCCTCCACCAAGGCACTTGGCTCATGTACCAAGTAGCAAGTAGCTACACTATGCTTCATCATCTTAAACATTTAAAGACACTTCATCTGTCTAGACTACTCTAGCCTTGCCAGCAACTACAGGTGCCTTATTTTTCAAAAAGTAACAATTAAGGGAATAGAGAGGAAAAATAACAAGAAAGAGAATAAACAGGAAGACACTTCCATGTCTCAGATAAAGACTTCAGAGATTAATCCGTAGAATAATTGTCATCCATCAACCGATTCTTGATTAAAGTCATTAACCTCCCTTCACTCAGTTTTTACTAAATCACAGGCCATCAAGGGCAAGGTATGCATGTAGTGGCTTCAGATTCCATATTAAAGTAAAGACATCTAACTAGAAGTTGGGTTCAATATATGAGTAACTTCTGTCACCCAAGATAATAAAATGCGAGTAAATGATGGTAATTGACATCAGCATTGTAGAAGGAACTTCATGATATTATGTTACTACAAATACACTAGATTATATCTGGAAAGCAAGCAGTACATCAACAGAACCAAGAGAGGTAGAGAAGGGGAAATTGAGTGGCAAAAAAACATGTTCCAGAACAATATAAGAAAGTTGTGAAATCAGATGTCAAGAAGGGCAATGAAGGAAGAAGATCTAACCAAGTTTTGTACCAACAAGAATAACTGGAACACCTGGAGCATAATGCCTCAACTCAGGAATCCACTGAAAAAAAGAAAAAAGAAAAGGAAAAACAAAAAAAACAAAAACTATGTTTAGTGCTGACTAGAAGGGAATACAAAAAAATTAAAAAATAAAGAGAATAACACCAAGCTCACTTTCTTGGCAACATTTTCATAGCTAGCCTTGCTTATGAGAGAGAATGCAAGCAGGAATACATCCGCCCCACGATAGCTCAAAGGTCTTAATCTATTGTAATCTTCTTGTCCTGTTTCATAACTTCAAAACATTAAAACAATGACAAAAAGCTCCTAAAGTGAATGAAGGCGGAGAAATGATCATGAATCCAACTTACCAGCAGTATCCCACAACCCCAGATTCACAGTGCTCCCATCCACAACCACATTTGCACTGAAATTGTCAAATACAGTTGGCACATAATCCTGTCGTCAACGGATTGCAAATAAACACAGGATGTCACAATTATTGTATCCCGAAGTTGTTTTCATCCATCCGTCGAGTATAAATCAAAAAGCACAAACTGAATTGTTTTCAGGATTATAGCATCAAAGCAAATACATGAAGGTTCAAGTTCCTATCATTAAGAGAGTACATCTGCATACATGCCATTAACCCAATTCCTTACATAACACAAATTACATGAAGAAACTTCATTCAGTCCAAAAATATGAAGCAAGCATTTTTTGGGCCTGAAAGATGATCCAGCCATATGAATCAAAAGAAGATGAAGTTTTTTGAAGTATTCTAGAACTACAAACTAAAATCTCTGCGGAACTATGAAAACTTATCGTATGACAGCAATTTCATGAAAGCATCTTTCTTCAAGAGATGAATGTATCCCCGAAAAGTCAAATCAAATAGAAACGTAGAGTCTAAAAATCGGAGTCAACATAATAGATACAATTATAATACTTCCCTTTCCTCTTTCCAACCAAGAAATTAAATAGCAGGCCCAATTCAACGATCATTTTCAAGGAAGGTTTATGAAAATCCTTGGTGAAAAAGAGCCCAAAATTGCTTATTTTGAACAAAGATTTGCATTAACACCTCTAAATTGACGACTCATACAGCAGAACCTAGAAAACACCATAAAAGATTATAGAAATGAAGAAGAGTTTAGGAGCAAGCCCATTTCTTTTCTTTGAAGAACAAAGTATAAGATGCGGCAAAGAATCTCCTGACCAAACTAAATAGTGGTATCAGGTTGAGCTCACCCCATTACCTCAAAGGCCGGTAATTTAAAATTCGAAGGTAGAAAATTATAAGCTTTCTTTGTCTTTAAACATGTTCTTAAAATTCAAAACTACAGAATGTCAAGCTTTCTTTGTGTTGAGAACATTTTCTTAGAGAACAAACAAATGCACTCACCGTAGGGAAAGTATTGCTGGTATAGGAAATGAGCATGCAAGTCTTGCCGACGGCTCCATCACCTACTGTAACACACTTTATAAACCTCGAGGCACTCATTGCCGTTCACTTCTCCACTACCCACTAATTCTCTTCCTCCAATTCTTGTTTCTTCAGCTATAAACCCTAATTCAAATGACAATACGGTTCATTCAAGTTCTAAACTTGGAGGAGGAGGAGGAGGAGGAGGAGATGGATAGCTTAAATGTGAGAGAGAAGACAAAATATGTGTAGAAAAAAAAGAAGGGAAAAATTGAATTTGGGTACTGGGGCTGGGCCTGGACGGCCAGCTCTTGCCAGCTATAGTTATGATACCATAATCCCAGGCCCTGATTTGAGCCAAAAATGCATGTATATGATGTTCCAATCAATGCCTCTCACTTTCACCACTTTATTTAATAGAGTAAACTTATATTTATATCACTAAAAAATTTAAGATTTAACAAAATAGTTATTGAAAGAACACTAACTAAAAAATAATTCTCGAAAGAATTGATATACGTAATAAAATAGTCTAATATTTGTTAAATTTTGGGATTTGGATCCAGTCATGTCACTTGAGTCATGTTGCTCAGATCTGAGCCGTCCATTTCATTAAAGCTCATTTCAACCATTAAATATTAATGTGTTTTAATGGTTGAAATGACCTTAAATAGAATAGACGGCTTAGATCTAAGCAACATAACTCAAGTTAACATGACTGGATTGAATATTTCAATGACTATTTTATTACGCATATCAGTTCTTTCAAAAATTATTTTATAATTAGTGTTCTTTTAAAAACTATTTTATTAAATCTTAAATATCTTAAAGACACAAATATAAGTTTACGAGATAGATATATATATATATATATATATATATACACCTTTTTTTTTTTAAAAAAAAAAGTCTTTATTTTTGTCATTCATACCATGACATTGACATTGTGATATAACTATTTTTGAAAACGCTGTTATATTATTAATTGCCAAAAAAAATAATACATAAAAGAACAAGATAGCTAGAAATTAGCATGCGTAGCAGCCCTTTTGTTTTTTGTTTTTATATATGCACGTGAAGCAGATAAAGAAAAGTGTTTATTGTTGATTAAGGCAGTGAAATTTATGTGGACAAAGGAAGAAGAATCAATGTAATAAGTAAGTCTTAGGGCAATTCTTTTATTGCATTAAAAAATAGTGCAACCGAGACATAAAAGCCAGAATCTTTGTAAATTTCACCCATCCAGTTCAACCACTTTCGTGGTCCTGGGCTATCACAAGTAAAACGTTCATGCATTCATGCCAAAACGGGAACGTGAAGGTGTGTAACATGGGTAGGACCCATATGGTGGCAAGGTCTTGTCTTAAATAATTCAATGGCTGGTTTAAACAGTACAGAATAATAGTTTCTATCAAAACAGTTTCAAATCAGTGGTCATAGACTTTTGTCAAACAGAAAGAAACACCACCCTTTGCTCTTTGGCCGGTTTGCAGAGGCTTTGATAATCGAAGACATTAAATTGTCATTTGTCCACTCTGTTTTCTTTCAAGAATAAAATGCAACCTTAAGTCAATGTCAACTCATGACGTTCCTATTCATATCATGGAAGAGTTTAGCAACTGCTATTGAAAATGATACGCTCAACAAATTAATAATGCTTTAGATTATTGTCAATGGGTTGGAATCCAGACCATTTGAGCTATTCAATATCAGTAAAGAAAGGGGGGCAAACAAAACAAAAACAAGTTAATGGTAAAGTTATTGAGCAAATGAACTACGAAAATTCAAGAGTTCTTTTATATTAGCTAACATAACTTTCCCACTTGAGTTATGTCTTTAATGCACATTTACATTAATATGGAGCTTAGAAGGCCACGAGTTAGTGTATGAAAAGAGACGCAGAAAAATGGACAAGGAGTTATCTTGTATCAAATCAAACCCACATGGAAGATGGTGGCAAGTATGAGAATGATGTGAAAGAAAGCAATATACCTCCTATTACAATTATGTCACAGCTCACAACTAACAAAGATAATGGACCACGCTTATCCTTTATCAGGAAGGAAAGGTATAGAAAATCCATAACTGGTTGTGAATAGCATCCTTGGCCTTTAAGAAGAGCCACGAACTAAACGGTTGTTGAGTAGTGGCTAGTGGTATAATCTCCCCTCACCTAATCAAATTAATTGGAGAAGCTTAAAACATCATCAAATATGGCTTCTTACTTACGGAATTGGTTTAGTTGTGAACAGATGATTTTAGGTCCATTCTGGTGAAGCTGCCACTGATTAGTTAATGAAATATCAGATTGAGCCAAACCAACAAGCGCATGAATAGACAATCTGAATATCTATTTACAGAAATCAAAGTCAATAGCATTGGCACAGGAAAAAGAAGAAATGAGAAGAAAAAAAGACAAGGTAGGTAAATTCGGTAAATTCTTCAAATGCAATTTAACTAAGGTGAGCACTATACTATACTATATTCCTTTAGAGGGATGTAGTGCTATACCCCTTTCAATTAGGTGGGTTCCAGTGAGACTCACCTAGTAATTTTGGTGTCATTGCAAAAAATTTAAAAAATTAAGTTATTTATTATGTGTCAAAATACATAATTTCTTATAAAATATAAAAATGNAGGTAAATTCGGTAAATTCTTCAAATGCAATTTAACTAAGGTGAGCACTATACTATACTATATTCCTTTAGAGGGATGTAGTGCTATACCCCTTTCAGTTAGGTGGGTTCGAGTGAGACTCACCTAGTAATTTTGGTGTCATTGCAAAAAATTTAAAAAATTAAGTTATTTATTATGTGTCAAAATACATAGTTTCTTATAAAATATAAAAATGGCACAATATAAAAAAATGTGTCCAAAAAAAAAATTAAGTTTATTTTTTGGCACATTTTCTTATATTATGCCGTTATTACATTTTATAAAAAAATTGTATATTCTAACATATATTAAATGACTTAATTTTTTTAAAATATTCGTACTAATACAAAAATAAACTATAAGTTTTACTGAGTCTCACCTAAACTAACTAACGAAGAGTGTAACATAACCTTCACCTTCAACTAAACCTCCATGTGTCACTCAACTTATTCTAAAGCAACCGCCAAAATGGATGCTTTTCTTTCAAGTTTTTGTCTGTTCTCTATGCAGGGTTCTTTTTATCCATTATACGCATAATTATTTCCTACGTTGTCACGTCTTCAGCAGAACTCCTTATTAGTCAATCTGTTAACATGCATAGTAGCCCCCATGACTAGAAAGTAACCTAACAACATGGACAGGCACAAACACTATTAGCCTAATTAGATAAGTGACAGTTTGGTAACCAAAGAAAATGAGGGAGCAGATTAGAACAAGAAAACAATTACTTACCAATCTTTCATTCTTTTTTAATGTAGTTTTTTTTGTACCTGCAAATCTTAGGTAAGGGATAATAGGACAAAGATTAAAAATTTTCTAAACCCGCAGAGCCTCCAACTGCTCCTGGCTATTCAATAAATTAATATGAAACTAGTTAAAAATTTATGAGGCACATTTGTAGAACGTGAGGCAAATACCAATACTCCATGTGCATGGATGATCATAGGTCCTCCTGGCTCCTACCCTCTACCTCTAGTCTCTAGATTCCACCATGTTCTGGCCGTTCATCTTCGCTCACATGACAATGAACTTTGATTTGCTTGCATATATAAAACAAGCATGGTAACAGCAAATTAATCAAGGCAATACTGAATTAATGATCTTTGATAGCATAAACACACTTCGGAACACTAGACCTGCATTTACTGTTAATTAGTTCAACACCCGTTGCACCAACAGATAAAGAACAAAAGAGAGAAAGCTCATAAAGAGAAAGAAAGGAAATAGAAAAAGTAAAAGGAAAGAATGAGTGAGCGAATACATAATCCTTAGATAGGCACACTCTTAAAAAAATGGCTCTTAATTAATTGTATATAAGAAAGTGTGACTCTCAAAAGCCCAGCTTTTAGATTATAGTATGAAGGTGTCAGTGGTATGATATGGGCAAGGCGAAGCAATCCCATTGTCTTCAGCACCTAGGCTGGGCACACTTCAAAAGGCGCATACCAGAGCCTCTTTTGTGTTCAGCAAAAATTGAAAAAACTTCTACATGTGTGAGAGGATATTTATTGGGAATATTTTCCCATCTCAATGATAAACTGTAAGTTTTGAGGGCTATAAAAGAGGTGCTCTTTTGTGAGCTTCTAAGGACTTATGCTAGGAATTTGTGTATTTTCTACCCATTTGAGAGGTGTGAGGCCACCATCACACATTTGGAGTTTAGGATTCTTCAGCAACTCAAGCCACCAACATTGTTAAGATCTGTGTTTTCTTGCTGCTTCTGCATATTTCTCCATAGCTTTGTTCTTTGCTTCCATTGCATACTACTACCAGGTCATCAAGGCACCCCAACAATTACAAACTAAGTATTTCACTGTATAACCTCAATAGCCTTATTTTGGTGTCAGGTGTGGAACGGGTTTTAATACCAAGTAAATAAATGGGGGAAACGCGGCATATATTTCATTAGTTGCATATGCTTACCAATAAAAATGATTAATCAGTACATTCTTTAGATGCTGGTGTGCAAAGGATCTGACCACAATGCAACTATAAACCTAAAATAATATCAAAACCAAAGTAAAAATGGTGCCATTATGTTACCCCTTTAAGAGAGGAGTAGCACTACCCCTATTTTAGTTGGGTGAGATTCACTTAGTGATTTTCATATTGTTATAAAGATTTCAAAAAATTGAATTACTTAATATGTGTCAAAACAGATTTATATCCAGTCATGTTGCTATTTAACATGACAATCTTACGTTAGTTAAATCTGAATTGTTCATCTTGTTACAAACATCTCAACTGCACATACAATGCCATGTCACAATTTTCATAAAAAAAAAAATAAAAATTCCTCTCCTTTCTTCTTTCTCTCCCCAGGATATTCGTCTTGCTCGTTCCCCTTGCTACCGCAATAGCGGCAGCAGAGCCACCGGCACAAGCTCATCTCAGTCTCCCTCCGTTCCCTCTCTCGCGCAAGCTCCTTTTTGAGTTTTTTCCTCTAATTCTTTTTTTTCTTTGGCAAGTTTTCCCTTTGATTCTAAAAGGAAGAAACCCAAACAAAACCCCACTAGGTTTCTTCATTGGCCCATTCATTTCCCAAGTACACACTTTGCTCTGCAACACCAATGCCTCCCAATCTCTAATTAACAGAGGCATAACGATGTTGGTTGTTAGCGATTTTTCGTGCGAAGTGTTACAGCTTGTCTGCAATAGATGTTTAATTGAGCATGTCGATTTTTCATTTATATCTCCCTCAGGTACACCTATGCTACAGACGCAGAGAAAGAGAAAGAGAAAGAGAGGGGAAAAGGAGGGAAAATCTTTCTTTGGCTTGAGCTAGCAGGTCCTCTGTTTTCACCCAACATGACAGGAAAGAGAAACCAAACAAGTCCCGTTGGAAGCCCAGCATATGGAAACCAATGGAAATGGTGCTAGATGAAGAAAAAAATTTAGGATGAAGAACCGATAGAGGAGGACGACTGTAAGTGAGAGAGAGAGAGAGAGAGAGGCAAAGAGAGAGAATTTTATGTTTTATGAGAAAGGTGACATAGTATCATGAAATCTTTTTAATAAAAATAGACAGTCAAGATTTAATTGATATGACATTATCATGTTAAAGAACAAGGATCTAGATTCATGCTAGAATACACAATTTTTTATAAAATACAAGAAAAGAACAATATAAGAAAATGTGTTATGATTTTTTAACTTTTTTTTATATTACGTTGTTTTTATATTTTATACAAAACTATATATTTTAGTATATATTAAGTGACTTAA
The DNA here is from genome assembly GCA_003255065.1 of Cercis canadensis. Classification (NCBI taxonomy): domain Eukaryota; kingdom Viridiplantae; phylum Streptophyta; class Magnoliopsida; order Fabales; family Fabaceae; genus Cercis; species Cercis canadensis. The sequence goes on from QAOA01004976.1 coordinate 296,265, forward strand.
TTTTTTAAAATCTTCACCAAAACTAAAATCATATCGTAAGTTTTATTGAGTCTCACTCAAAACCTTGCCAAAATAAGTGGGGCATGCTACCCCCTCTAGGGAGGTAGATAGCATAACCTCACCAATGAAAATATAAGAATTTTTTTCTAATTCTAGTATTAAATTATTTTATGTTATGAATAGTAATAATCATATTAATATATTTGAATGTACACATTCCTTTATCAAAAATACAGATTCGAATCGAAACTTCAATAACTAACTGCACCTAACAACAATGGCAGCTAATATTTTATTCCCATCAGCTAAAACATATAACTAGAGGTGTAAATCGGTTCGATTTGGTTCGGTTAAGAGGAATTTATGAACCAAACCGATGGAGTCAGTTCAAAAAAATCATGAACTAAAATTCTGCACTTTGGTTCATGAATTAAATCGAAAATTGTCGGTTCAATTTTTATTTTTTTTTGGATTGTTTGCTTTGGATTCATCATTCCCCCAATTTTAATGCTATTACCCAAACATTAATTTGGGCCAAATAAAAACAAGCCCAATATTTAAAGTGAAATAAGAAAGAAAAATGAACATGGTTGATTTTGATCCTGGTCTATTAGGATTAGTAAAAATAAAATAAACGAACAAACTACCACAATTAAATATGTTAAATATTCTCATAAAAAATATATAATATATTTAAAAAAGTATATGTATACTAAAACCAATTCAATTCAGTTCAACAAATTTTGGAACTAAAAACCAAACCAAACCGATTGGTTTTAACAAATTTTGAACCAATTTAAACCAATTCTCATTGGTTCGAAGTCAGTTTCAGCTCAATTTGGTTCAATTTGGTTGGTTCAAATCGGTTTTGTACACCCTTCCATAGAACTGCTAATCATCCGTGTGAATAAGCTCACTTCCTACTTATTTAAACTTCTCTATTACATTAAGCACTAAAATAGTATACACTCTTATAGGCTTTTTTTAGGGACACTATCATAGCTAGGTTAACTGAGACTTGAATTTTGGCCAAAATTGAAAGATGATATATTTTCCAAATATAAAGAATACAAGATTTATTTAAATTTTTTGTAACTTTCTCTCCCACCCCAACCAAAAAAATATATATATAAAAAAAACTAGAAGTCATAGTATTCCTGAGTGAGGGACACGCTCGATTATGGGACAATAAGTCAATAGGAATTCGAGCCATTGAAACTTCTGTTGTGTGCACAAACGTATATCATTTTACCATTACTTGCCATCCTCAAGAAGCTTTCTTCATACAGCTCATTTTCCCCCAAAACCAAGTGGGTGGTGCCCAGTACAGTAGTCTCAGAAGTCATCATCTGAACTAACAATATCTAATTCAATCATCTTTCCTGTACTCTTTGTGGATTTATCTACCAAAACTTTCCCTTCAGTTTTTATTCTTTTTGCATCTAGATGTTGGTTTCTTGTGATAGCAGAGGATGCCACGTTCACGGAAGATGATTTCCTTAAGATAACGGATTAAATATGAGTGAAACTTTTATGCCCCCAAGCAAGTAACATCAACTTAGAATCTTATTTGCAACTAACCTCTTCTCAGTGCAAATGCTGCGTTCATTTGGCATTTTTGGTCCTTTATTCATCGTTGTAGGACCTGGTTTTCCTGTAATTGAAAGCAAAAAACAGCTTAGAATAAAACAGCAGGAATTTTTGCCACTAAAAGTATAAGATCATCTAATCACCTGTGACCTCAGAAAGAAATCTTATCCCTTGCGAGTACATATTTGTTGTAACTTTGCCTGCATTGCTGGTATTTGTATACAATTTTAATCCTTGGCACAAAAATAAGTCAATAGGAATGCCAAATAAATTCTTTATTCTATGCTTTATTCTATGACAAACCTCAATGCCTTCCTGAGACCATCCACTGACAACAATTTCAGTGGCTGCGATTTTTTTGAATTTATTTTATCAGCAAGAGGATCAACTAAGTAAATTCCTTCTGACTTGAGATAATTTGTAGGCCTAAATGCTGTTCTTAAGTTCCTGTTAAAAAAAACCACTAGTTTACAACTTTACATCAAACTTGAGAAGAAATCTAAACAAATAAATTAAAGAAGTTTTTAATATGCAGAGATGCAAACAATAAGATAACTGAAAGAGCTCTCATAAACAGTCATTACCCACCCTCCTTTGAGTTCAGTTCGCATTGTGGAGTATTTCTCTGGTGCTTTCTACAGAAAAACAACAGAGAGGAAGAATGTGGTTACTAAATTAAGATCGTTATTATAAACGAATAGGAATTGAATGATTAAATGCTGCTTACTGCTTTATGATATTTACAATATATCCCTCGACGTCTGAAATAACAAAGACCAATTGTTATGATGTCGATTAATCAGCATATAAAAATACTAGAAAGAAAATGGCAGCAATTAAAACAAGAGGAAAGAAAACATCTATTACAAGGAACGAAGTGTAGAACAAAATAATGCTTTCAGAAGGACAGTCAAGGAAATTTAAACAATATGAAGTACAATGTATCATAATTTACAATAATGCTGCTAGTCTAAGTTATCCCTATTTGTTAAAAGCTTATCAGCACCTAAAGGATGTTTACCCTTTATTTCATATGTCACAGAAAAGCTAGAAAAATAAACGGCAGCACTCACATAAGTAAGACAGTTTGATCTAAGCAGTGCAAAGTTACTAACTTAAATTAGGCAAATTCTATGAAAGTGCCTTTTATGGAAGTATCTCCCAAATTTGTGTTTATATCTCTGTAGCAATAAGCACTTATACATATCGAGCAAGGTTTAGAAGTTTATGAAAGAAGTCCTACCAAAATTTTGCAGATTATCATCTTTTTTTAATATAAACAGAGGCATTCATTTCTTAGCTTACTTATTAATGACGAGTGTACAAGCCATCCCATCCTTTCTTCTTCCCTTGCAAACTCCATAATCAACAGAGGTGCCAATCTTCAACATTTGAGCAGGCGAATATACACTCAAAGAAAAACCACTCCCCTGCAAAAATGAATCAATTCATTCTATACTTTTGCCAATCTAGATAACGAACATCTCGCCAATTCACAACAATTTGATACCTCGGTATCCTTGCGTACTGCACAATTGAAAAGTGCAAAGAGAGTTCCAGCCTGCTCTTGAGAGTTCCTCTGATAAGCATCACCGAACAAGAAGAGAGAAATAGTATTTTCATCCAAACACCCAATTTTCCATATACAATAGCTCTTCCCAGTAGAACTAGTCTTCGGACTCCCCTTCTCAGTCAATACTCCAACTGTTGCCCAAGATCCAGAAAAAGTATCCCCAATCAACAAATTCCTGAACGACAATTAATAAACCACAATTTATATCATACCAATTTAGCAAGCTAAAAGCCAAGAATATTGCATAACAGAGCGCATTGAAAGGTTGTAGAGCAACCCCCATTTTTACTTTTGAAGTCAACTGTCATTTTACTTAAAACACAACCTAGACAAAGTAGAACACATATTAAAGATTACTTGATTACTGATAAACGGACAAAACGAATGTCTGAAAAGCGTTCCTTGAGCTCTGTAGAGGTTATCAATTGGTTCCTGTATAAAAACAAATTCAGCAAACCGAACAATATTCATTAATAATTTAAAGACGAAAAAGGATTGTATTCTGGAACTACAGTTACAGGCACAGATAAACTTAATTCCTAGCATCTCTTGACCCTAATAACAGAAATATGAATTGCTACCCCCTCCCCTTCCGCTCTTGCTAGTAAAATCTATGATTATCACATGGGATTTTTTAGTTAAAAATGAGCATAGACCAACCTTATCCGCAGACCTGAAAACTTCTCAACCTCAGCATCATTTGAGGTCAGAGACTGCTTCACCTTAACAGGTTTTTCTTTTACTTTGGGTTCGTAGTCAAGACAATCTTGAACAGCATTTTTGAATACGGACATGTCAGCCTTTTCCCTTTGCTTCGGCGACCCATCATCGGATAGGTAACCTGCAATTTAAGAGATAAATAGAGAGCCACGATTTGTAAAGGGGAAAAGGTAAAAAAGGCGAAAGCATAACCATCAATCATATTGAAACAAAAATATGGAACAGCAGCTATATCCTGTATGTACCCTACACTAAGGAACGGGGATACGCATTGCCCACATTAGTTTTCCGACAAATCAGTGAACACATTGAGAATTCAAAGGCGATTTCGGAGGAATAAACTAATTTCGAAGAATCACATATAGCAAGAAAGAGAAGAAAGAAAGAGGATATGCAGGCGCACCTGGTGAATGGGGTGAAGGAGAACCTGGAGGAGTTTCCAGAACTCTATCCTGAAGAGAAAGGAGTAGATCGAGGTCGTCTTCATGGTTGGTCATGGTTGCTGTGAAAGAGGGTTTGAGCACCGAATCGAAATCGCGAGGGTTTGTTTGTACTAATGGTTGCCGTGAATTTTGAAACTAGAATAGTGTATTTAGTTTGCAGTCCTAAGAAGGGGTTTCTGATTATGGAGGGAGACCATGAATATTTTGGAGGGAAGATGAATCAAAAACCAAAAACAATTCATTTATTTAAACAAAAGGCCCAGCCCAAAGTAAAGTGGACTGAATTGATTTTATTTAGGCTTAATTATAATTTTGGTCCCTCTATTTTAACCACTTGAACGTTTTGGTCTTCCTTCTTTAAAAATGAATTATTGAGTCCCTCTATATTCATAAAATGTACAAGTTTAGTTCATTTATCTTTAAGTCAAAATTTTTAGGTTTATTTCAAGGTGTAAAGTTCTCTGATTTATAATCTCACCGTTTAGATTGAAGAGCTACGTCTTGTGAATCTTCTCATTAAATTTCAGCTCGATCTAAGGGTGAATAAGTCTAAATTTTTTATTAGACGAAAACTTATAGTTTTGGTGTTTTAGGCTGAGTTTCACCGTTAAATCGAGCTCAAATTTAGTGAGGAGGTTCACAAGATGTAGCCCTTCAATATGAACGGTGGGATTATGAATCAGAAAACTTTATACCTTGAAATAAACCTAAGAATTTTGACTTAAAGATAAATGGACTAAACTTGTATATTTTATAAATATAGAGGGACTCAATAGTTCGTTTTTAAAGAAATGAGACCAAAACGTTCAAGTGGTTAAAATAGGAATACCAAAATTTTAATTAAACCTTTTATTTAAGGCCCAATATAAAATGAGCCAATCAACCGATTCAGTCCAATAAATCTTGGGCTAGATTGGGAGAGATTCTGTCAGCTTTACTATTTGACTTTTTTTTTTTCAAATAAAAAAAAAATGAGAATTATTCTGTAGATCTAATACTCATGAGAAAAAATAATCACCATTGTTTGTTATCCTGCATGAAATAACTAAAATACTCATTAACTTTATAGTTATTATATTTATATCGAGGATTCTATAATATTATATGGGTATTGTCATACCATATAGACGTGTTAAGCATACGTAATTTTTATATTTTATTAGATATAAAATATAATTTATCTTATTTTCTTAAATAAACTCAAAAATAATTAATTTAAATACATGTCATTCACATATTATTTATTTTTATGTAGTATGACATACTACATAAATATTAAAAGTATCTAAAAAACCTTCTATTAATATTTAGACATAATAACTACATATTTTATAAGTAATCAATACATATGTAAACAAAATAACCAAAAAATGTAGAGAGGTATAGTACTCTCTTATATATCTAAATAAAACAAGTCAGTGTTTTGAGTCCAATAAATCTTGGGCTAGATTGGGAGAATTGTTCTCGAGTTCTAATATTTCGGAGAAAATATAGTCATGTTTAGATTGTTTGTTATATTGTGTGAAATAACTAAAATACTCATCGACTTTGTGGTTATTATATTTATATTTAAACATGATAATCGTATATTTCATATGTAAACAAAATAATCAAAGAATGCGGGTAAGTAGAGTATGTAATGGTTAACTATTGAGATGTCTCTTAAAAGATATCTAAATAAAGCAAGTCATTGTTTTGAGTTATATTGATGGTTTTGGTCAATATAGATGGAGTATTGGACAGCATTACATACAGCTACAAACAGCAAGCAAGAGGTATAGAGAGAGTAAATAGAGAATAGACATGAGAAGACACAATTGGTGGAGGTGTAATGTTATGAGATTGAGGAATGAATTTGGGGAAAATTGAAGTTAGACTGAGTACTCCTTCAAAGTATTTGCCCAAGTTAGAAGGGAGAGAAGTAAAAGAGAGGGACACGTAGGGTAAATCAATGAGGACCAGTAATTTGTAACAGAAATTCAAAATGGAAAATGCGAGTTTTCCTCCGCGCCCTTATATTACATGTTTACCATGTCTATAACAGTGTCTATGATTGAATTTCGGAAGCAGCTTCTGGACACCTCCTCCATCAAAGAAGGAGGATTCTCTGAAGGCTCAATTGTTGAAACTTCGGTAATGAATCTGAGAAACCAAGGAATGGTTAAAATGGCGATGTCAAGTCGAATTGTTGTGATGGTTACCCTCCTCTGCTTCTTTTTTTCCTCTGCAATAGCAACAGGGGAACAGACTAGTGTAACTTATGATGGCAGGTCTCTCATCATCAATGGAAAACGGGAGCTTCTCTTCTCCGGTTCCATCCATTACACACGTAGCCCCCCAGAGGTACCCTCCCTTTCATCATTCACTACTTTTAACATAATATTACCAATGCCTTCGATTCTATCTCTCATTGTATTATCTATATATCAATGGGTTTCAGATGTGGCCAGACATTCTTGACAAGGCAAAACGTGGGGGCTTGGACGTCATTCAAACTTATGTGTTCTGGAACATTCATGAACGAGAGAAAGACAAGGCAAAATCTGCAATCGGTTGTCTTTACTTTTTATAGGTTAAAATGTACTGCAAATACATATAGTTTAGACGAATTTTGAATCATATCTTTATAATTTTTTTTCTTTTTTCTTTTTTCTTTTTGAGTTCTTATAGTTTGAATCGGGTCAATGACGTCACCTCTTATTATAACTCTGTCAATTTAGTGTTAATATGACAAAAAGCTTATTTATGTGGCAATAAAAAAAAAAAAAAAGCTAATATGTTACCAAAGTGACACAAAAATTGTCATATAGATGATGATGAAATAATAATTTTTGTGTCACTTTAGCGTTATGTTAACTTCTTTTATTGTCATATAGATAAATTGTTTGTCATTTTAACACTGACGGAGTTATTACCGATGATGATGACAAGGGCCCAATATAAAAAAAAAATTCAAACTGTACAGTCTCCAAAAACGAAAAAAAAAAAAAAAACATAGGAACTTGATTCAAAATTTATTCAAACTATAAGGACATAGATTACATTTTAACCCTTTTTATATTATCATGCTTAATATTAGTCTCTCACTTTACTTGGCTTGCTCCATTATGCATGCAGTTCACTGTTGAGGATAGGTATGATATTATAAAGTTCATTAAGCTTGTTCAGGCGAAAGGAATGTACGTGACCCTTAGGGTTGGGCCTTTCATCCAAGCTGAATGGAATCATGGGTATGAAAAATGGGATACAGACACTTCTCAAATTTTATGATTTTACTCTTTTTCTCGCTATTAATACTCTGCTTTCTGCAATGTTAATATATCAGAGGACTACCATATTGGCTAAGAGAGATCCCTGACATCATATTCCGCTCTGACAATGAACCCTTTAAGGTAATCAAACTCTCTTTTTCCACCTCTAATTTCAGCAAATCTATGCCATAATTTATAATTAAAATCTCTTATGTTTGCAGAAACAAATGCAAAATTTCGTGAAAATGGTGATTAACAAGATGAAGGAAGAGAAGCTCTTTGCTTCCCAAGGAGGACCCATCATCATGGCACAGGTTCTGTTTTCACTATTGTTATTCTACATGATCCTTCTCAATCTCCACAAATATAAACACAAACCTTCCATGCTGCTTTCTCACTGCAGGTTGAGAACGAGTACAACCATATCCAACTTGCATATAGACAGCTTGGAGATAGCTACGTTCAGTGGGCTGCTAAGATGGCAGTGGCATTGAACACTGGAGTTCCATGGATTATGTGCAAGCAGAGGGATGCCCCTGATCCAGTGGTGAGTTTATAAAACTAATTATTTAGGCATAATCTTTTTTTTTCAACAACACATCACATCACTAATACTAGTTATTCACCCTCAATTTGCCAGATTAATGCATGCAATGGAAGGCACTGTGGTGATACCTTCTCGGGCCCAAATAAACCTAACAAGCCTTTCATTTGGACTGAAAACTGGACTGCTCAGTAAGTATACTCCTTGCCCATCGTTAAAACAACAAGTTATGAGCCTTAGAGGCACATCAAAATAAAACTAACGCATGGTTCGTGTCATGACTTGAAGAAAGTGCTAAACAAATTTTCTGGCTTTTCTTTCTTTCCTTTGTTTTTGGTTTAAATCAACAGGTATAGAGTATTTGGAGATCCACCATCCCAGAGAGCTGCAGAAGATATTGCATTCTCCGTTGCTCGCTTCTTCTCTAAGGATGGAGCTTTGGTCAACTATTATATGGTACTGAGCGACCTTAATTATCCAATCTCCTGTTAATCTTATCATGCTTTTTCTAACCCAATTGAAACTGAAACTCTTGTAGTACCATGGAGGAACAAATTTTAATAGAACAAGCTCTGCATTTTCAACAACCCGTTATTACGATGAAGCTCCTCTTGACGAATACGGTCTGCAGAGAGAACCAAAATATGGTCACATGAAGGACTTGCACAAGGCTCTGAGCCTGTGCAAGAAGCCTCTGCTCAATGGTAAATCTAGCGTGCAAAAGCTTAACGAATATCATGAGGTAAGCATCTCACAAGATGGACCTTGTTAGGAAGGCTGTAGCTGTAACAAAGAGAGCTTAAGCTGCTATATTGTGCAGATTAGGGTCTATGAGATAGCTGGAAGTGATATCTGCGCCGCTTTCATAACTAACAACCACACCAAAAACTCAGCAAAAATAACATTCAGAGGACAGAGTTATGATTTGCCGGCACACTCCATTAGCATCCTCCCTGATTGCAAGACTGTGGTCTTCAATACTCAAAATGTAACTTGTTTATCCCTTACCTCACAAGATTCATGCATGATACATAGGGAAGAAAATTCACATTCTAGAGCTAAAGTCCTAACTATTTTGCATTACCTCAATAAAAAAACAGATTGTTTCACAACATAATTCAAGGAACTTCAAGAAATCAAAGGCTGCAAACAACTTCAAGTGGGAGATGTTCTCTGAAACCGTTCCAACCACCAAGGAAGCGCCAGTTTCAAACAAATATCCCGAAGAGCTTTATGGATTGCTTAAAGACGAGACTGACTACGGATGGTACACCACAACGTGAGTTAGTTTATCTTTATGCAACCTGTGAACAAGAGATGATTAATTCTTGGATTTTTCTCATTTCACCAACATATATATAATTTCCAAATATGATATTATTTCAGCATCGATTTGGGTCCAGCAGACTTGCCAATGAAGAAAGGGACTCAACCAGTTCTTCGTATTATGAGTCTTGGCCATGGACTAGTTGCATTTGTAAATGGTGAATACGTTGGTAAGCAGACAAAAGTCACAACTCAAGTTTGTAGTAGCCAGTTGTTTTGTTGTATGCTATTTAGTCTCTTATACACTAATTAAAATCCAATATTTTACGTTGTTGTTCTGTTATGATGGTTTTAAGGAAGCAAACATGGTGCCCATGAAGACAAAGCTTGTGAACTCAGTGCAACTGCAAATTTCAAAGTTGGAACTAACCACATAAGCATCTTGGGGATCGTAGTGGGACTCCCAGTAAGAAGCTCAAGTTTAATTATTCTTACCTTGTTCTAATGTGCAGCACTTGTGAGGAGGACAGTTAATAATCATTTTCTATATAATGCTCTAAATATACAGGATAGTGGAGCATACATGGAACACAGGTATGCTGGACCCAAGTCCGTAACCATCTTATCTCTCAACACTGGAACACTTGATCTCACTCTCAACGGTTGGGGTCATAAGGTAACTGATTTATCAAAGGGAAACAAAAGCAAAGCAGTATTCAACATCAATTGTTGATTCATCACATATATAATTGAATTTGCAGGCTGGTCTCAAAGGTGAAAATCTTAAGATTTTCACTGAAGAAGGATCAAAGAAGGTAGATTGGAAGCCAGTGAATGGCGCCGCATCAGGTCTCACTTGGTACAAGGTAATCAAATGCAAATGCTATCTGTTACGAACTCTAGTATATATTGTTAGACAAAAAACTATTTATAGGTCTTCACTTAATAGTTTAAGCTTTTGAGTAGAATCGATTCTGGACATAATATTAGAGACCTCTTCTATATTTACTATTAATCTCTTTTAACAGTAAAATATATCACCAATTAATTACAAACACTAGTTGCAAATTGTGTTAATCATTTGTTAATTGCAGACAAAATTTTCAACTCCAGAGGGAGATGGTCCTGTTGCCATCCGTATGACTGGTATGGGGAAGGGAATGATCTGGGTGAATGGTGAAAACATTGGTCGTCACTGGATGTCCTTTCTGTCTCCTCTTGGCGAGCCTACTCAGTCAGAGTAAGTAGTAAAGCATTGGTTTTGAGGTTTTCATTTTTTGAGTTTGCTCCATTTTAATTTGTTTAACTTTTTGTAATCAGATATCACATCCCAAGAGCTTTCCTGAAGCCAAAAGAGAATTCCCTTGTAATCTGGGAGGAGGAGGCAAAAGGCCCACAAGAGGTTGAGATAGTAAATGTTGACAGAGATACGATTTGCAGTTTCGTTACAGAGCTTCATCCACCGGCTGTTGATTCATGGGCAACTAAGAGCATGATGTTCCATGTTGTTGGGGAAACTCCCAAGACAACAGCTACCCTCACATGTACAAACCAGAAGAAGATTGCGGCTGTGGAGTTTGCAAGCTATGGTGATCCTGTTGGGTCCTGTGGAGCCTACGAAGTGGGAAGCTGCAATGCAGCTAACGCCAAGCAGATTGTTGAGCAGGAATGTATGGGCAAAGGAACTTGTTCACTTTCACTCGACAAGTCCCTCTACTTCAAGGGTACCGATCCTTGCCCAAAAGTGGTGAAGACACTCGCTGTCCAAGTTAGCTGTGCCTAAACGCAAACACATCACCTTCAAATTCACTCACCAAACTTCCTTTGCTGATTTCAACTTTCAATGGCGGATGAGGGTCCAGAAGCTCAACTTTAACTTGCATTCGTAGCCGAACTATTACTTCTTCAACTCAATGCCTGTATTTCACTTGCTTCATTTTCTTCATTCAATTGACATTCACATAAGGAAAGCAAATCCAACACTTCAATTTTGCCACTTGTTTCCAACCAACTGCCCCATCGTTCTCACAATCTCCAAAAACTTAATGTGAAAATATAATGTCGTTACTCCCATTGGCTTGTGCCTGAATGGCTGAATCTAATGAGTTTTTAGATACTGAATTAATAAATAAATAATTAGATTCCAAATTTAGTTATTAAACAAATTATAAACTTGATTATGTAAACACCACTTCTTTAAATTGTTGGCAGATTTAGGTGGGACTCGCATGCTTTGCTAAAATTTTTGCTACATAAATTACAATTTTTTTTCTTATGAATTATTAAGAGTTGATTCTAACAGTTCTAAATACATTGTCTCTCATCCAATTATGAGGCCTAAATCCTAACCACACAAATTTATTTGTTAATATAAGAAGAACTCACTCTAATCCATGAAAGCATCCTCTCACTATTCTAGTGTATATGTTTAGATTGACATTTTCAAGAATTAATTCCAAATTTGAATCTAACTTTGTAAACTATTTAAAGCTTTCATTATTTGTCCGCTGCTTAAATAGCAGGTATTATGAGTAAGTATAAAGTTTATGCACAACCAACTTAATAAAGAAGGATATTCTTAGGGGTATAATTAGTCCGGTTTGATTCGGTTTTCACTCTTAACCGATCACTTGGTTCAATTTTCACCCCTATATCTTTTTTATAAGACGGTGAAAAGCATATTCAAATTAATATCTTTCCCTTATACAATAACACAAGATAACTTCAGAAACGCAGGAAGAAAAATAGAACTTCGTAGTATACTCGAGTGCAATTTTTTAAAAATTTCTCCAAACAGTATTTTTAAAGGGATTTTTTTTTTCTTTTGGGGCTAGCGAAGGGATATTAAGGTCCACATGCAAAAGCACCTATTGAACTGCATTACCATTTCGCGGAAACCTTTCCATAATGGAGCTTCACACTATACAAGAACTAAATTGATAATTATAATGAAATCATTAAGCATAATATCTCAAATTATTACTCTTCCCTTTACCATGTCATTCCATACATGTATAAACTAACTGCCAATAAGTTGACTAAGAACATAAAGATGGAAAATTTTAAGGACCCAAAAAATAAAAATCTCAACATTCCTATTTATTTACAAGTTTTAAAACTAAATGAAGTGCTCCGCAGATTCCTTTACAACTTGAAAATGTGGCGATCCGATCCCGCTTGAGCAAAATTCAACTGCCATTTAATAGGTGAAGATGAAGGTGAAGGTGAAGGAGAGGGAGAGGGCGAGGGATTTGAAGTAGTAGAGGAACATAATTGAGAGAGCAGAGCAGAGGGCATATAAGAGATGTAGTCATCAAAAGGAAGGATATAAGCTGACTTAAAGAATATACACAACTCACCTGAACCGAACTATGCCAGAGTCTTGGATGGGCGCCTAAAATAGGGTAATTATTTGAGAAGAAGCAAGGAGGACGGTGCATGCAACCAATAAATAATCAAGCTTGGAAAATACACCCTGATTCATCATATTAACATACAGGGTCTATGGTTAGTTCTGGAAACTCATGATAAATCGAAGGATCCCTGGCCTTCACTGATTGCATAGAGTAGCTTCTTGAACATAATTTCCTGTTCAATTTAGACATCAATTATCAGTACCAAAACATGTAACTGCGGCAAGAATCAATTTTATTAGACATGCACGGTCCTTTAATCAACAAAGATATCCACTGCTATTGTACCTTGGTAGAATAAGGAGGGAGCTTCAGGTAATTAGCACAAGTCATCACACTTGGCAAGTCGTCATCTGCTGATTCTGCAGGCCCATTCCCATTGGATGAAGCATTAGCCGCAGTTGATGAGAGCTGCACCAGGACATGTTAAAACAATGCAATGAAAACAGAGGAAACATCACATAAATTAACTAACACGAAAAATCCCAAAACTGAGATGCAGGAGTATAGCCCATAACGATTCTTATAGACAACCAACCCAGAGACGTACCATCAGATTACTTGAGCATTATGAAAACATGAAAATACATTCTATTTTTAGATTACAGTATAAATGGCAATGAATAGCATGTGAACGTGATCTCCAAAACACTCTTCCAAATTCAAAAGCAAGATACCACGTAAAAATTACATGAACTTGTGAATATCTTAAAGCATTCAAGTAGTAACAGTTAAGATGCAAGAGAAGTATGATCTCTCATCAGATGCTACATGATCTTAAATCAATGTCTAATACCTTCCTCACAATAGTCAGTTTCGGATTCAGCACTGCTAGCCCACCAGGCGGCAGCCTTGGTGCACCAGTAACAAATTGACAGAAAGCTCGCTGCTGCTCTGGAGTGAACTCTCCCATAATCTCAAGTAACTGAAAACAACATCAAACATCATAAGGATCAAGTACAACTAGCCTAAAATTTCATAGAGACTACTCCAGTAAGGAGTAAAGAGAGTCATACATTAACTATGGCAGGGCTCTTTGCAGTGTACCCATGGTCAAATTTTATATGATCAACAAGTGTTTCGGCCTGCAAAATGTACAAAAAGAAAATAATTACGCTACTACATGGTACAGATTCAACTATTGTCATTAGCAATAACATAATTGGATACAGATTCAACTATTGTCATTAGCAATAACATAATTGGATAGACATTACCTCCCACAACTCTCTACGGCCACAAAGCAAATAGTCCAGTTCTTGAGGGGTGAAAATTTGTAAGGATGAGATATCAAAAACCTGAATTGACCAGCACACAAGCAGAAGAGACAAAAGTTTAGTCTGAATTCAATAAAATGACCACAAGCACACAAAGCACAAAAAATGAAACGAACCATCGCCACCCATTTCGCAAACAAGATCTTACAATAAATCAAAATCCAATATCCAATTGACAAATATTGATGAGGAGAAAAAAAAAAAAAAAAAAAAANNNAAAAAAAAAAAAAAAAAAAAAACATCTGTTTTCTTAGAGGTAATGAACCAACACAGGAAGAAACATTTTATAATTTCCCCAATGATATATTTAAGCATGAAATTGAGGGTATATCTGAACTTCAATGTTCAGATATCACAAACCACTTCAAAAAAAAAAAATTAGAACAGTGCACCCCTCCATTTCAAAGGCATTTTACCAAATATGATGAGATGGGTAGAAGCAAAGAATTGGAATAAATAAATAATCCGATGCTAATACTAGATACTTTCTAACCACAATAACCCCCCTTTCTTTTTCTTTTTTCTGTTAAAGTAACAACTAAATCAACATCACCAAAAATATAGAATAAACGAAGATCATAAGTAGCATATAACCTGATTAAACCCTGCTCTAAATGCTTCCATTTGACGCATAATTCCAGTCTTGACAGTTGCATCAACCACCAAGGATATGTACTCTTCCAAATTATTGATATCAACCTGAATTTTTCAGAGGAAGTTAAAGAAACTCCCACAAGAACAAATACAATCAAAATCTCATAATATATTGACTCAGGGTTTAGCTGCATACAATTTCATCTCCAGGTTTCAAGATGTATTCTGGATAACCAGGAAGTGTGAAATCCAAACATAGATCTTCGATTGGGGCCCCACGAAACTGTAGGTTAGCAATTGTGTCACTATAGCTACCACCCATTGACTCTAGATAACGTTTACGGCAAACAAGCACATTCAACTCTTGCAATGTCTTCCCAAGCTCAGCATCAATGAAAAGAATATCATGCAAATCAAGCTCCTGAAACAGATTAGAGGTTCAATATCTATGCTAAACAAGTTCAGCAATAGGATTAACCCTAAACCCTAAACCCTAAACAACTTACTTGACCATGAACAAGCTTATAAAATGCCATCGACAATGGTAGATCCAACAGCCGTCCATCTTGAAGAGCTTTGGCCATAACACGCCCTACCAGCCGGAAATACTCAACCACTTTTGAAAACTGGCTACCCTCTGCTGCATCAGAATTTGGAGCCCAAGGTCGAGGAAACAACCCAAGAGGAGCTTGAACAAGTTCTCCGTCTTCAGCAGAATTAAGCCCAGAGCCATCACTGACTTTTGTTTTCTCTTCATCTCCATCAATTTCCATTTGATGTTTCCCTGAAGAATATGACCTCCACATTTGCAGTCCAACTTTTTGTAAGTCATGACTTAAAAGTGTATAAAACTCCAGGGTGGGACCCAACCCAGTGCCAACTTCACCAAAATATTCCACTTCAAGTACAGCCTTTTGGCTAGAATACATCTCCATTACTTTTGCTGCAGAATCCAAAATGCGGTTTCGGGAGACACGGACCTTTTGTCTCTGCAATCTCCCAACCCTTACCTCTCTTTCATTTGTTGATCCATGACCATCAGCACCCTGCTGCTGCTGAAGACGATACAGTGCACGAGATAACCCAAAGGCAGTTGAATAGAAGTACTGCCTTCGGGTCTCAAAAGGAAACAAGAATGGGCACGCTTTAGTCAACTGGTAACACCATGATGGAAGACTCCCACTGCATAGTGCAAGGGCATCTTGAATTTGCCTAGCTAATTTAGGAGTAAGCTTGCTGCTTATAAATTCCTCTGGAAGCACTCTAGCACCAGCTGTAACACCTAACTCATCTAAATCTGAGATTATTCCCTCAGCAAAGCTATCAGTAACCATCTGGGCTCTCAAGCGAGGTGCAAGCTGGTTCAAACCCTCCAGTACCCTCAATAGTGCCAATATGTTGTATGTAGGATTAGATTTCTCAAGATCACAGGGCAGTTCTCCCTGTAATATACTATCTAGAACAGATGTCTGGTGCAACTTGGCTTCAGAGCTAGAATTTGACGTAGTTCCAGATTTGGCAGATTTTGAAGTATTTGAACTTGATACTCCAGTAGAAGTCCTATCTGTTTGGCTCTCTGCCCTCTGATAAGTGACAGTGTAAATATCACCCCACAGCCTGCTTCCATCACTGGATACATAGTCACTGCCAGCAAACCTCTCATCATCATCTTCATCAAGCACAAGCTGTCTTTGGATTGCCTGATATATAGTCAAATGCCTATTAAGCTGCTTCCCACCAGCAGTAAAGATCAACTTTGGAGGATCATTCGAGCTACCAAACAAAGGGCGCCCCTGCCGATCTCTGCCACCCCTGATACCTCTGCTATTAGCAGATCCAAGTCCTGCCATGGCAGCAGCAGCAAATGACATTGCACCCCTTGAACTAGAAGAATAGCCACTCCTAAAATCAGCAGAGTCGGATCCTCTGACTGCACCAGCTTTGCTGCTAGAACCTGAGGCAGCATTATTCTGGCTATCACTTGTTGCTTGAGCAACAGTACTATCCTCAGCAGGGTCACCCAATTTCACATCATGCACTTTGTCAGGCAAGCAAACAGGAAGAGAATCGTCTCTCAGCACCTGTATGGAAACAAATGAAAAGTACAATATTGTAAGAATGGAAGGATATTACCAAAAGAGCAAAATAGAACCAGGAAAAAAAAAATAACAGATGCTCAGATAACATACATCTTCATGGTCGTCATCATCATCATCTGAGATATCATCATCTTCAATCACCAAGGCTTCATCAATCTCCACAGGAGATATATCCAATTCCTCATCCTAGAGGAAAGCGTGAATGGAAAATAATGTCAAGGGTCCACTTAAAAACAGGAAAAGCCATCAATATCTAATAACAAGATACCTAAGGACATACATTGCTTAAATTCCTTACTTTCAATCCAAACCAAAACCAGGAAAAAAATAAGCAAGATTCTGAGATATAATTTACTGGCACATCTATTATACATGTTATTATTAATAAGGTTCATTCAATTAATACCCAGACACAAAAACACATTCAATATCCACACAAAGCCCTATCCTCAACCTAGAGTATAAACATGTACTTGTAAATCTCAACAGCAATCTAACAACCACAAGTTTTTGCTCATCCTACCTTCTAGTACTACTAATACATGTATACTTCGTAAAAACATGTATAATAAGTAAGAGCCTAGGTGATGGCCAAAAAACAAAAAAGGAAGCATAGGGATAGAGGGATAATCAGAATCAAAGTATCCATTTTGATTGCATCACACGTGTCAGGATAATTAAGGTCCCTTCCTAGTACTCTCTCCCTTTTACTGACTCCTTCAGCTCAGAATTCTGAGAACAGCAAATTCCAAACCATGAACAAGTCAGGTATGGAGGAAAGCAACTCTTAAAACGAAATGTTCAAAAAAGCACTCGTGCAAAGTTCAGCACACTAAACAGATAAAAAATTTATGACATCTATAAAGAGCTCACTATATCCCCCAAAGTAACTGGCGTCCATTTCAGTGAAAGAAACTATACTATTATCTTAAAACCCAGCAGCATAGACACTCTTCCTGAGGCCACCATGCAAAATGAAAATCTCATCTCTTGTGCACCTCATTATATTTTTCTTTAAAATTTAATTCAGAACTGTCAATATGCATAGGAAATATTCCAGTGCCATCTCATGCATTTACATGTGATCCAAAGAAAGTGAAAAAGAAAAATGAGAGAGGAAGGGAAGAGTATAAGCACAGTATCATCCAACAGAAACTAAATAATTTAACTATTTAAGGTTATTTGACCAATTGACAAACATGAACCGATGCCCCCAGATTGTTGCAGCATAGTAGCATACCTCAGAAGTAGAGTCGCCGCTTACAGGCTTCATTTGAGCATCTTTATCAAGAGCTGCTCTTCTGCGTGCAGCATTTCTTGTCTGGGGTCCTCTTGCTTCTTCCTGTGGGGGCTTCAATACAGCCTTTCCCTTGCCCTTAGATGAGCTCATACTTTTATCTTGAGGCGTTTCCTTTCTGGAGGGGTCACCTATATTAACAGATGATCTGGATCTAGTAGAATGACGACGAGTTGTGGAAGGAGTAGAAGTAGAAGGAGATGAAACACCAGCCCCTGCAGGAGTGGTCCCAGTTTCAGAATTCCCAGCAGGAATGGTAGGCTTCTGAACAGATTCACTGCGCTGGATACGGGGCCAAAGAAATTCTTCAACAGCCGCTAAACTTGCTAATGGATCAATCAGTACAACATTGGATGAATAATCCCGAAGTGATTTTTCACCCTGGGCTCGACAAAGACGCAACTTGAAGGGTTGAGATAATGCACTTAGTCCAGAGGAGAGCCGAGCACTTCCACTAGATGACCTAGATGAATGGCTCAGAACAACAGGGAAACGCTCCAAGGAGGACAAAGCATTTTGAAGCTTCTGGACCAAGACAGTCATAGGACCCATAACCCCATTGTCAGTACTGGACGATAACGCAACAGCTACAAATAACTTAAATCTTCTAAGTGCTTGTTGGCGAAGCTTGGGAAGGTTAGTTTCAGAAATACGATCTTTGGAAAAGTACCCACAAGAAAAATAGTTGAGCAAAGCTGCAACAACACCACTACCAATAAATTCAAAAGTAGATACACCATCTCCTTTGCCAAGTTCCTTTAGCATCTCAGATATCACCCCAATAAAATAGTCTTCCTTATTTGCAGAATTATCTTCAAGAACAGATCCAGAAGCTTTAGATTTTCCCTTTGCTTTAGTCTTTTGGTCATCAACACCACCATTCAACTTCATGCAAAGATTTTTAAGATGTAAAAGATCATCGCTAACACCGACTTCAACAGCCCCTGGATCTGAAGGAAAGTACTTATCTTTAAAAGTTCTAGCAGCTGAACTAACAGACATACGAAGACTAGAATTAATGGTTGGAATTTCCACTGAACTTGGAGGAGAACCAACATTCACTGAAACAGGACCCTTCACATCATCTAAAGGATTTGAATCTGGATTTGCATTACCACTGCGTCGACGATAACGCCTAGAGCGAGATGACGTTCCAGATACAGAATCATTATCCTTCTCAGTAGATGATACTTGTGTAGAAACACTGGCTGAATTGCCAGCTAAAATAAGCTGGTCCACAGCGTGAACAACACCTTCTCTAATAAACATCTTAGCAAATGTCCCAGGAAGCTTTTCCATAAGAATTTCCGCAATTTGCAAGGCAGGGACCAAAACGTGTGGATCTTTCCACGCTAAGACACCAGCTAGAAAACTACATGATCAAAGCAACAATGTTTTAAGTTTTCCAAAACTATAACAGAGAGCATATCAGGCAATGACAACCCAATTAGATTTCTACATACCTTGATATATTTGTTACACTCAACAAAGACTGGATCATCTCTGCTGTACTAAAATACATCAATTTTGCAATGACAGATAAACATTTGTGCCTAACAGGACCATTGACACTGGAACCGTAGATCTGCTTCAAAAGCAAGCCAATATAACTATTAATTCACAACGGTAAGAAAATGAGAGAGGATAGGAGCAAACAAAAATGCAGCAATTTTTAACCTGCGTTAAAACTGGGAGGAGATCCATCCCAAATTGTTGAAGTAGCTCAGGCTGATCATTTAATAATTTTTCACGAGCAGATATCTCAGGAACATTTCCATTTGTGTCTTCTTGTTTCCCAGAACTTCCAGCAGGGGATTTTTTCACAGCAGACCCTTTCATAAATAAGTTGGAGCTGACCGGGAGGGATATTGTTCCTTGTGGCAATGGGGGCAGAAGCTCATTTGCAAGATTCACAATCTCAAATATCTACATATTAGAAGGAGAATCAGATGCAGTGATAGCTACATACAAATGATTAAAAGTACAACTCCCAAGTACGCTACCTGCTCTGGTGGCCTACTCAGTGCAGGTGAAACAGAGGAATTAGCTGAAACACCGGAACCAGATAGTATTTCTTTAAGAATGCCACTTATTCCAAGGAGAAGCAACGTTTTAGCTCCAAGAGGTGACCCACTAGCGCAAGTGGAAAGAAGTCGGATTAAACCCTGCATACACCTATGAAGTCAAGGTACAATTTCCACAGGTACAAGCATCAAATTTAAAGGCTAAAATTGCACTTACAGTATATGTAGGTGTGCTGAGAGAAGCCTGTCCACCACCAGAACTGCTGGTGGAAATAAGGGAGGCAGCTTGTGTCACCAGTCCATGATTGCACAATTCATCTAATTTATCCGGAGATGATGCAAATGCTTCAGCAATTCGAGTCAAACAAACAGAGGCATGCTCCAGGACCTACAAAAATAAAAGTTGCTGACAGTGAAGATACAGCCAAATAAAGGAAAATATTGGCTTTAGTCATGATCATTTTCATCATCTCAAACAAAATTAGGAACTAAGGGTTACAAAAGAGCAACACAACTTGCATCCCAAAGTAACAAAGTATGAGCTTACCTTGGAATCATGATACTGAAGTAGGTTGGTCAAAAGAGGAACAGCTTCCATCACAAAGTCTGCTGCATCTGAAGGAAGCTTCTTGCACATATTTGCAGCAGTAGACAATGCCACTCGCTGAAACATGTATTTATGTCAATATAGGCTTACTCACTAACATAAGAAGTGCCAAATGAATTATGGCTATCTGAAAATATATCGCCCTCTAAAAGTGGAAATTTCATCAACGAGTTACCTGTACTCCTGTCGAGAAGAAGTCCAGATAAGAAAGCACGGCCATAAGAGCACCAGCTCGTAGGCAGGCAGTTGGGTGCTCCTGCGATATCTTCTTTAATGCTTGAAGAGACTGTTTATGTCAACAATAATATTTATCAGAATTCAGGACTAGGTAGAGCTCCATAAAGTCTACTGAATGGTAAAGATCTCATTACAGACATTTTATCGTTACTTAAATGCATTTCTATCCTTTGGTGATAGAAAATAATATAAAATCTTCTTAGGAATAAAAGAATTATTTATCAAATTAATTCAACATAAAAAAGTAACAGTTGAATGCTATCAACTAAAACAAGAAACATTTATACGGAGTTCCCAATGCTGTTTTCCATTAACCATGACAAAGACAGACTAGAATATAACCTGCTCAGCTAAGTCCATGTACTCTATGGTAAGCAATCTCGCGCAGAAGCATGACACTGCACCATAATGCACAACGGCGGCACAAGATGAAGGAAGCACATCGCACAGATGGGTTAGCGCCCTGGCTGCAAGAAGCATAATATCAGGATTGCTCTCATGGTTAAGCAATCCCACGAGCACAGGAACAAATGAATCAACTGAGAATGTACTAAGCGATTCTTCGGTCCCAATTGAAAGCATTTCGCATAACTGCGTGAGTGCCTCAACCTGCCGACCTTCTTCTCCATCAGCCCGCAACCCAGACAAAATTTTCTTCAACCTCCCACTCTGGTGGGATGACGAAGCAGAACCCATCGCTGATGACGGAAGAAGATCATCCAAGCCGGCACCAAGTTTCCGAAGAAGCCCTTGAAGCGCACTACTCGCGGATGTCAAATTCTGGTGCAAAATTCCCACGCCACCTTCACTGTCATTATCGTCGTCATCCCCTGCACCTCCACTTTCCATGTTTAATCCTAAGCTCCTCTCCGCGTCCCTATCCCTATCCCTAATCCTAACGTCATGCTCCTTTTCCTTCCCTTTATCGGAATTGTCTTTATCTAAATTCTTTCCACGGCGATCACGGCGTGACCCAGACGATTCGTTGGTCGAGTCCATCGGAGCAGAGTTGTTTGATGGTAACACTTCTTGAGTCCTAGATGCACGGGAACGAGTCGAGACAGAGTGAACTGGAACGGTGGGGTTCGAAGAAGAAGGAGCAGCAGAAAGACGGGCGCGCTTGCTGGAACGGGTGGTAGGACCAGAAGACGATGATGAAGGGGCAGCTGAGGAAGCCTCCGCCCGCTTCCGGCTCCGAGTTTCCATACAAAAACCCACCCACCCCTCAATCTGTCAACTCGCTCGCTACCGAGCGGTAATCACACTGTCTTGGATCGAAAAATCCGTAGCATCTCTCTTCACGTAATTGAACAGCCAAAAGAGAAGATCGAACCTTTATTGAATCAGCTGACCAACTACGAAAACCCCAATTCGAAACCCCAGATTCTTCACGCTTTCGAACAATTAAAAAAATCCCCAATTCACACGAACCCTAAAATGTCAATTCGAAGCAATTACTCATGTATTCCACCCAATATACACTGCACTGAGATTTCGAACAACAAGTAATCAATTCAGACTCCAGAGCTGAATAGTCTCAATTTCCAGGGAGAGAAAAGGGTTGCATGAAAACCCTAAGGGACTAAAGGAATAAAGAGACAGAGGAGACGATCCTTTTATAAGTAACTTTCCTTTGGCCTTTCTTTTTTCATTTTATTATTTTAGTTTTCTTTTCGAATGGGGTCACTCCGTCACTCTCATTAAACGGTGGACTCGCTGGAGCTGACGCGGTGAATTCTTCTACGCTTTGGAGTTTTTTTTTTTTTTTTTTTTTTTT
>QAOA01004976.1:319051-348458 GCA_003255065.1 Cercis canadensis
TTTTTTTTTTTTTTTTTTTTTTAAAATGTGAGATGGAGGGTGAACTGGTTAATGCTGTCATTTTACAACTAATGAAGTTTTAACGTAAGATAGGAGAGTGAGGGATAGTCTTAAAATGGGAGACAACTCCATGAATTACTTTGGTCCATCATTTTATTTCAATAAATATTACATTAAAAATCTCATAAATCTATGTTTTACTTTTTTTTTTGGGTAAAATATAATTTTTTATGTACATTTATACGTACAATTAAATTTATCAATTGCTAATAAGGTTGGTTCAACTAATACGAATTACTTCTAATAAAAAAAATTGGTACAAATTACTTCATTTGTAAAATTTATTTTCGAATCTCATTGTCAGCAATTTTCTTTTGATAAACAATTTATAAATATTATTATAAACATTTATTGAGACATATATATATTGATTTTGAAATAAAGTAGCCTCTCTTTACCTTTAACATTTTTCAACCAAAAAATATTGAGCTCATAAATATAATTCATTAATATATTTTTCACCTTTCATAAGTTGTTTCTATAAATTTACTGTTTTTGTCATTAGATTTCTATAAATTTCCTTTAAAACATGTAAAATTTTTATGATGATTGCTAATACTATTAAATAAATGCAAATGATTAAAAGTTAATTCATTCACATATGGAAGTTAGTGGGAGCCGAATGGTTTGGCATAAAAGGATTAGGATATGACTACAAATTAGTGGATTATTATTAATTATTATTTTCTGTTTATGATGCACTAAAATTTATAAATAGTTATTGGACAATTGAAAATCGATTTTTCAATAATAAAATCAAATTATCCATCTTTATAAATCTTTTAAAACAACCACTTGGTGACTATATAAGAATTTTTAATGGAAAATTAAGTTATTGGACATAGCATTTGACAATGTGTTTGAGATTGTAGCCAAGACTTCTTCGTGGAATACCTTCATTTCTTTGTCTAGTAAAAATATATACTTATTTTTAGACTACCTTTCACTAATTAGTTGTAATTAAATCAGAGTGATCGTGAAGAAATATACTTAAATAATATTTGAGGGACAAAAAATAATAATAATTTCATAGATAAAAAAACTATTGGAATTGACTATATGATTTGTGCTAAAATTTAAGTGTAAATGTTATTTAACAAAACTATATACTTTTGCTAATGAAAGTTTAAATAGATAACCTTCATAAATCATTAAAGTGCATCACCTTAGGACACATCCACAGGCCACAAACCTAAAAATCCCTCTAGTGAATAGTGATGGGCCTGATGGCTATGGAGTAATAGAATGAATGGCAGCAACTTCAAACAGACGTGATTTTAGATCTGCGGCCCACCCAACATGATGTCTTAAATATTGGGCTTAGATATCCTCACTTGATGATGCATTGGTCAGGTGACTCAAACCTGTCACTTGCCACCCTTTTAACCTTATAGCACCATTGGGCCGGGTTATGGCATATCAAATATGAAATTTCAACCCGACCCATATTGACAATGTTATGCAGTTATGAGTAGAGCTGGGAAATGGCCGGCCCGGCTCGCTTTCATTCAGGCCAGCATATTGCCAGTTCAGTCCGGCCTTTCATGGGCTGCGAGCTAAAATAGATTAACCCACTTTTTTTTTTTTGAAATTTTAAATTATTTTTATTTATAATTAAGCTAAAAACTAACAAATGTTTAAGCTTTTTTCTTTAGTTATTTTGGTTATTTTAAGCTAATTTGTTAATGAATCTAATTGAACAAAATAAAATATGCATAAAGTAATAAATAAAATTAAAATAAAAAATCAAAGATATATAAAAAATATATGTAAGTGTAAATTTAAAATAAAGATGCATAAATAATTAAATAAATTATAATAATATATATTTTTAAATAACACTTACTAATATAATTTGTCAATTTCGTAGTGTTGTCTAAAAAATAAAGGCCGGTCAAGCCCAAATTCAAATAAATCGTGGGCCAATTTAAACATGACTAAATTGATCTGATTCTATTCAAGCTAACATTTTTATAGCTCATCTTTAGGAGTTAAACAGGGTAAACCCATTGAGCTTGACCCGTTTTTCTAGCTCTCTGTGAACTTAACGGGTCTTGATGGGCCGGTCAAATTTACAGCTATGATTACAAGAGTAGTCTACACTGTTGAAGTAAAAAAGGGGTAAAATGGAATATTAGAAGTTGAACAACGTAAAGGCCTGAGAGTGACAAGCCAGGTGTCGCATGAAAGAGGCTTTCTCCCTCATTGTCACCATCAGATGATCTAGCTTTCGCTTTGCCGACAATTGTCCTGCCACGTGTACTAATCGGATGCGATTGCATTTGCCTCTTGAACACTTACTTTGAAGTTGAAGGCCATTTTGTTGTCGTTTTTGTTAGCTGAGCTCACTGAAGTTGGTGACTCACAGTTAGAGAGCGGTGCCGCAAAGCATCATTGATAAAGAACCATCTTATCACGGCGGGTTTGGTTTGGATTTTTTATCTCTCATTTTAGGCTTGGATTTTTTGTCATCATTTTTTTTTTTTTATCTATATAAACTTTAAAATTCCCTCTCAATTAATTTGTTTGTGATAGTTTTATTTCAGTCTCTTTTTAATCTTTGAATCTATAATATTTTTAAAGTATATATATTTCAATAAATATTACATTAAAAAGCTCATAAATCTATGTTTTACTTTTTTGGATCAAATATAATTTTTTACGTACATTTATACATACAATTAATTTTATTAATGGCTAACAAGGTTGATTCAACTAATACGAATTACTTCTAATAAAAAAAAATTGGTACAAATTATTTCATTTGTAAAGCCTATTTTGAAATCTCATTATAAGTAATTCTCTTTTGATAAATAAATTATAATAATATATATTTTTAAATAATACTTATTAATATAATTTGTCAATTTGGCCGTGTTGTCTAAAAAAATAAGGGTCAATCAAGCCTAAATCTAAATGAGTTGCAAGTTGGCTAAATTAATCTAATTCTATTCGAGCTTTTTAGGGCTCATCTTTACAAGCTAAACCAGGTAAGCCCACATTTTTCTAGCTCTGTGAACTTAGCGGGTCTTGATGGGCCAGTCAAATTTACAGCTATGGCTATAAGAATAGTTATACAAAATAAGGCCCACTCTGTAGAAGTAAAAAAGGGGTAAAATGGAATATTAGAAGTTGAACAACGTGAACGTAAAGGCCCGAGAGTGACAAGCCAGGTGTCACATGAAAGAGGCCTTCTCCCTCATTGTCACCATCAGGCGATCTATCTTTCGCTTTGCCGACAATTGTCCTGCCACATGTACTAGAAGCAACACTCGCATCGGATACGATTGCATTTGACTCTTGAACGCTTACTTTGAAGTTGAAGGCCATTTTGTTGTCGTTTTTGTAAGTGACTCAAGAGTTAGAAAGCGGTGCCGCAAAGCATCATTAATAAAGAACCATATTATCACGGCGGTAAAAATTTGGTTTGATTCAGGGGAGCTGTTTCTAACATTTTTTTATCTCTCATTTTAGGTTTGGATTTTTTTATTATAAAATAATAGCTTTAATCATTTGATTAATTATCTCAAATGAAAANAAAAAAAAAAAAAAAAAATCATATGTAACTTGTTTATGGGAAAGCCAATCCTAAAGGGTGCGTTTTTAATTTCCGTTTTTCTCGTTTTACTCCAAAATTAGTTAATGTACGGGAGTGATGCTATGCCTTTACGTTCTTACTCCGCCACTGTCCAATTGCTACACCTGGTCACCTCTCTCTCTCTTGCTTTATTTTTTTCATCTGCCCCACACACCCTATAAGGACAAGGTCTGATTTTTGGTTTTCTGGGTTATTTGAAAATTAATTATTATTAAATTACATGTTATCCGTTTTGACGGAGAAACGTTTACCTGAGGAGAATTCCAGGGCATTGGAAACGACGGTCGTGTATAATGCTTTTAGTAGTGGAGGAGACAGGAGGAGAAAATCGTGATCTGGGCTAGTTTGCTTTGGGGAAAAATCGGTTGGATTTGGAAGGAGATTTGAGATGGGTTTCTTCAGTACTATATTCGGGTTTTGTGGATTCGGAATTGGGATTTCTATTGGTCTTGTTGCTGGATATTTTCTCTTCATATATTTTCAACCCATAGATGTAAAGGTATCTACGATTCTTAACTCGTTCTGTTGTTTTATTATCCTGTAACGCATGGAATGTTTTCCTTTTTTCGGATTGATATTGCACGTTTCTCATGTTTGTCTAATTGTGTGTTTCTTTCTGAGAAAGCAAAGAAGGGAATTAAGAAACTGGGTTCTTGCTTACTATGTTTTCCCCGGTTCCCCTTATGTCATTTTATCTCTGGCAGCTGTTCTTTTATTGGTTTTTAGCCACGCTAGGATGCCCATAATTACTGTTTTAGGTCGCATTATGCAACTAGGCCTAACTAGG
The DNA here is from genome assembly GCA_003255065.1 of Cercis canadensis. Taxonomy (NCBI): domain Eukaryota; kingdom Viridiplantae; phylum Streptophyta; class Magnoliopsida; order Fabales; family Fabaceae; genus Cercis; species Cercis canadensis. The sequence goes on from QAOA01004976.1 coordinate 323,497, forward strand.
TGCTTCTGTTTGTTCATTGTACTTGATTCTCGGTTAAGCAAAGGTTAGTTTTACGTATGTGAATGCTCCACTTCTTGAGTGCATTTTGGATTAAACTATGATTTAACAGCTTAGACAAGTGTACTAACTAACCTTTTTCCGTGATAAAGGGTTAGAGGAGCCTAAGTTTTATGATAATATGAGAATATATGGAAGGCAAAAAGAATAGTGCACCAAATGTGATGCGTCTTGTGAATATATGAAATTTCAACAATTTTATGTTCGGTTGTTTAAGTATAACTGATACCATGTTGACTTGGGCAGGATCCTCGTATCCGTCCGCTGGTTGAGCAAGACTCAGAAACACTACAACGAATGCTTCCTGAGATTCCACTTTGGATTAAAAATCCAGACTTTGATCGGGTAAGTAACTAATGCATTTGATATCCCTCTATATGCTATCATGCATTATTCCTTGAGATTCCTTTGGGTTTTGACGATTGCACTATTACTTGTTTGTGCTTTGCTGTAGCTTGACTGGCTAAACAAATTTATTGAATACATGTGGCCTTTCCTTGACAAGGTATAATATATCTTATCCCTCTCACCCAACACCTAATTTTCTGCTTTTACTTGTCAGTTTGTTTGAGTATCTGCTTTATTTTTCTTATTTAGGCGATTTGCAAGACTGCAAAGAACATTGCAAAACCCATAATTGCTGAGCAGATTCCAAAATATAAAATTGATTCTGTTGAGTTTGAAGTGCTCACACTGGGTTCCCTGCCACCAACTTTCCAAGGTATAAGGCATGATACATTCTTGAATAAGAACCCTTTAGTTGTTTGAATAGTTGTTCTGTACAGTGTTATACTACTTGCAAGCTAGAAAGCTTTCTAGCTTGCTTTATAAAATTTTTTTGTTGAATTAAAAGATTTTGATCCGTTTAAAAAACTAGTATTTGAAACTGAGATTTATCCTAGTCTTACTTTCCTTGAACTTAAATAGACAAAGTTGAAAGTTTGATTGTGGTTAGAATTTGAAGAAAAATTGATGGATTATATGATGCTGTTCTCTTAAGACCCTTACTGGTTTTTATTCTTTGTGTCTGAGACACATGTTGAAGTTACTCTTTTCTGTCAAGATTGGGTATGATCTTCACTCATCTCTGCTCACACAGGATAATCGCTTCTGTGCTGTTTTATGTATTTGATTGATTTATATTTTTTGATAAATTAGTTGTGAATCTTGATAGGTATGAAAGTTTATGTGACTGATGAGAAGGAATTGATTATGGAGCCTTCTGTAAAATGGGCTGGAAACCCTAATATCACTCTTGCTGTTAAGGCATTTGGGTTGAAAGCAACCATCCAGGTTAGATTTTGTTTTGTTTTGTGTGTGCTGTAGGGAGGGAGGGAGAGAGAGAGAAGGGAGGGAGGGAGGAACAGGGAGAGGTAGAGGTTTCTTGATGCTAAGAATATTGCCGTATCATTTCAGGTGGTGGATTTGCTAGTTTTTGCTGCACCTCGTATTACTTTGAAGCCTTTAGTTCCGAGCTTTCCTTGCTTTGCCAACATCTATGTGTCTCTCATGGAAAAGGTTTGTGATGATTGGGTGAATTACTTGGCTGACCTACTTTGCATGACCACTTGAATATATGTAAAGTATTCTAGGTATAAAGTATATAATGAGTGTTTGCAACGACCATGATCAGCTATAGCCATGTGTAAGAGCAGCTTCTAACACCAAAAGAATCATCTTCTTGTTGGCATTAATGCTGGTAGGAAAATCTGTTTTTTAATGGCTAGCTGGCCCAGGGCTTTCATTCAAATCTGTTGATATACATTGCACGGTCTTCCTGTCGATAATGGTTAAATCCAGTATATACTTATTGTGTCTTCCTTTGTTGCTTGTTTATTTGAATTGCCATTGTCTCCCCATAACTTTTGGAGATTTATGAGAATGTATTTTCTTAGATAAGGATTTGAGGGCCACTAACATCTTGAAGTCTTCTTGATTGACATAGACAACCCTTGCACTTCGCATGTTTATAACCAAATCCTCCTATTCTTGTCAATGGCTTTTACATATTTTGAGACTGGAAAGCGACTTCCAAATTCTTTGCCAGACTCTAGGACAGTGAAGTGATGATCAAACTTTGAGCATTTGTCAAACATTGGAATCATGCTCCAATGGCTTTATTAATAGTCCCTCCTAAAAGTCTGAGCAGTCCTAGCGTGATTCTTGTTTATCTTACTCTTTCTTTCTTTCTTGAATGTGTTTCTTCAAATATAATGGTCTAGGGCCATAATGATATGTACTTGTAGGCATGTGTTGGTTGATGGCTATGATAATGTTATTTGAGCTTATTGTTGCCATTCCATGATAAATTTTGGCAATGCTTAACTCCCAACCTTTTGTCACCTCTTAGACACATTTTAATCAGTTTATTTTGAATGTGAAGGAAACTTTATTAGTTTTGCCAATACTGATATCCGCTTTATTTTGAATGTCAACGAAACTAGGATTGCGTTTGTTATTTCTGCTTTTTTGTGAATATTACAAATCTTCTTCTCCATTTTATTTTTGTCTTTCATCTTGCAGCCACAAGTTGATTTTGGGCTAAAGCTTATAGGGGCTGATCTTATGTCTATTCCCGGCCTCTACAGGTTTGTTCAGGTATGATACCATGCCTTTTTTAAAAAAAAAAATTATTTCAGCACTTGTTGGCGGATGGATTCTTTTTCCTATCTTCCATCTTAGTGGTTGAGGTGCAAATTCACTGCCCTGTGTGATAGACTGTTTCTCCTGTGGTAGAAACAAATCAATGCTTGCCAATCCTTGGTTATTATTAGTTTATTGAAATATTTATTGCCATTTAACCCTAATTTAGAGTGTACTGTTTTCAGGAGCTTATCAAAGATCAGGTTGCTAATATGTATCTATGGCCNCGGATGGATTCTTTTTCCTATCTTCCATCTTAGTGGTTGAGGTGCAAATTCACTGCCCTTTGTGATAGACTGTTTCTCCTGTGGTAGAAACAAATCAATGCTTGCCAATCCTTGGTTATTATTAGTTTATTGAAATATTTATTGCCATTTAACCCTAATTTAGAGTGTACTGTTTTCAGGAGCTTATCAAAGATCAGGTTGCTAATATGTATCTATGGCCCAAAACCCTGGAAGTTCCAATTTTGGATCCAACAAAGTAAGCTTCTGCGCTGTTCTAAATTTTTCACAAAATGTTGTGATTATTTTTAACTCCTTTGTTTGTTTGGTCCTAAACTTTTGCTGAAAATCTTAGAGCCTTGAAGAGGCCTGTTGGAATTCTCACTGTAAAGGTTCTGAGGGCAATGAAGCTAAAGAAGAAAGATATTCTTGGTGCATCAGACCCTTATGTAAAATTAAAGCTTACTGAGGAGAAGATGCCATCAAAAAAGTCTACAGTGAAGCACAAGAACTTAAATCCTGAATGGAATGAGGAATTTCATTTGGTCGTTAAAGATCCTGAGACCCAGGCTCTAGAGCTAAAAGTTATTGACTGGGAGCAGGTATGTCTCTTCTAGCTGAAAGTTTTATCAACTATTTTTTATTATGCTTTTGAATTGAATGTTGCTTTGGTTCTGCTTCTAAGGTTGGGAAGCATGACAAGATGGGTATGAATGTAATCCCTTTAAAAGAACTTACACCTGAGACGCCTAAAGAATTTACTCTTGACCTCCTAAAAAATATGGATGCCAATGATGCCCAAAATGAGAAATCACGTGGGCAGATTGTTGTAGAGTTGACATATAAACCATTTAAAGAGGAGGATATCCCCAACGGTTTTGAAGAGACACAGTCAGTACAAAAAGCTTCTGAAGGTACTCCTGCTGGTGGAGGTCTGCTTGTAGTTATAGTACATGAAGGTCAAGATCTTGAAGGAAAGTACCATACTAATCCACGTGTACGGATTCTTTTCAGAGGGGAGGAGAAAAAGACCACGGTATGGGATCCCAAGATTACTTGGATTCTACCTTTTCTAGTTTTACTTTTCCCTGGAATTTTTTTTAATGAAAGTCTGTATGTTACAGAAAATTTACTTTGTAGTTTAACCATGGTATACAGCCTATAGTATTAGCTTCAGTAAGTGTTTTTTTTTTTCTCCATTGCATGATGGCCCGGAGGTTTAAATCCTTGACCTCCTGCCAACTACCCAAACTACTTACCACTAGACCACACCTAGTGGCTTAAAGTAAGTAGTGATTGGTTGATGCCATAAAGTGAATTTTGCTAGTCTTAGCCATGAAGCAAATTCATTGATTCTTTTTCATAAAAAGAAAAGTTTCATGAAGACTTTGTTCCTTATGGAAATAAAAAAAAGAAACGAGAAAGGTAATGAGAAGCCAGAGCAGACTTCGGAAACAGATCTTGATTTAAGTGTTACACATACAACAGACATTGATGTTTGAATCGGACTTTGATATAGGTTTATGTATTATACTGATACTTTGGATACTATTACAGCGCGTGAAAAAGAACAGAGATCCAAGATGGGAAGAGGAGTTCCAATTTATGGTGGAGAATCCTCCCACTAATGACAAACTACATGTTGAGGTTATTAGCACCTCATCGCGCAGCCTGCTGCATCAAAAGGTAAAAGAATTCATAACTTCTTTATGGCTTTTAATTATGTTATTGATTATCAGAAAAAAGAAAAATGATAACTACATTATAGATTATAGTTCATATTATAATGTACTAAAAAGAAATATAGTCATTGCTGTGTCATATGCAAAGTGAAAGTTAGATTAGGAGGCCTCTAAACTACTTGTGGAATATGCACAAACATGTAATGGCTTAAAATCCAAATGCAGAACTGTATGATGCAAAAGAAAGGTGTTTTAACTTTCATGTTCCCTGATACTTGTAAAGTAGACTTCATTAGTTCATGGAACATCAACTTGATATTGTTGGAGGGATGGGGCAGTATCTTGCCAATTGCCATGCAGTGTTCTAAATTGGACAAGTGTTATCAAAATATTATGTTCTGCTTTAAATTACTTTAACAGAGCACCTTTGTTTATGGGAAGTGTTTATTGGATGCACCTTTCATTAGTGAAATAGATACAAAAATATATGCATGCAAATTGATTTGCATGGATATGAACTTTCCGAAACAGCAGTGCGTTGCCCAGAAAATACCCATACCACTCTGAACTGATGATATTTATGTTGCACTTTTTGTGATTGAGTTTTTATTGTTTTTAACTCCTCCTTTTGGCTTCAGGAATCACTGGGTTATGCTGACATCTATCTTGCGGATGTTGTTTCTAACAAGAGAATCAATGAAAAGTACCATCTTATTGACTCGAAGAATGGTCGTCTCCAGATAGAGTTACAGTGGAGAACTTCATGAGCTCGCCAATAGAGTTCTTTATGGTTCTCTATGCTTGTCGCTTTTCCTTTTTAATTTCAGTTTACAGTCAGCGGGGTGAGATGGGGGTTTCTTGAATTCTTCTTGTGGGATAAGATTCATTTGTTTGTTAATATGTACATGTCTGTAAAAATAAAGATGCTAATTTGAAAGCAAAATGCCCATATATGATTTGGTTTGCAGATAAATTATTACAATTGCAGAGGACTTTTTTTTTTTTGGTTACTCACCGGTGTTCGAGTTTTGCTCAACTAATCCATATTGAAACTATGAAGGACCATAAGGGTGGCAAAACTCTCTCAATCAACACAGTTGTATACTCAAGGACTCGAACCTGAAATTCTTGGTTCAGTTAGAATTTTTTTTATCAGATAATTTACACGCTTGTTGGTACCATTGCAGATCATATTCTGGACATGTATATCTTGAAGAGTTGAACCATTTGCTGTGAAGTGAGGGCTGTGATTTTATAACCCATCCAACGCTATTCCCAATAGCTGAATAGCTTTGCTATTTCTATTTGGCACTACTATTTTTTTAAAAAAGAAAATCATTTTCGCTTCTTTCTAGCAATGGCTCTTTGACTTAGATATTGAATTTGGATTGTTTATTTATTTATTGTAATTTTAAAATTATTTATTTAAATATTATATTTAAAANTAAAAAAATAAAAATTTGATTTGTAGGGGTCTCAAGACGAGCCGAATCTCATGGGGCACGTCTAATGGAGATGCCTCTCACATGAGAAATGGCGCGTCGGTCTTGTGACAGAGTTGACTGACCTGCATCTTCTCTTCCTCACGTGCTTTCCTTTTCCTTTTGTTGCTGCTGCTGCATAGTGTGTCATGTGCACATACATGGGATATTTTCTCTTTCTCCCCTCCTTGCCTTTCTTCTTGCTGTTATTGCTGCTAGTGCAGCATATGCAACGTGGACACACAATATTTCATGCGGCGTGTTCTATATGTCACATAATATGAGACTAATTAAATTAATATTTTTTCATGTTTAAGATTAAATAAATTTTTTATCAACTTAAAAATTAAATAATAATTTTTTCTAATTTTTTTGACTTAATTATAATTTTGGTCATCTTATTTTAATAATTTAAAATTTTTAATTTTTTTTTAATGAATGATTTAATTTTTTTATATTTATAAAATGGGTAATTTTAATCTTTTTATCTTTAAGTCAAAATTTTTTAAATTTATTTCAAAGTATAAAAATTTATAATCTCATCGTTTAGATAAAAAAGTTATGTTTTTGTAAAATTCTTTACAAAAACTTCAGGTTGATCTAATAATGAATAAATTTAGATTTTTTGTTAGATAAAAACTACTAATTTTGGTATTTTGAGCTGAATTCCACAATTGAATTGAGTTGAAATTTTATAAAGAGATTTTTAAGGCATAACTTTTTAATTTGAATGGTGAGATTGTGAATTAAAAAATTTTACATCTTAAATTAAACTAGAAATTTTTTGGCTCAAATATATAACGAATAAAATTACATATTTTATAAATATAAAGAAACTAAATTATTTATTTAAAAAAAAAAAGCCAAAAAGTTAGTATAATTATGTGTTTTTTTTAATGTGTAGCTTTTTAGATATTATTTAAATAGGGAAAATGTTTTTAAAAAAGCTTGATTAGACCATCAACATTTACATTTTGACACGTATGGATGACAGGTAGAAAGAGATGAGCAGCAACGCATGTGAGCATTGCCCGTGCGGGCTATCCATTGATCGCGTACTACTGGTGTTTGTTGCCTCCCAGCCTTTGTTTGTTTCCAGCCCTCCAATCAAAATCCACAGTCCGTTCGTGTTGTTCATTTAATCAGAGTCTCTGCTCATTTTCGTTTCTTAAGCTGAAAAGCTCTGAACGCGAACAGAGAATTTTCAATGGCGTTACCAGTCGTGGACACTGAGTACCTGAAAGAGATCGACAAGGCTCGTCGTGATCTCCGTGCGCTCATCGCCAGCAGGAATTGCGCTCCTATCATGCTTCGCTTGGCGTAAGTTTTCCTCTCTGTTGACTTTTTTCTTTTCTTCTTGATTCTTCGAGAAATGCTTTAAAGTGATTGAGAAAATGGAGTTCTGAGATTTAAGAACCACTTGCTTTTCATCAGTTTTGTTACTTTGATTTCATTGAGGGTCAACGCAAGTGATACGGAAAATCTAATACACGATTACGTTGTCTCGTGTTCTTGTTTCACCAGATACAGAACATAGACCGTATCCCTTTCGTCCTATGATTTTCTGATGTTTCGATTTGCGTAATCTATGTGCTTTTGTAGTTGGCATGATGCTGGCACTTACGATGCCAAGACCAAGACCGGAGGACCTAATGGCTCCATTAGGAACGAGGAAGAGTATTCACACGGCTCCAACAATGGCTTGAAGAAGGCTATTGATTGGTGTGGTAAGCTTTAATCAGAATGATGATTATTTATTCAATGCATAAATTGTAATTTTATGATGTTTTGGTAACTTAGCATTGAACAAATTACCAAAAAATAAACTAGGTTGCATATTTGGTATATGTGATTGTTTCTGTTTAAGACAGTAAGTACAAAAAATCATTTCCAAGTAGTGTGGATTTATGTGGAATCGTAGGAGCAAATTTACAAAGCCAATCCAATCCAGATTTTATATTTTGTTGTGCCTTTTGTGAAGATTAAATCTATTCCAATTCTTCACCTGTCGCAATTTTTGCTAAAAGTAGTATCTCCTCATCTTTCTCAGTATTATCTTCTTTTCTGATGTCACAGAGGAAGTGAAGGCAAAACGTCCAAAGATTACATATGCAGACCTTTACCAGGTGATCATTATCTTTAACGATTAATTATGACAACCTGTGCATCCCTAATTCATTTTTATGCCAAAATGAAATGCTTCTTTTGTTTTAGATTTGTGAGGTGTAGAATGGACTTTCCATTTTGTTTGGAGCGTGTATGATCTTGCTAGGATTATCATTCAAGAAATTTGTCTCAGGTTGATTGCATGGTTCCATTTTCTGCCACTTGCTTAGCGTGTTTGATGCAAGTAATCAATGTATTTTCTTGTTTCTCATCCAGCTGCTTGAACATTATGGAGTTTCAGTATTGGGCTCATGAATGCATCTTGAATATACAGACTTAGTATGATCTATGATGGGATAGGTAATGCAATGCCCTGTTACCCTTACTTGTGAGGGTTCTAAGTTGCTTAGATCATCTTATTTTATAAAGGTTGCATCCCATCCCCACTCCTGATATTTGACGACTCCAGACCTGTAATCATTATAGGATTGGATGGCTTGTACTATTTAATTAGATAGAGACTTGCTAGTCTTGAACTAATGTTTGAGGTTTAAAGGTTTTGACAAAGGTGTTAGGAATTATATTTTAAATTTAAATGGTATGGTGAACCATGTCAAGGGAGAAACCTAATTTTCTTCAATCTTCTGTAGACTTAGTTTCTCAACTATTCATTTGGTTAGTTGCTTTATGCGATCTTAGTCTTAGGGCATATCTATTTGCGCTATTTGAAGATTGCTATTCCAGCATTCCCCCCTAAACACATTTTTGCAATTTCTCACTCCCAATGGCCAGAGAAAGAGAAGTTCTTGCTCCCCAATGATTTGAATGACATGGGCGGCCAGTTTCGTACAGCCTGCACCCCTTTCCCCTAGGGCACAAAGGACAAAACCCAAAAGGAGTACAATAAATGATTCTGGGCAATTATGTTAACTCGGTGACATGGTTCACCATAGATGCTGTAGTATATATCATCTAGTGGTTGATAGCTAAGAAATGTATCAGGCACTTGTTTTCTTGGAAGAGTACAGTTGAAGCTCATTCTCCTGTGTTAGTTGATGGATTGAGCTTCAGTTGGTTAAGCATTTACTTGGTTGAGATCCACTTCTCTTTCTCTAGTTACTGGGGTTTGACATTTATGTAACTTTAGTGGGCGGACATGTCTATAAATGTTGACCCTATTAGATTTTCTCATAAAAATGTTGATGTCAACTGAACATCAGCAATTTACTTCTGTAAGAATAACAGTTTCCCTTTTTTTTTCTTTTTCAAAAAAAGGTACTCATTATGTTTATGAGAATCAAGGGTTTTTACTATATTTACTTGTATATCTTCCAACCTAATGATACACGCTGCACATCGAGTCCAGACTCTCTTGACACACACAGGGAGGAAAGATAGGGTTATCTTTGTGTAGAAGCCATGCCGATTGTACGACAAGATATGCATTTATAAGTAAAGAATTGAACTAACCGCCATTAAGTTTTTTAAATATGAAAAGTGAGCAAGAGAAATAATCGTCATACAAGCTTTTCAATTATGAAAAAGGAACAAAATTATTATTTCTTGCTCCATGTGTTTCCAGCTTGCTGGTGTTGTTGCAGTTGAGATTACTGGAGGTCCCACAATTGAATTCGTTCCAGGAAGAAGGGTATGTTGTTGTATAGCTTCAGAATATTAAATCTTATGAAATCAAAACTTCCGGTTAGTCTTGTGTAATTGTGTATCCCTTTTGTAGGACTCAAATGTATCTCCCAGAGAAGGGCGGCTTCCTGATGCTAAACTAGGTGAGTTTCCCAAATCTCTGTGTGTTTAACCTCTTCCTCTCAATAGGGGAGGGGAAATATCTAACTGGAGCAGTGAAAGCTGTTTTAGTTGCTGTTAAGCTCACTTGTACCCAGTTTTAATGAGCTTAGGTTGTTCTACTTAATGCTATTTGAAAGCATAAAAATATGTGTATGCTGTTGATAGGTGTTCCCCATCTCCGAGATATCTTTTATCGAATGGGGCTGTCCGACAAGGATATTGTTGCACTGTCAGGGGGACACACCCTGGTAATTCTCCTTTTGTATAACTTTTTGACTTTCCATGGTTATGACCTGACATTTAGTTTATCTGCTGTGGCATTGTAGGGAAGAGCGCATCCAGAGAGGTCAGGGTTTGACGGTCCTTGGACAGAGGAACCACTGAAGTTTGATAACTCATACTTTGTGTAAGACTTAAGCTGCTTACAATACTTCTCGCATATGCCTTCCTACATGGACATTTCTAGAGCTTGGCTTTTTCTCCTCAGCTAAACATCGTTGTTCATTTCAGGGAATTACTAAAAGGAGATTCTGAGGGGTTGCTTAAACTTCCAACAGACAAGGCTTTATTGGAGGAACCTGAATTTCGTCGTTATGTTGAACTTTATGCAAAGGTAATTAGGGATTCTTTAAATCCAAAATACCATTACATAACGACTATGTATTTAATTTTGTATGCCGCTATTTTTTTTATACAATAGCATTCAGAAATCTACCTATTTACTACATAATGCCATGAAGTATATTGGCTTCCTGCCACTAATTGTTAGATCAATCTTTAGGCCTGAGCTCATTGTTATAAGTAGCAGCTTATTAGTAGGATTTTTTTGTTCTTTTCAACAAGCAATATGCTCTGCAGTTTATTATATTATCCTTTAGTAACCAGAAGTTCAGAAAACTAAATGTGTTATTTCCCGAGTGGGACGGAGAACTAACAGATTAGGTTACTTTATTTAATATGATATCATTATCAATTCTATCAGTTCCCTCTCCATTATCTTTCCCATTAGCAGGTTAGTTTCAGGCTACCTGACCCAACTGAGTTAACATGTGGTAATTAGCACCAACTGTTATCTAGAGTCTAGGCTGGTTTAGACATCAATAGGGAATTTGTTTGTGCATTATTGGATGACTTGAATCTGTATGCTAACAATTTTTTCTAAACTGTGTTCCTCTGGCAGGACGAGGATGCATTTTTTAGAGATTATGCTCAATCGCATAAGAAACTTTCTGAGCTGGGGTTTGTTCCGAGTTCAAAGACAAGTATCAAGGATGGAGTCATATTAGCACAAGGTGCTGTTGGAGTTGTGGTTACTGCTGCCGTGGTGATCCTCAGTTACTTATATGAAGCTCGCAAAAAAGCGAAGCAGACTTAGGTCTGTTGATCTCGTTTGGATGTTAAGAATGTGACCGACAATGCGTATTCGTATTGGGTTCAGTTTTGCAGTTTCAGAATCTGTTTAGACTTGTTCTAAATGCCAATAAGAATAATGCAACAGCCTAACTCGGGCATACTTATGTGAACAGACGGAATACAAGTGAGTACTCCATTTGACGCAAGTTACTAGAATATGTAAATACAAATTCGTGAATTGTGAACAGAATGTGGTTAAAACCGAGGTTAATGGCAAGCTTATGCATTTTTTTAGCATGTCTCAGTGTGGGGCCAGAGTGTCTGATATTTATCTCAGCCATGTGGCCTGCTCTAAGGAGAATCAATTAGACAATTAGGAATGCATTTATCTTCAAACTTTAGGTTCAACTGATTAGTCGAGTGAACTCTTATGAGACAAGATTTGACGACTAAAAGCTTAAATATTGGGGCATTATAATTGCACATCACTGATATGGTGCGCATAACACCCAGATAGTGGGGGAGGCAATAAAAATATTAGTATAGAATATGAGTCATGTAATCAATTGTGCTGTAGATTAATTGGTTATAAAACTCTTTTCGTAATAAAAAAGTCTAGCTCCTCACATAAAGTGATAATTGTGGATGTTTTGACAGTGAGACTCATGGAGCATAGATGACTTGCCCTAGGTTTGGTAAGTTTTGCTTTATCCAAAGGTTGGGGTTAGGTCTTAGTACCTCAATTAAAAAGAAAAAAAAAATAGATCACGTATCTAGTAGGCAATAAAAATATTAGTATAGAATATAGGTCATGTAGTCAATTGGGCTGTAAATTAGTTGCTCACAAAGCTATTTTGGCAAAAAAAATAGTCTTGTGTTTGAGGTCTCTTATGAACAAAATGAATGTCTTAAAGTATTCGTACATAAAACTATAGCTATGAGTGCTTCGATAATGAGACCCATAGAGCAAAAATGACTTACCTCAAGTTTAGTAAGTCTGACTCCATTCAAAAATTAGGGTTAGGCTTTGATAAATCTAACTCTATTCAAAAGTTAGAGTTAAGTACTAGTTCTGGGGTTAAAAAAAAAAAAAAAGAATATGGGTTATAGTAATAGATTATATAGGTGAGGTGTTCTCGAGGTTTTAGCAAAAAGAATAAAAGAAGTTGTGCAGAAGGTGGACTCCATAAGTTATATATCAATTTTTATAATGGCCTGCAAACAACAGAACTCTGCATAACTTTTGGAAATTGAAGTAGTAAGCCCTGTAGAAAATTAATTAGAAGTACCTCTAAGCAATCAGGGAGTGGAGGACGGTGTTTTTTCTATTCAGATATCAGGGAATACACATTGGACAAACAGCACTGAACGTGCTTCTTGTAGCAATTATTAATTGAAATAAGTCCCTTTGTCCCTAAAATGCATTTTTTTTTCTCTCTAATTCAGATTCCACAACATAAGTTAATGAACTTCAAATGTTCTCTTTAACCCTTTATCCTGCCACTTCTCAGGGACTGTAATTCCGTTAAGCTCCCTCTAATCCTCAAGTTAGTGCACAATCTGTCATAATTAAAAAAAAAAAAAAAACGAAGAATGATGAAAAGTAAGACCTAAAGTAAAGAACAATGTGAGACATGAGTTCAGAATTGAGATAGATCTGATGCTGTTGTCTTAAACTGTTACCAAACCCTCAAAAAATTACCATGAGCAAGGTGTATCTTAAACTGTATTTTTTCAGTGTATTAATTTTAAGGAAGTTTTTTAGATATTTTTAGTATTTATGTGGTATGTCATGAGAATAATCAATGTGTGAATAACATATATATAAATTAATTATTTTTAAATTTATTTAAAAAAATAAAGATAAATTACTTTTATATTTAATAAAATATAAAAATTACGTATAATTATCACGTCAGTATGTTACATACTCATATAATATCATAAAATTTTCATAATTTTAAATCTATTTAACCTAAACTAATAATAATACTAAGAAGAACAGCAACAGCATTTATTTTTATCCACCCATTGACATAAATGTGATTGAAAGAGAAGAAAATTGGTGGTAACTGGTAAGGGTGAGGGAGACCCACATGTGGAGGACAGCCAAAGAGGTAGGTAAGGGTTCTTAGGACAAGCCCCCCACGAGGACCTAAGCACATGAGACACTCGTGTTGCTGTGCTGGCTGTCACCATACAATCATGTAAATGCAAATCGTACGCCACAGCCTATTTAAGTCATTTTATTTTAATTCACCTTTTCCAAATTTATAGAGTTTCCCATGTGAGGGTGTCTGCAATCTGCATTTGTAAATACAAGACTGAGACTAATTGGGATAGGAGGCCCTTTCGTTGTTCCTCTTTTTATGGTTGGCTAAGAAGGCCATTGTAGGCTGATCAATGGTAATAACAGTGACCAAACTGATAGGGACCATGGATGATGCTCAGTTAATTAATGTTTGCAGTTATAGGTTTCATCCATCAATTATTATTGGTAATTTTAGTATCATACGCACATTGAATCCTTTTTGGTATCCTATGGATAGATTTAGATAATGTTGTGTCCCATGAATAAAAATAAATATATGTGAATAAGTTTAGTTCGCGTTTGTTCAAACAAATTAACTAACAAAATATATTTTGATAAATTATTTACTAAAATGAAACACAGTACAAATTAAGTAGCGTGACTTTTTTCTTTGCGTATCTATCAATAATTTAATTAAAATTGTTCTAAATCGATAAATAATTTTAAAATTATCGTATTTGCATAAATATTTTATAAAACTATATTCTTTTAGTCATTTTGCCGCTTGTTCATTCTCTTCGGTTAAAAAAAAAAAAAAATAGAAAGTAGAATTGGGTTTGGTGGTGAAAGTGAGTAAGGTAGTGATATTGTAAAATCATAGCATGGTTCAACCAAGAAGTGAGGGTAGAGTTGGACTAAGAGTAATGCAAGTACAGTGAGAAAAGGGTGATGAAAAGGTAGGTGAAATGCTCCCACATAATTACCCTAGTGGACTGAAGTGAATATATTTCTGCTCCTCTCTCTGTTTGTTGTGTTTTCTCTTTGAAAGCAACTAATACCCATGGCCATGATATTAACTCTTACCATCCACTGATATTAATAGAGAAAGAGAGAGAGTAGATATGCGGTGGTGGATAACTGAAAAAATGTGAATGAAGCTCCCAATCCCTACCTTTCCCTTGTTGCCTTGCCTAATCTTGCACCACAAGGTTGGGAGAAAGAAAACGAAAAGTGGAAGGTGAAGCAAAGCCCACAACCACAACCACACTTACTACCTTTTCCTATTTCTCATTCTCTCTTTTTTGAAAACCCAACCTCCAACTCTTCTAGAAGCTACTCCCTCTCTTTCTCTCTCATGCATGATAATGCACCAATAGAATAAAGAACCACAACTACCATTACCTTCTTCTCTATACTTTCGCACATGAATTGCCAAACCACTGATACATTTCTTTCGGGGAAGCCCATTGCAACTAACTTAATTACTCAAACAAGTAGTAACCTCTGTCCCGCTCCCAACATCACAGTACACTATTTCCTCAAATATGTAATCATTATCCGAACCAAACTGCTATTTTACTTCAATTGCATTACCCAGTTACAACCTCATCATGTATACAAACTGATTACTCTTGTGATGTTCTACAAATTCCATTGCTCAACTCAAGTGCACTTTATCGTTAAGCATGTTATTAATGAGATTAATCAACATAAATCAAACAACATTGGTTTTGTAGTCAAATATATATACTTGTCTGATGAATTCTCACTATGCTCTTTACATGACGTGGAGAAAGAAAGAAAGAAAATCTAACAATGAGGGCACAAAAGTTTATTTTATCCATTGGCGTGAGTTATACAATGGAAGTATAATCATTTTCGTTCTACAAACCTTCTCATCTCTAATGAAGTTGAGTTTTGATCTTAGATCTTCTTGTCCCATAGAATTTCTCAACTAAACAATCTGACACTTTTAGCTCCAAATAACACTATACTCTAATACACAAGATGAAGACAATTTAATCTAATTGTTATCTATATGAATATTGGCCTCAAGAGAAATTTTTAAAAAATAAGAGTAAAATACATTTTTTTTCTTAAATTATTTTTTAAATGTCATTTTAATCTTCGAATAATTATATTACCAGTCAAATTAATCATTCATAACACAAAAAATGATCANAGCACAAAAAATGATCACTTAAATGATTGATTTAATAAATAGAATGATTATTTAAGAATTAAAGTTACACAAAAAATAAATCTAAAACCAAAGTGATATTTAAAAAATAATTTAAGAACAAAAAATGTATTTAACTCAAAAAATAAATACTTTACTTTATTTTTTTTCTTTCAATTATCGTAATCAAAATGAAATATTCAATTGTGTTTTGAGTAACCGGAGCGAAATATACCTAATTACCTAAGAACAGTTAAGCATGTGATTGAATAATTGATCACAATCAACTGAAATGTTTAACTTTGTTTTGAGTCACGAAATCCAGATCCACCTAATTTCCTAAGCAACAGTTCAACATGTTATTGAATAATTGTTAAAAAAAAGGGAATTGATGAATGAATATTTTAATAACTTTATCACTTGTTTAATTATTTGAGTTTTATATTGGTGTGTAAGATATAAGTTATAGTTTTCTTCTTTTTTTAAAAAAAGAAGATCCCATCTTGTCTTGGCCATACTTTAATATATCCTACTTTACACCTACCTGAAGGTTACCCATAGTTAATGTCTTTAAACTTATTATATCATGGATGCTAATATTATCAAAGAGAGAGAGAGACAGGCACCAGCCACTCCCTCTAACCTGTCTCACCAACTCACATCTAGAAGCAATTAGGGTCACTTCCTTTTCTCTCTCTCTGTGCCTCTTTTTGGGTCAAAAGCCTATAAAAATCAGAGTCCAACTCCTGCAAGGGCGGGTCTTAATGTTGCAGCAAGCCACAGAAGAGAAGAGAAGAGAAGAGAAGAGAAAGAAAGAGCATCTCAAGTCATTGGTAATAAAGGAAAGGAAAGCAAAGAAATATAAGTGGAGACGTGAATGATGGGAAGGTCTCCTTGCTGTGAAAAAGCCCACACCAATAAAGGTGCATGGACCAAGGAGGAAGATGATAGGCTCATAGCTTATATTCGAGCTCACGGTGAGGGTTGCTGGCGCTCTCTCCCCAAAGCCGCTGGTCTCCTCCGTTGTGGCAAGAGTTGCCGTCTCCGTTGGATCAATTATCTCCGCCCTGACCTCAAACGTGGCAATTTCACTGAAGAAGAAGATGAACTCATAATTAAGCTCCATAGTCTCCTTGGTAACAAGTATGTTACTTACTTACTTTCAAAAAATTAAATACATCCAATTTCTTGTTTCTTTCCTTAATGGGTTTTTGCAATTGCTCTAGGTGGTCCCTAATTGCTGGGAGATTACCAGGAAGAACAGACAATGAGATAAAGAATTATTGGAACACTCATATCAGAAGGAAGCTGATGAGTAGAGGAATTGACCCTGCAACTCATAGGCCTCTAAACGAACCTGCTCAGAATCAAGAAGCCACCACAATATCTTTTAGTTCGTCTGCTGCTACTCTTGCTGTTGCTGCTTGTAAACAAGAAGATAGCAACGCCAACATGTTTCTGGAGAGTAAAGATGTGAAAAGAGGTGTCTTAGAACGGTGCCCTGACTTGAACCTTGAGCTAACCATTAGTCCTCCCCATCAGAACCAGCCTGATCAGTCATTGAAGAGTGGAGGGAGAAGCCTTTGTTTTGCTTGCAGTTTGGGTTTGCAGAATAGTAAGGATTGCAGCTGTGAAATTGGTAACATTAATGGCACCACCAGTGGCAGCAGCACTAGTGGTTATGATTTCTTGGGATTGGAAAGTGCTGTTTTGGATTACAGAAGCTTGGAAATGAAATGAAAATGATATTGCACATCACATGTAGCAGAAACAGAGAGTAGGGGAGGGAATGAGAGAATGATATTAATTTTCATCAAATCTCTTATTTTCTTTTCTTCTCTAATTTGTATAATTAGTTAATTACTGATCGATATGCATAGGATATAGCAGCAGTACAGTTGAACACTATTGGCCAATGTTTTCTTCCATTTTCTTGTTATTTTCGTGTGCTTCTTCTCCTTCTTCTTCTTTTTTCTTTACTTCTGCTAATTTTTTTATTCTTGATTTCTTTTTTTGACTAGAAAACATAAAATAGCTAGAGATGATCATGATGTGCTACTACGTATAGAATATTCAATAATTCATTTGTACATAATTGCACTATTTTTCTTTACTCTTCCGCTGAATCTGCGTCATATCATTATTCAAATGCGTCATATGGAATGGACCATAAAGGTTGTGATGACTATTTTTTTCTTTTCTTCTTTCCTTCTTTCCATTAATATCTATTGTAGATTCCTTTGGTGACTTTTGGGGTTGTCTTTTTTTATGGAAAAAGAAAGAAGTAGATATTCACAGAGAGGGAATGGATAAGCTGTGAGAGGATGAGAAATTAAGAAGATGGAATGGTGGTGGGTAAACCTATATCTTCCACGATTCCACTCGCAGTAATAGCTCATAACATTCATACATGTCATATATACACTATCTAAAATGCGTGAATGAACTAACATTAATTGTCCCAAGTGCCATGCGTCACTCTGCCAACCTCCTAACATTATCTAATATTTTGGTCATGAGCCAACCAACTAGATAACTTGTTTACATAACATGAAATGGGTTTAATAACAGCAGAAATGCTGTTTTAAAAAGAAAATATGTAAATAGGGCAGTTAAGTAAGTATTTATTGTTTTTGGACAATTTTGAATCTTGTTATTTTGAAATAGCAAGAATTATCATCATTTGCATTTAAAAGAGAGTTTCGGTATTTTAAAATAACAAGACTCAACTAAATTTGTTATTTTCAAAATAGCGGAACTCAAAATTGTTTCAAAATAATAAATATTTTTTCAACTATCTCATTTACATATATTCTTTTTAAAATAGCATTTTTGCTGTCAATTAGCCCTAGCCCTAGCCCATGAAATAAACCTGCCTAGCTAGGTTTATTCATTTTTTCTTTTACCATCACCATCACCATCTCAATTTCAGGCTCTTCTAAATTTAGCCTCTATGTAAGTGTTTCATTACGTGTTCTATGTAGATATAGAGTTTACCTGTCACAGTTATCCTTTCACTTCTGGTTTGGACTCACATATACCAGATGCCTAAGAATTAAGTTGACAAATCACTTCCAATTAAACTTTGCATACTTTGCAGGCAATTTTGGCATGTTTTCATAAGTTAATCAAACGCAACAACTCTCTATAGGTGTATCCATTTGAAAGCTTCAGTAAATCTATCTGTTATCCTTTCACTAGCAGATTCTGCATAAATGTAAATTTTGTTTCTTTTCTCATTTTTGCTCTAAGTGTTGTTTCTCAATACATTAAGTGAGAGTTTGAAATAGGTGAGAGACAAACTAAAACAAAATGGCTACATAGTGAACAGATCCTACCAACCATCCAAATTTTATCTACCAGCATTAATTCAGGGTCATGTCAATGGGGTCAGACATGAATCTGATTGGGCATATGGATCATGGCCATTCAGTCTAGTGATTAATATATGGATGTCCCCCAACCTAATAATATTAAATCAACATAGGATTTTGGATGCAAAAATGGCGAAGAAAAAGAAAATAAAAATCTTAATAGAGAATCCCCCAAAGAAGAAAGAAATGAATTGCATCCCTAAAAAGTAATGTAAGACAGATACATATCTATGAGCATAAAGGACAGACGTGGTGGTGGTTAATTTGCAAGCGCATCCAAAAGACAATGGCCCTTCCCACATAGAAAGGGAAGAGTCACTTTTCGACTATCAAACCCTTTCTTTTTATTTTTCAAAGGTGTTAGGTGGAGACAATAGAAGCTTCCATAAGATTTTTTTTTTTTTTTTATTTCTCAAGTCTCAAGATTTTTTTTTTTATTTTTAATTTTCAATTTTCAATAAAGGAGTGCCTTTTGGAGTGGGGGGGAGTTCTGTGATTTTAATTTATTGCTTTATCTCCCCGTCAATATGGTACTTAATTGTTTCTACCTTGTCAATTGTTAAATTGGTTCAACTTCCACCAACATCACATGCATGACTTGTGGTGGGTCCTTTTGGTTTTACTTCTAGATCCTCACCCCATCAACATGACCTTAGAGACTACTAAACAATGGACAAAATGCCTTACATAAAGCCTTTGTTTGGTACAGGTACTTTTATCCATACCCTTTATCCAATAATGCTATTCTCACAACTTCACACTAGTATTAATTTGGGCAAAGATCTAAAATTATATTCACTTAAATTTTTTTATGATACTATGTAATAAGCATTTATCGTCAAGATATAATTTTTATATTTTTTTATATACAAAATATAATTTATTACATTCTTTCAAACAAACTTAAAAATGATTGATTTGAAATTGTCAGCTACACATATCATTTATACATCGTCCATTTTCATATGGTACGACACATCTATACTCAAAAATATATATTCAAACAAACTTAAAAATGATTGATTTAAAGTTGTCAACTACACATATCATTTATACATTGTCCGTTTTCATATGGTACGACACATCTATACTCCAAAATATATATTCAAACAAACTTAAAAATGATTGATTTGAAGTTGACAACTACACATATAATTTACACATCGTCTGTTTTCATATGATACGACACATCTATGCTTAAAAATATCTAAGCAATCTCCTTTAAATTTTATATAATTTTTTACTAGATTGAAGTTTTGGAACTTTAAACCCAAAAATTTGCTATATAATTGAAGAAGTAATACATAGAGTGGGGCTTAGATGGGTACCACTTCCAAAAAGTAGGGATAACTTCCTTTGGAAATTCAGAGATGGAATGTATTGGGGTGGGAATTAGACATCTATCTCTTTCTAGCTGCAAAGTGGGGTTGGACACTGCAAAACTTGTACATATTGAGGAAATTAATTTCACTTTTATGGGCCATTAAGTTTCTATTTTTAAATGGTAGTCCTCAAGTTCTAAATTTAAATCTTGAATCATTGAGCTATTATTTTTTTTACATATAAAAATTCATTTACTTTCATAGCTATATAGGAGAAATCATTTCTATAATTTTAATATTTGACATCACCAAATTATGGGTATTTTTTAATTTTATTTATGCTATCCAATATCCATATAATTTTAAAATTATTTTCTTAATGATTTAGAGATTTGGGGGGAAGTGTAATTAGGGGAAAAAGAAGGGGCATAGAGATAGAGGATACGGACGTGTGCTACCAACTCGGGTATTTTTGGCGGTAGTTGGTAGCCGTCCGACGTAGGCACATGTGCCTGTTGCGGCGGTGGGTCCTCTCTCAGTCACAGTCAATCACTGCTGGCCCCCACCAAAATGTTCTAACCTTAATTAACATTAACAAAATAACAAGACACTCCAATTCCACTTTAATGGTACTTAAAAACTTAACAACACCTCTTGTCTTCTGTTTCTTATCTGCATGCCCCTCTCTCTCTCTCTCTCTCTCTCTCTCTCTCTCAAAAGTTCTTAATTAATTGATTTATTTAAACCATAATCATACTTAACGACGGGAACACACGTAGAAAATAAGATAGATGAGATTATGTAAATCAAGATTTGTACGACAAATTAGATAGTGTTCATGTTTAGGTTACACTTTATTATATTAAATTAAGCCTTAGACTAGGAAGAAAAATTAGAATTCAACCTTATGGATTAAAATTAAAATTAAAGAAATTAATTTTTTTTTTATAGTTCATTTAAATTTTTTAATCGACAATAATTACTAAATGACAATATGTTGTTCTAGACCAAATTTTATTTGACTACATTCTACTGACCTTGATCTTTGAATTTAGACTTGTCTACATGGTGTGCAAGTGCAAGAAAATGCACATTAATTAAGTTAATATATTGAAAGAAAAATATTATTAATGTAAGAATGGATTGTGACCAATTCACATGAACATTAATTAAGTTAAATATAGAATTAATATAAATTAAGATGAAGCATTTAAGATAGTTGAATTGAAATCTGAAGTGGGAGGACCAAGTTTGAAGTTTGAAGTTTGAAGTTTGAAGCATATGGGGTTTAGGTAATTTGCAGAGTGTCCAAAATCATGATTCAAGATGCACTGAACAACTTGCTGGTTGCCAGAGGCACTACTTGTCAGGGAGGGACTGAAAGGAACATCCCAACTCTTTCTTTGATTGCTATTAAATGCATGAGATGTTTTGTTTGGCTGAGAGTTATGTTACACACTTTTTTTTTATTTGGATGTGGTATAGCACTACATTCTTTTAATAAGGTGAGTTTGGATGTGACTCGTTCAATAATTTTAGTGTTCTTGCGAAGATTTAAAAAAATTGAGTTACTCAACGGATTCGAATTCAATCATGTCACATGACTTATGTTGTGAAGATCTGAACCGTACATTTAATTAAAATTCATCTGAACTATTAAAGCATATTAATATTTAATAGTTCATATGAGTTTTAATTAAATGTACGGCTCAAATCTTCACAACACGAGTTATGTGACATGACTGGATCTAAATCTGTTACTCAATATGTGTCAAAACATATAATTTTTTATAAAATACAAGAACAAATACAATATAAAAAAACATGCTATGAAATATTTTTTTAAGTTTATTTTTTGACACGTTTTTTTATATTATACCATTTTTATATTTTATAAGAAACGGTATATTTTAACATATAACAAATGACTTTATTTTTTGACATCTTCTACCAAATCTCACTCAATTAAGAAGATTGTGACGTATCCTTCAACTAATTATAACTATTTGGAAAACATGGATTTTTTTCTTGTCAAGTTTTTAATGCCTTGGGGGCCTTGCCTATATAGGCTATAGTTGGGAAATTAAAAGTGGAATGACCTTTCTTCTTTATTTATTTTGAAGCTCACAGGTACAAGGCGTGGAGAGGTGTTTAATTGAGTTGGGCCACTGGGGCTCCTTCAGTGTACCAAATTGTGAGAGTGACTGGGTCATAGCCACAGGATAAATGTGCACTTGGCGCAAGATAGCAAAAATGTAGCTGGTGAGGTGGAAAAGAGTTCACAAAGTTTGGTGAGATGTCTGTGAGAAAATGATGAGAGAGAGATTTGAGATAAGCACTGAGAGAGAGAGAGAGAGAGAGAGAGAGGGGTTAGAGATGTATAACTAAAACCAGAACTAGAAATGGAAGCAAATTAAGGATATGATAGTGTATGGCTGATATGCATGGATGCCCATGTTATTAGGTAGTGGTTGGTTGCTTTGCTTGGGTGATGGGGAGAGATCCCAAAGTCATCCCATGTAGTCCTTTCCTAGTCAACTATCCATCCCTTTCACTAGACTCCATCCCTTGCCATCATACAACATATCTACCATCCTCTCTTTCTTATATAATAAAAAAAAGAAATAAATTAAAATTATTGTATTATTTTTTTAGATGAGCACTATATTATTATCTTTTTATAAAGATTTTTTAGATATTTTATTGTATGTTATACTATATAAGAATAATTAATATGTGAATGATATATATATAAATTAACTATTTTTAAGTTTATTTAAAAAAGTAAGATTTATTAATTTTATATCAAATAAAATATAAAAATTATGTATGTTTATCATATCTGTATAATATGACATACATATGTAATATCTTAAAATTCTTATTTTTTTATATTATTCTTTTTAGTTGAATAAAATTCAATGAAACTTATAATATAATTAAAAAATCTTAAAAAATTAAATAGAATACAGAGTTTTCTACTCTCCTCTTGCAAATTGCAACATATAAACTCATCTTATCTTTCTTTTTGTTCACGAGTCACAAAAAGTCTCTCTCCTACCTCTCCAGGCTTAGCATATCTTGTCAACATTATCTTTTACATCTTGTCAAGGACTCAAGATTATCTTTCACCCATACACATTATCAACATATTTTATAGTATTGGATTTTGTTGGACATGGTTAGTTAATCACTTAAGGAATATGATTAATAAAAGAAAAAAAAAAAAAAAGAGTAGTGGTCCATTCACTCACACTTCACAATGGAAAAGTCCTCACTCGTGTTTGCGCAGTCAAAATTGAATTCTTTCCATTTGCCTCAACTTTGGACTATCAACTACTTTATTATTTCTATTTTGTTACAAACCATTCCCATGGTTTGGTTTCTCAACACTTCCCTCTCTTCTGCAAGTTTGAGGTTTCAGGCTAAAAAGTAATGTTATAAAGTAAAATTTTGAATTAAATTACCTAGATTCACTCTATATAATTTTGTTTCTATACAATTTATATAATTTATTTTTATATATAACATTACTCTTACATAAATCATGTATGATTTGAAAAAAATTTGCTATTTTTGATACCGGTTGCAACTATAGAGGTTAATAATGAATTGAATAGGCATATGCAAATGCAAATGCAATTGCAATTGCATTTCAAGACATGCATATCCAATTTTGGATAAAGAAAAGGTTTGAGTTTCTGTCCATATACTTCACCAAATTCTTAATAGCTAGCATTGGTTCCAGAATGGTGTCTATCACGTTGTTCGTAGAGTAGTTAGGTAGATGTGGGGTTGTTATTATTGAATTAGGGTATGTAGGGAGTTAAGTGGGGGAATCAGATGTTACATTGTTACCCAGGTTCTCGGGCCCTGGTTGATGTCAAAGTTTGTCATCAATTGTTGTCTTGTATTGTGTGTAATGATTATCTTATATTAAATCCATGTTTGACAAATGAGAGAGGTTTAGTAATTAGTTTGAGGTTAGCACTATGCTACACCCTCTCTTAATTAGGTAGATTCAAGTAGAACTTATCCAATAATTTTGACGTTATTGTGAAGATCTCAAAAAATTGAGTAACTCAATATCTGTAAAAACGGTAGAACACACACGTCTTTATAAAATGTATAACCCTCACCTTAGTTTGAAGATAGATATCACATGCATTATAATTTTTCAAAGTGATTATGCCATTGCCAAAGAATACGGATCAAACAACCAGTAACAACAGGGAATGCCTTGACAAAAGAGGGGGAGAAAATCTATCCTCGTACACAAGAGAGCACTTTCCTTTTGCTTGTCCNAGGTTTAGTAATTAGTTTGAGGTTAACACTATGCTACACCCCCTCTCGGTTAGGTAGATTCAAGTAGAATTTATTCAATAATTTTAGCATTATTGTGAAGATTTCTAAAAATTAAGTAACTCGATATCTGCGAAAACGGCAGAACACACACGTCTTTATAAAATGTATAACCCTCACCTTAGTTTGAAGATAGATATCACATGCATTATAATTTTTCAAAGTGATTATGCCATTGCCAAAGAATACGGATCAAACAACCAGTAACAACAGGGAATGCCTTGACAAAAGAGGGGGAGAAAATCTATCCTCGTACACAAGAGAGCACTTTCCTTTTGCTTGTCCTTTATGCCTCTGGGTGCTCTTGTCTTGTACTAGATACATACTTCACCTAGACAAGTTTC
>QAOA01004976.1:349268-394849 GCA_003255065.1 Cercis canadensis
ATTGTTTTATCTAATGTGAGACTTGGTTCACAACTTAAGTTACAAACTATTTAACAATAAATGCCTTCGAAATGGCATTTCCAATCCCAAGATTTGCCCAATTTTATTGATAATGTCGTTTCTTACTTGGTTAACAAATTAGTTGATTCTGATGTTAATTGAAACCTAGTTGTTTATTGTGTAAAACTCTAACGCAAGTACAAATAATCATTTTCAAGTAATAAAGTGATGAATAAAGTACGTCCCATGGAGACTATGGCTACTAAGTACCAAAATTGGGTGTATTCCAATTTTATTTAGACAATAAAAAATGAATATCGAGAATAATTTAAAGACAAAAATATTAAATCAAGTAGAAAGATGGATGAGAGAGATTTAGGATTTCCGATTTGATCATAATTATTCCTAATTGCTATTCTTACTTCTTTAACAAAAAGCTATATTCTTTAATTACTAGCTAAGAACCCTAAACTATCAATTAGCCTTTCCCAAGGTCAAACGAAAATATCTCTAAGTATAAATTCATTATATTCCTATGTGAATTAAACCACCCTGAAATTCTTTAAGTTCTTTGGTTCTCTTTATAGCTAGATAAACTATAAAAGTATATTCCTATCCCTTATAAAATATATGATCTTAATCTCTATGATCTTGAATTACAAATTACCTCTTGGTCTCATTGCAATTATCGAATCAACTAATTTGATGACTAGTCAAATAGAGACATAAAGAACTGAGAAGAAGAAAACAATTAATAAAAAAGTTCTTGAATTAAATATGTAGCAGATCACAAATCATACTAGCTAAGCCACATCATAGCCCTAGAGAGTGAATTTAGTTCATGACATCAAATAAGAACATGATTACACAGAATTTAGACATGAGTATAAGAGAAAAAAACTAAGAAAAAATCTACTACTTGGAGCTTGGTCTTATTTCTCTTCTTGTCTTTTGTGTTCTATTTATAGGTCCTAAGAAGTTTAAAAGAAAAAATAAAATAAAATAAAATAGAAATCCTAAAAAAAATAGAAAGTTTAAAAGTCAATTCTCAAGTTGACTCTCGAGGGCTGCAGTGCCTAGAGTGGGGGTTGCGGCGCTCAAACTCCTATATGAACTTCATTTTTAGTGCAATGGTTGCTCTGCAACACCCAAATTGCTGCCGCCACTTAATTCTTCTAGAATTCTTCTCCTTTTGACACTGAAAAATGTTGAAATGACTTTCGAAGACTTCTAAATTAAAAACCTAAAAATAAATAATAAAATATCAGAATCAAATCTAAAATACCTTAGAACAAATAATAATCAAGCTAGATTAACACAAGATAAGAGGTATAAAACCGACTTATCATTGTTGTTTATGTGTTGTAAGGGCCTGTGTGTCTAGTTTGGGATTTGTTGTTCTGATTTTTATTTATATTCTTTTGTCTCTATTAATTTTCTTAATAATTATGAAATGGACTTCTGCCTCGGTTTGCCACCATAGACAGACTAGCATTAGCCTCGGTGATAAAGTTATACATTTTTTGTAAACCCTGTTAATCAAACATGATGAAGACACGCACACCACCAAGTGTGGATGCACAAACGAATATTAAAAATATCCTGAGGAGAGGAGCATAATGGATGGAGGATTTAACTTGTTTTGTCAACTATGAAATAGGATAAAGAGGGTTCTTGTTGTTGGCTTATTCTCACAAAACCATTCATTTGTATCATGACTTATCTCCAATATCCCACAATTGTGCATGCGCGTTTATCTGCTTTCTTTCCACTAACATAACCATCATCTTTCTTTCTCTGTAATCTGTTTTTCTTCTGGTAATCAAAAGTTTAAGATGAAAAAAAACTACTTCATTACAAGATCAGGATATTCTACAGGCCTCAACGAAAGCTTATATTGATACTTATATATTGTCTACCAAAAAGATGCTTGCAGTGAGATTCAAACCTAAGATTTATAAGTAGATTCCCTAATTATTGTTATTGTAAATTAATTAAACCCAAAGCTTCTACAAATCACGTATATGATTAACCATTTAACAAGAACTTGCAAGTAATCAGAATGGAATTGAACTGTGAAATGGTCCCTTTCAGATGTCAAGTTGTTGACACAGGAAAACCCGAGACTCACACATTCCACTTTTCTAAAAGAGAAAAAGGCAAGCCAATATGCTACTGACAACTCTATGAATGCCCTGTTCATGCTTCACGGTGGACTCCACCTTGACCCCATCTACTATATAGTCACACAGCAAAATTAGGTCATAGTCAAGAATCATTTGAAAAAGGAACTAGTCCACTTTCTTTTTGTCTGTTCTCACATTTCCAACAAGCTAATTTTTACCGTTTACACTCGCAATCAATGACCTCTAATGATTAACGAGTCTCCAAATTTTTTTGAACTATATAATATAGTTATTGATCTGTTTACATAAAGGAACATAATATATGAATAGTATGCTGAATAGTCCTTGGTATGAGTTTCTTGATATTAAAATGTAAAATTTCATTTGCATAGTTAACTTGATAATGACTAAATGTCCATCCTTCCTCATCCTTTGGACTCACATTTCTGCCATACCAAAAATAGGAATATTACTGAAAAAGTAACCATTTTTTCTCTTCAAAGGAGGAAAGGGTGTCCGTGATCATCTATCTTCTTTGATGTTTTCTAGATATTTGTTCTAAGTCTATAGTGCTATGGTCCCATGTATTCATGAGGTTAGTTGTGGCATTTAATTACTGGTACATATCTGTTCCCCACGTCTACGGAGAAATTGATTGCAAAGGGAATCCTATTAGTTTTGTTTTCTTCTCAAATATAAATCATTTTGAACAAACATGTGTTGTACGATGGACACACTGTATAATTTTCCTTCCTTTCTCCTATAAAGTCCCATTCTTCTTCATCAGAAAGTATCCTCACGATCACCTTTTTCTACTTAGTTTCTACCTTACACTCTCAGATTAGTTTTACTACATTTGATAGCCATGTTGCCAAGAAGCAGAACCCTTCCTAGCAGAATCCACCATGGAGTTGTAAGTGCAANCTCAGATTAGTTTTACTACATTTGGTAGCCATGTTGCCAAGAAGCAGAACCCTTCCTAGCAGAATCCACCATGGAGTTGTAAGAGCAAATCATAGTATTCTATATATTATAACTCTTTCTTCCTTCTTCTTTTGTTCACATATATAGATTGATGTTTATAACAGATGGAAGAGAGGCATGATATCAGGCATTACTTACAAGTGGAAGTCCAGCCTAAAACTGCTACCGAGACGGATGCAATTAATATTCAGTCCAACTATTCCAAGTGCTTTGATGATGATGGGCGCTTGAAGAGAACAGGTTATGACTTTAAGTCCCTCGATTTAGCTTTTTAATTGACTTGGTTTCAGTGTTCTCTTGACTCTTATTACATTAAACTAAGTAATAAAGTAGAAAGAGTAAGGTATATTTGGATTTGGGGAATAAAATTGTCTCTCAAGCTATTATTACACATAAATTGTTACTTGAAAATTCATGTTGACTAATTCAAGCAGTATATGGAAGTAATGAATACACTGGTGTGGGTTTGCAATTGCAGGTACCTTTTGGACAGCATCTGCTCATATCATTACTGCTGTGATAGGCTCGGGAGTGCTTTCACTGGCATGGGCCGTAGCTCAGCTTGGCTGGGTTGCTGGGCCTGCTGTCATGCTCCTCTTTGCCTTGGTCAATCTCTACACTTCCAATTTGCTCACACAGTGTTACAGATCTGGTGACTCTGTTACTGGACAAAGGAATTACACCTACATGGACGCAGTCAAGTCCATCTTAGGTAAGAGGATTTACCTATATTTGAAAACAGAAAAAGAAAAAAATCATTTTTGTGTTGTTTTGATGATCTTCATGAATTGATGGCCATTTTGGTTGCAGGAGGTAAAAAGGTCAAGCTATGTGGCATAATCCAATATATTAATTTGTTTGGAATTGCAGTCGGATATACCATTGCTGCCTCTGTCAGTATGATGTGAGTTAAACACAAGCTAAATCTTTGCTCTTAAAAATTTTAAGCTAATACACCAAGTAAATAAGTGATAGATATTCTTAAAAGAAGAATGAACATGATGGGTTTACTTGATTAACCTTTCCACGGTTTCTCTCAGGGCCATAAAAAGATCAAACTGCTATCATCAGAGTCATGGAAAAGATCCATGCCATATGTCAAGCAATGGATATATGATAACATTTGGTATAGCAGAGGTGATATTTTCCCAAATCCCAGACTTTGATCAAGTATGGTGGCTCTCCATAGTTGCAGCTATCATGTCCTTCACGTATTCTGCAGTTGGATTGGGTCTTGGCGTAGGCAAAGTTGCAGGTACAACCAAACTCATACTCAATATATGTGCACCCAATTTTTTATCTAGTACTTTGAATAACAACTTATTCTTGCTTACATTTTTTGTTGTTGCAGAAAATAAAACCTTCAAAGGAAGCATGATGGGAATTAGCATTGGGACAATGACACAAGCCGGAACTGTGACTAACACACAGAAAATGTGGAGGAGCTTACAAGCTCTAGGGGCAATGGCCTTTGCATACTCTTTCTCCATCATCCTCATTGAAATTCAGGTTCTTCAATGATACTAATGTGTTGTATTACTAGGCGGTAGGCACAGTTCATTACTCCTAACAAGTCTTTTCCTTTCCATATGCTGCTGCAGGACACAATAAAATCTCCTCCTGCAGAGCACAAGACCATGAGAAAGGCCACTGTACTCAGCATCACAGTTACTACAGTGTTCTATTTACTCTGTGGATGTATGGGTTATGCAGCCTTTGGAGATAACGCGCCTGGAAACCTCTTGACTGGTTTTGGCTTCTATAATCCTTACTGGCTACTGGACATTGCCAACCTCGCCGTTGTTGTGCACCTAGTTGGGGCATATCAGGTTTAGTTTTAGTCATTTGACAATTCTAAATTTAGACTTAATTGGAATAGTAGTGAGGAAATAGTTAACAAATTTGTCAACTGTATACTATACAGGTTTTTTCCCAGCCCTTATTTGCGTTTGTGGAAAAATGGAGTGCACAAAAGTGGCCCAAGAATGATTTCGTGACAGGAGAATATGAAATACCCATTCCCTTCTTTGGAGTGTACCAGCTGAGTCTCTTCCGCTTGGTGTGGAGAACCATATTTGTGTTGTTGACAACACTCATAGCCATGCTAATGCCTTTCTTCAATGATGTGGTTGGAATACTTGGAGCTTTTGGGTTTTGGCCATTGACAGTTTATTTCCCAATTGACATGTACATCTCTCAAAAGAAGATTGGAAGATGGACAAGCCGGTGGGTTGGACTTCAGATACTTAGTGTTACTTGTCTCTTCATTTCTATAGCAGCTGCTGTTGGCTCCATGGCCGGAGTCGTTTTGGATCTCAAGACTTATAAGCCCTTCAAAACTAGTTATTGAGTCACAAGTCCATGAGTATGTGTTAGTTAGATGCGTAAGCTTAATAGAAATCATAAATTTGGTGTATGTATATACCTTAGTACGTGTTGGTGTCACAACGGCACTATGCAAGGAATAAGATATATGTGTTACAAGCTATGTTGCACCAGCACTTCAAAATCAGTGCCGTACATATTTCTAAGACGTATAAAAAACTTGAAACTTGTACTAGAAGAGAAAACTTATATCATTTTCATTTTAAAAAAAAAAATTAGTACATTTTAAAATAGCTAAAATATTAATTTTGACTTGGTTTTACACTTATTCTCTTATCCTTCATTAGTTTTAATCATTCACAAACTTAAACCCCATTCTATTCTCTATTGAATTGAAAGAATATGATATAATTTGCCAATTGAAACTAATTTTTTCAACTACCTTTGAAGTAATTATATGACTTCAACTCTTGTTAAAAAAAAAGAAACTCTTCTTTATATATATATATATATATAATACACACNTATATATATATATAGAATACACACAAACAAGGTGATACCTGTATCTCATTTTTTCTAAAAAATTGCCGTTCTTACGTTTCATAAGGTACCAAATACAAAACTCGTTTTAGTACCTGTGCAACATAAGTTACAAGCCTCAACACAACATTTTTCCTTTCTCCTTTCCTTTTCAAAACTAATAATAACTGGCCTTTATTACTCCCAAAGAATTAGCTCTATAGTATTAGTATGGAGGTGCTAAGAGAAGGCAGCATTATACAAACAGAATTTCATACACCACTTCAGTAATCAAGGTAGAACCCTAATGATGCCAAATTAATAGTTGACAAGGTAGTCAAAGAAAGAATATTAACATTTGCAAACGCCTTGTTTCTCAGCAGCTTGTGCCATTGACGTTATCGACTGAACGCTCTCACGCATCCATGAGATACCCTCCCCTTTGTTCTTGCTTTACTTCTTGTTCTTAACCTTGAGTTCAGCAGAATTTGCTTGGGCGGCAGCTTTGGCAAGAGTTGTTGGCTTGAGCACGCTCTTTGGGTTGAGAGCCTTCCTTATTTTGAACACAGCCCAGGCCGTCCCAATTGCATGCCCTGCAGCGTCAAGGCCTTCATTTGTTGCCTGGGCTGCTTGCTCTCCGTACCTACAATTAACCCAAAAAGCAAAGCAAACTAGTCAAGATCACATTCAAGAAAGCTAAAGATGCTGGCAGTCATCAATCAAATAAAAACAAGTCAAACGTTATATGCAACCCAGACAGTGTCTGGGTTCTGCACTATTTTAGCAGTTTGCTATTTGGAGGTATAATCTGATACCCAATCAATATACTTCATAGGCTTTTCTCCACCTACATTCATCCATGCTTGTAGAGATATATAGCAATGCTAATGCCTAATGGAGATGGCAGCCACGTTGGTGTTAATAATGCTTGAATTGAGAACTTTCTCAAAATTTATAGTGAATGCTCTTACTTATGTGAAACAAGCCCAGTGGTTACAACTGATGAGGTAGACATGACATTCCTTCCAGTAACTTCAATGGCATCACAGACCTTATCTGCACATGCAAACACAAAGATCAGCCAATGAGACTAAGGAGTGAAAATTTAACCATATCACCCATGACTTAGCATCAACAGGACATAAGCATAAAAAATGAGCAGAGTAAAGCATACACTGGCCCAATGTTTCAGAGTTTCCAGAACCAGTAACCCCCTCCATGATACATAACTCAAACAGGCAAAAAGCTTAGAAACTAAGGTCAAAGAGATATATAACTTACTAAATCCATCCAAGGAAGCAAGAACGATTTCTCCTGGAAGTAGACTAAAGAATTTCTTGCCCACTTTGGAGTTCACTATGGAACTTGTGAAGAATCCAGACACCTTGACAACCCCTGAGAGAACCCCGATGGCCATTTTCTCTGACATCTTTGTTAATTTCTTAACCCTGAAAAGCTCCACACGACATCAAAATTTTCAGATGCTGCAATCATCAGAAAAATGGAGGGACACAAAAATAATAATAATAATAAAAAAGAACAAGTATGCAAGTTCAGTTGTCCACATTCCAATCAGCAGAAAGATTAGAAATATTGACCTAAGATAATCTTGGAAAGAGAATGCAAATGGGACAAATGCAATCCTTCATCCACTAGTCAACAAAGACCGTTAATTGTTGAGTAGTAAATACAAAAACAACTTACAAACATCCAATGGTAGATTTGGAAGGTCAATTTAGAAGTCCAAACGGCATATATCAACGGCTCACACAAACTGAGACACAAGGTTAACATGAAAACTGAACCTCTAGCTTACATACTATTGACCACAAATTATAACCAGCCAAAGAGATTTTGAGGGCCACAACCAAGGCACGTGCATAAGGAAACAAAATTTTGATGCTTACGAAAGATAATTTGATGCATTGATGAGCAGAAAAGAAGAAAGTAGTATATTCAGAATGAAACCTTCTCATCCTTTTCATGGCTTCTGGGCTGATCTCTGACTGAGAACCTGGTTGCATCCTCATCTTCAAGAACTCATTCCCCCATTTTAACCTATCCACAGTGACATCTCCGCACCACAAAATTCCCCTAACGAGCTGCCCTGACCCTGCGGCAATCCATCTCGGAAAGCTTCCACTGTAATCCTCCACGTTTGGAGCCAAGGTTGTCCAATAAGCAGCAGAAGTCTCCTCCACTAATTCCTTCTTCTTCCTTGACTTCAATTCCTCCGGTGATGTCTCCTTCGATAAAGAACCATCTAAAACCTCCCAACCAACCACACCCTCCACTTTCTCCACCGAAAAACAACTATACTTGTCCAAAACACTGTCCAATTCCTTCAATACGCCTTCTTGTCCTTTGGCAGCGATCGTCAATCCATAGTTTAACAAATCAAACTCATTTCCTGAGGCAGAGGCACTTTCCTGCTCATTTTCCAGCGACCCATTTGCAGGAACACGAAGCGAGAAAAAATAATGCGACTCATCGAGCTTGACAGCGGCTTCATCTTTCGCCAAAGGCCACTGAATTTGATCGCCAATACGAGCTAGAACGGCAACTACGTTATCCCCCTGCCTGAGAGCAACTATAGTGAGCTCGCCACAAGCAAGCTCGACGCTAGAATCTTTTTGTATCAGATGAACTATTGTACCAGGGACCCTGACAAGAACTTGTTCAGAAGATTCCATATTTCGATAGGGAGAACCGGAATCGTCTTCGGGGAAGAGATTCTCAGCAACGTGTTTCACGTCGATTGAGGGATAAAGAGTTGAAGACGAAGAAGAATAGGGGGGTTTAGTGTCAAAAGGAGAATCCGCTTCTGGGTTGGAAAGATCGACTTGTGGGTACAGAGATTTTGGGTTTTGGGATGGCTGCGATTGTGAAGAAGAAGAAGAAGACATGGTTGATTTTGAGTTTAATTGGAAGGAAAATGAAGGAAATCAGATATTAAGGGAGTAATTAGTTCAAGTTCAGTCGGGGATATAGGATTGGCTGGAGCCTTGAGGAACGCAAGTGTACACAACCGACAACATCAACGTGTTAACTTGAGAAACGAGAAAGACGAATACTGAATACACGTGTCGGACACCGTAGTTATGAAACCGTGTAATAACCGCGGACGTGGAGGGGTGGAGCTCTGCAAGTAACTGGGATTGGGAGTTGCTTTCTACGGAAGAAACTGGATAAAGGAAAGACCGAAAGAAAAACCCGCATGTCACTCCCTTCGGGTTTAAAGGATTATGCAATTTCAGGCCCAAGTTCACATTTTCGTGTCTCATCTGTTATTCCGTGAAGCCCATATAATCTGTATTATAACTACAAAGCCCATCCAGAAACAATGGTTTTCCTTACCATGGCATTTCAGTAGCAAAAAACAGGAGTCAATTCTTTTAATAATATAGTTTTGAAAACTAATTCCACAATTACGATACTTTTCAAATAATTTCCACCACTACAATGGTTTTTTTTTAATATTTGAGGCTCACATTGCCAAAATGCGGCACTCAACAAGTGCCGACTTATGGCATTAAGCGGCACTCTACGACCATGCTCCTAGGATCGCTTTGATGTATATCTTTGCACCATTTTGTAGTTCATTTAGAAGAAAAGACCCAATGAGTTTCATCTCATGTTAACAATAAAATCACAATGATAATAAAATAAATCTTAACATCAACAGAATAAGCTGTAAAATCACATATTATAAAATTGAACCATGAAAATCTCCCCACCCCTTTTTGGTTAAAAGATTTTTGTGCAACTACAGGAACCTGCTACATAGAATTGTCATCCATAGGCATAATGTGGCAATTGTTGAGAGTCACATTATGGCATATTGTAACTTTTTTCATTTGTTGCAATGTGACAATGTATCACTCAACACAAATAATAATAATAATAAATAAAAAAAAGTTGTCGTAGTAATGAAAATTATTTTAAAATTATCGTATATATGGAATTAATTTTCAAAAGTGCATTATTAAANCTCACATTGCCGCATATTACCAAAATGCGGCACTCAACAAGTGCCGACTTATGGCATTAAGCGGCACTCCACGACGATGCTCCTAGCATCGCTTTGATGTATATCCTTGCACCATTTTGTAGTTCATTTAGAAGAAAAGACCCAATGACTTTCATCTCATGTTAACAATAAAATCACAATGATAATAAAATAAATCTTAACATCAACAGAATAAGCTGTAAAATCACATATTATAAAATTGAACCATGAAAATCTCCCCACCCCTTTTTGGTTAAAAGATTTTTGTGCAACTACAGGAACCTGCTACATAGAATTGTCATCCATAGGCATATTGTGGCAATTGTTGAGAGTCACATTATGACATATTAGAACTTTTTTCATTTGTTGCAATGTGACAATGTATCACTCAACACAAATAATAATAATAAATAAAAAAAGTTGTCGTAGTAATGAAAATTATTTTAAAATTATCGTATATATGGAATTAATTTTCAAAAGTGCATTATTAAAGGAATTGACTCAAAAAACAGTGTATGTAGCATACATTCTTTTCCCTATTTCACGTGCCTCTGCCATTGTAGATGCGTTGCAATTTGCAGCCTCCACATGCAAAGTGGTTTCTTCTTCCCCTCACATGCAGCAAGCTTCTCATTCCTTTCCCTCTTTCTTCTCTTTGAAGCTTCTGCTTTCATTCTTATACTTGTTGCCCTCGTCATTGATGTTGTACCAATATTTGTTTCAAGAGCTGGATCCTCAAAGATTAGAAAGGAGGTATTTGTTGGCACGATTTACACCAATGTCATATTCTCTGCGATGAATTCCTAAAACAATATATGTAACTGTAGATATCTTTACCTAAAGGCCCTTACAACATTGACCTGTCTAGGTCCAATTATCTCAATTATTAGTATACCCCGATGACATTTCCTCTTTACATATATATTATATATATATTACTCTAACAATTATACAAACACTTTTACTCATTCTCTTTATTTGTTACTCTACCTACTCGATATCGACTTAATTTGACTTTCGAAATTCGGCTACATCCAACCCAACCCTTAACTCTTTTGTGTTCATTGTGCAGATAAGACCTGCATCCTTCACCCAACTAGCAATTGACATGACCTCCACTTCAACTCAAGCATGCTCAGTAGCTATCACCATTTTCGTGGAATAGAGAC
Organism: Cercis canadensis; assembly: GCA_003255065.1. NCBI lineage: Eukaryota > Viridiplantae > Streptophyta > Magnoliopsida > Fabales > Fabaceae > Cercis > Cercis canadensis. The sequence goes on from QAOA01004976.1 coordinate 360,404, forward strand.
ATCCCATTTAGTCTCTTACTTCTTTTTTTATTTATTAATAATTTATCTCTTTCTGTTAAAAAAAAATTACCCAATTAGTCACTTTTGTACATTTTAGAAGATTTTTTGGTAAATAAAGCCACTGTGTATTTTGTGTATAAACAGTATAAAGCCATATTTGTATAGATAGACATTAGAAAGCTGACTATACCCCACCACATCCTAGGCAAGCACTAACTTGCGTTGAAATAATTCTTCTAGCTTAAGTTAGGTTAAGAGGAAAACTCCAATAAAAATCTGATTAATTGAATAATTTCCCGAACTCTGTAGATTTCAGAAACCTGTCTGTTGTTTGATAGCACTAGTGCGATTTAGTGATTAATGTAATCTTTTGGTTGGTAAGATATGCTATATATGCTACGATTACAACCTCATGTGTCCAAATCCAGCTTGTCGATATATATTAGTGTTATTTGGAAATTGATAGGATTGTTAGTTAATTAATTGGGCATAAAGAATATTATTGGTGAGGGTGTTATGTTACACTCTCTCAGTTGGATAGATTTGGATGTGAACTACCTAGTGATTTTGATATTATTGCGAAGATCTTAAAAAATTGAGTCATCCAGTATATGTCAGAACATACAATTCTTTATAAAATACAAGAACGGTACAATATAAGAAAACGTGTTAAAAAATAATTTTTTAAATTTATTTTTTAACATGTTTTCTTATATTATATCATTATTATATTTTATAAAAAATTGTATATTTTAACACATATTATGTGATTTAATTTTTTGAAATATTCACAATGACACTAAAATTGTTTCACTGAATCCCATCAAACTAAATAGTGTTGACCATATTATTGATACTGTTCTGCTGCATGTTTCACCTTCATCCATTTTCTACCTTGTTTATGATCGATGGATTTGATTATTATGTCCTTGGAAAATGTAGGCTGCCATGAAATAATTCACAGTCCAATGAGCCAAGTGATGTTAATCAAATGTGAATCCAGTTGAACTATGAAGTTTCACAAGGAAGTTCCTTGGATGTCTTTTTTATTCATGCTAGGCTAGCATTATTCATTTATAGATTCAATAAATGAGAGTTGCTGAAGTGGAGATGTGGAGAAAAGATAAAGGAGTACAGCAGAGATTTTTGGTATTATTTCAACCTTAGAGATTCAATAATTGAGGTTCTTCTCTAAAATGGGGGAAGGGTGGGTCAAACTATTTTTAAGGACCATCATCTACTGGCCTAATTGAAAGTCACCTTCCAATTTCCATCAATGGTCTTGTGCCATATCTTAACATAGAAAACCAATCTCATGGTGGGCTCTACGTCAACCATCACCTTGAGTACATGCCCCAGAAGAGGAACAAAGATAATAATTAAGGGTGACTTTATATATGGGCCCTAGGTTCTTGTCCATCTCTTCAAAGCAGGACAAAAACACCCAGAAAGTTTTGTTTTAAACAAAAAAAATTGGATTAATAATAGCAATGGTGAGTAATAAGGTGGGTCTTGTTTCAAAAGAGGAAGGAATTCAGTCTTCCCTTCCCACCCATCTTTCGTTGCTTTTTTTTTTTTTTTTTGTTTNTTGTTTTTTTTTTTTTTTTTGGTCATTGGTTAGATACGAAATAAAGCAAGCACCTGAATATAAATGCCAGCGCTGGGAATGAATATTGGTCGGCTATGCCACACTCATTTTAATTGGACGAGTTTGAGTGAAACTCATCCACTAATTTTAGTATTATTATAAAAATTTTAAAAAATTAAATCTGTGTCAGAATGATACGATATAGAAAAATATGTTAAAAAATAAATTTTAAGTTTATTTTTGACACATTTTTTATATAAAGTTTTTTAGATACTTTTAGTATTTATGTAGTATGTTATACTACATAGGAATAACTAATAAATGAATAACATATATACAAGTTAATTATTTTTAAGTTTGTTTAAAAAATTAAATAAATTATATTTTATATCTAATAAAATATAAAAATTATGTATGATTGTTACGTTAGTGTAGTATGACATATTCATGTAGTATTATAGAATTCTCATTTTTTATATCATGTTTTATATTTTTATAAGAAACTGTGTGTTCTAACACATATTAAGTAACTTAAATTTTTTAGATTTTTAAAATAATACTAAAATCATACTATAAATTTTATTAAGTTCTACCGAACTAAAGAAAATATAGCATACTACTCACCATGAATATTGACTGCTAAGAGGTGAATATGTAGGAAAGGTGGAGAGTAAAGACAGACAAGAACAAAGAGAGGTTTGGCTTCTGACGGGAGAATATATTGGAAATTGTGATACCTTGTGATAAAGCCAATCCTAATCAACTTGTATGAAAGAAGTTGAGGGCATTGGCCAAAGAACAAAACACTCGAGGGTGGTCTGCATTTCTGTCAAAAATTCCCCACTTTGGTTAAAAACACACACTCACTGTGGAGCAAGAGAAGGGTTATTCACACTTGGTTAGACAACTGGAAAGCACAAGTTCACTTGAAACAGTTCAGTGTTCACACACATTATACAAGTCAAGACAAGAAACTTCCCCACTATGAATTATATAAATTAACTTCTTCATATTGCACTTATTGATTTTAATATTATATTTTAGTGATAAAATTATATATTTATTATATATTTTAATTTAATTACTTAAATATTATAATTTAAAAAAAAATTAAAAACAAAAAATTTTAAATATATGAAGACCACAAGTGGTCATATGTTGTGTCCATGTAAAACACGCATATAGTCTATTAGCATGTTCTTTTTTGTCATATTTTTTTTAAATTTTTTTTTTATTCTTATAGATAATTAAAGAAAAGACAGTCGTGAGATTATTAGTGTATCCAACGTGACACGTCGCCACATGACCAATGACGGATCTAATGGTTCAAATATGTTTGTTATATTTTTTTTTTGTTTTTAATTTTTTTAAAATATAATATTAAGATAAATAAAGAAAAAAGTATGATAAATGTATAAAATTATTTTTAAAATGCTATATTTGATCAAAGAACCCTTCATATTGAGCATATATAGGCGTTGGAACTTGGAAGATTATAAATACATGATGAAGCTAAACGAAATTAAAAAAAAAAAAGAACAATTTCACACTAAAACCTCAAAACTCCTTGGCCTTAAGTCTTGCCCCTACTACTCCAATTCTGCCAGTTAACAAAGGGATAACAGATGCACACACCCTCTCCTACCTGAACTCCAAAGAAAATATTTTTTAAAAAAAAAGTAGTAAATATGAAGGACCTGTGCGTGGCAACTTGTGAAAGTGCCACCTGGATCGATCAAAACGGCATGATCGATGGAAGTTTATAACGGTTGTATTTGAGTGACAACTATGGGGCTCCGCACCACATGCTTGCCATCTGACCAAGAAAGCGACCCGAACAGTGCCCCGGATTGACCCAACACCAGATTCCGGCTATCTGCCGTCGCAGTCACAACAAAGCTCCGCTTCCTTATTGCCGGGGTGAACACAAGTTGTGACGGCCTCACACTCAGAGTCACCCCCTTCGGTTGCGACTCCACCTTCACTCGGTAAACCGAGTTCGGCGGACCCACGTTAGTCACCGTGCGAATAAACGTCTTGGTCGTTACTCCTTTTGCTGAACTCGGGAACAAAGCAACAAATGACGGGTAATTCAGACTCTCCGGCAATGGCTTCCTCAAGGGACAACGCGCCGGTGATCGAGTAATGACCTGAATGACCTTGGGCCCATACCCAATTGCGCATAAGAAATTGACGTAATCATTGCTGCTGATATCGTATACCAAACCAGGATCCATAGCAAGACCCAAATTGAGATGGCCAGCACCGAAATCATAGGGTGTGGAACCTTTTCCAGTGGCTTCATCGATCATAGGGTAGTTTCTATTATCAACTATGGCAGCAGTGGTCATCATAGCTGACCTTATGGCAGCTGGGCTCCAATCTGGGTGTGCAGATTTTAGCAACGCCGCTGCACCACTTACATGAGGGCAAGCCATGGAAGTACCTGATAAGATGTTGAACTCAGTTCTTCGCGAATCTGAGTCTAACCCAGTAGGACCAACAGCAGCGGTCCAAGCAGCAAGAATGTTCACTCCTGGTGCAATCAAATCCGGTTTAAGTATCTCAGGGTTTAATCCGTTCGGTCCTCTGGCTGAAAAGGAGGCCAAAACTGGTGCCGGTTTGATTCCAAGTAGAGTACCTTTGAAATCAATGGTGGCTGTAGGATTGCGAGATGATGAGATATAGGCCTTGATGGCATCTCCTTCATCGGCACCAACTGCACATGCAGGAAGAAGATGAGCATCGCCAACCAGACCTTCCCCATTAGAAATACCATTTGCTAGAATCATTCCTACACCGCCTGCTTTCTTCACCACCAATCCTTTAGCAACTCTTGGACTACTTCCACGATCACAAATCACAATCTTGCCCCTGACAATGGTGGGATCAAGGGAGTTTTCCATACAGAGTGAGTCGGAGAGTACCCCTGATTTACCAGGATAGACTAGTTGATACATTTTCCCCTTTAATGGTGCTCCAGCATAGAGAGACACGCCAGAGAGTCTACGCCCATCCCCGAGAATCACCTCAGCAGGGAAATCCCGGTCAATTGTGCCTGCTCCCACCGTTGTCAACCATGGAGCCACATTGGTTACTGACATTCCACTGGGCCCATCATTACCAGCTGAAGATGACACAAAAACCCCTCTTGCAACAGCGCCGTAAGACCCAATTGCAATGGGATCCAGATAGTATGGTGAAGAGATACCATCGCCGCCGCCAATTGATACAGAAATGACATCAACGCCGTCAGTTACGGCTTTGTCGAATGCAGCAAGAATATCAGAATCGAAGCAACCTGAATTTTTCCAGCACACCTTGTATACTGCTAATCGAGCCTTGGGAGCAACACCCTTTGCGATGCCAGAAGCATAGCCGGACATGCTTGCTTGAAAAGCATATCGTCCTGCAGCAGTTGATGCTGTGTGGGTTCCATGACCATCGGCATCTCGAGGGGATCGGAATTCTATTGTTTCGTTGATTGGGTTCAATGGACCGGCTGAATTTGCTTCGTGACCCTTGGAGAAAAATCTAGCACCTATCAGCTTCCTATTACAGTTGCTGGCCGTGAATTTGACCCCCGTCTCGCAAGCCCCTTTCCACCGGCGTGGAATCGGACCCAAATTCAAATCGGAGAAACTCCGGCGTTCAGGCCAAATCCCAGTGTCGAAAACTCCAACAATTACGTCAGACCCATAATCAGATTCCGACCAAAGACCACGCTGATTTCTAAGACCAAGAAACTGAGGGGAGCGAGTTGTATGAAGCTCCCGGCGACGATCCTGGAAGACGGCAAGAACAGAGGGGTGCTGGCTTATGGAAGCAACTTGATCCTGGGTAAGCACAGCAGAGAAGCCATGAAAAACAGTGTCATATACATGAAGGATGCGGGTCGGCTCCGTAAACTCGGAGGTGTACCAGTTGTAGTGGGAAGGAAAAATAGAGGGCTTGGATTCAGAATCAATTCGCAAGATGAAGGTCTTGGCAGTCTGATCAGTGGAAAGAGATGAAGTTTCGGAGAAAATGAAGAAGAAGAAGAAGATGAACAAGAACAAGAGAAGTGGTGGAATGGAATTGACGATAGATTTAGCCATTGTGAGAGTGGGTTTCGAGAGCAGAGCCTTGTGAGTGAAGTGAGAACTGAGAAGGCAGTGATATAACACACGCGCAAAAGGGCGAGTTTTTTCTTTTTTCGAAAAAAGCAAAAGTATTAATTAATTAATGGATTATTTAATTGTAGTTCAATCTTAATTATGTTATTAATTTGGACGGAATGTTATTTGTTGTCACAGAGGTGTGATGAGTCAGCCCAATACCTGCGGGACCTATTGCTTATACTAGTACTCTAGATTCTAGTAAAGTATTAGAGAAAATAAGGGTTATTTGAATTTTTTTTTATTTTTTTATTTTTAAAAATAACCCTCTCTTATTTTTATTTTCTTGTGTTTTAAAATAAAAAAATAATTTTAAAAAAACAGAAATCAAACAAATCCCAAGTTTCCAATACCCATGTCTGTTAAGACAGATTCAATCAAATCCCGTTACCGTTGCTATAAGCTTGGTGTATAATGCTTATTGATAAAAGGAAAAAAAAAATGGAGCTATTTTCAAATATTTACACATTTATTTAAAATCATATAGTTACATTATCATATGTAACATAATTTAAGTTTATATATTAATTTAATTATTTTATAATTGAAATGTGACACTTAATTAGCGTATAACATATACTAGTTTAATAAATATTTATCAATTAAATATTTTATAATCAAGTAATAAAAAAAATTATTTTTAGAGTTTATAAATTTTATATTCCAATTCATAATTGCAACCAAATATATATATATAAATTCTCTATCATTATTACTGTGTTAGATCACATAAAATCAAATTATGTTACATCGGCTTTTTGTACTCTCCTTTCTTTTTCCTTTGTAAACAGAATGATGTTTACAGCCATTTACATATATGGCCTTTATATTAATGGCCTTTATATCTGGCTATTCTCTGGCTTTAATAAGTGTAACCAATTAAAAAAAAAAAAAAAGGTATCATGAATATGTGATGAGTTATCCGCTCATCCAATTAATTCATGCACTTTTTCGCCATCCATGCTAATTGAGACACTCACCTACTAATGTTTCATTGATTCACCTCACATATGTTTCGAGTCTTATCTACTTTAGCTTGATTCACCTTTTAGATTATTGCCCAAAAAAAAGGGTTCAAATTAAATATATCATTTGATTTTTTTTTTCCNCGAAATTGAGCATTTTTTATTATTTAAACGGAACCCTTTTTGACGTTACGGAGATCGTGTCTCACTGGTCAAAGAGGCTCTACAAAAAGTGGTTCAACACGTGCTTTAGAGGCGCGTGGCAAACAATACGGACTGTCGCTTTCTACACTCAACGGTCTTTTATTTTCTTCACTTCACTCTCAGACTCACAGTACCAGTCTGGATAAACTTTAAAAAAAAAATGGAGTATTTTAGTGAAAGTGTACCCCCTTCTTCTTTATCTGACGGTTGAAATTTTGCTTAGGAACGTGCAGCGATAATTGAGTGGGCCATGATTCTCCGAGATGGACGGTGCAGATTAGGTGGACAGCATAATGGTGTGGCGAACATGTGATCATTTCAGTAATTCCCTCGGCCGGTCCCACATTTTCTGCTGACGTCATATATATCTTTAAGAGATTTTTTAAATATTTTTTTTTTATATTTTTATAATATATTATATATTAATTAATATGTGAATGATATATGTATAAATTAATTATTTTTAAATTTATTTAAAAAATAAAATAAATTATGTTTATATTTAATAAAATATAAAAATTATATATACGTAATATGATATATTTATGTAATATTATAGAATCTTCAATATTTTTATTTTGGCTTAATTATAATTTTAGTCTCTATATTTTAATCACTTAAACGTTTTGGTCCTATTTTTTTTAAAATAAACTATTGAGTCCTTCTATATTCATAAAATGTACAAGTTTAGTTCATTTATCTTTAAATCAAAATTTTTAAGTTTATTTCAAGATATACAGTTCTCTGATTCATAATTCACCGTCAGATTGAAGAGCTACGTCTTGTGAATCTTTCCATTAAATTTCAGCTCGATCTAACGGTGAATAAGTCTAAATTTTTAGTTAGATAAAAACTTATATTTTTTATATTTTGGACTAAGTTTCACTGTTAGATCGAACTCAAATTTAGTGAGATGGTTCACAAGATGTAGCCTTTCAATCTGAATGGCGGGATTATGAATCAGAGAACTTTACACCTTGAAATAAACCTAAGAATTTTGACTTAAAGATAAATGGACTAAACTTGTATATTTTATGAACATAGAAGAACTCAATAGTTCATTTTTAAGGAATGGGACCAAAATGTTTAAATGATTAAAATAAGATCAAAATTATAATTAAATCTTTTAATTTTTTTTGTCTTTTAAAATCTGAGGTGGAAAGGTTGTCGGAGGTTGGAAAAATAAGATTTGATGTTGAGACGTGGAGTCAACGTGGAAACTCTGGTAAATCATTTATGTTTTTCACATCACATTTGCCTTTGACGATTTGATTGATGAGCGCGATTATAGGAGAGATCAAGGAAGCTTTGTAGTTGTGTCCTCACTGGGCTCCACGAATTGGATCTCTAAAACTAACTTATATAACTCCAGTTCAGCCTATAGCCCAATTTTAATACATTGGGCTCCTCAGCTGTTCAGGTTCTCTCACATTTTGGGCCACTGAAATTTTGGATACTACTCTCATAGAAGCTTTCTTGTACATCTCCCTTGAAGGGAACATGGAACATGAACTTTGGAGTACAAATACAATGGAAAAATAACTTTGTAATTTGGTTTATATGAATCCTCAAGTAAATGAAATGATGCAAAATCCTGAATTTTTGTTGTTTGTTTACTTCTTTAGAGAGAAGGGAATAAGAGAAAAGATGACGAGATAATAATTTGTATCACTTTAGCGCCATATTAGTTTTTTTTTTTTATTGTTACATAGACAAATTGTTNTTTATTGTTACATAAATAAATTGTTTGTTATGTTATCACTAAATTAACAGAATTATAATTGGGGGTAATAGCAGGGAACTAATTAAAAAATTTTAAACTATAAAGATCTCAAAAACAGAAAAAAATTATGGAGATCTGATTCAAAATTTATCAAAACTATAAGTACTTGCAATGCATTTTAACTTTTTTTTTATTATTATTATAGGCTACATAATAGGATGTAGCCTATCTTCTTCCAAAATCTTACTCTATTTCTTCCTAATGATATTTGAATGCGATATATCTACTATGAAATATCAAGTGCTTAACTATTAGAGTGTCACCTTGGAGACTTAATTCCCATGTTCTAAACCAAAGACTTTTAACATTTTTTTCTCTCTCAAATATGTTAATTAAATTTTATTTATAGGCTTATAAGAGGGGTAATTAAGTTGAGTTCAATTTCAACCAATCGACAAGATGAATTGAAGTTGGATTCCGAAAAAGAGACGTACTAGCTTTTAAGAAGGATTTTGACTTTAGTGCAGTCATTATTGAGAATTGTGATGTTACTTCTTCTTGTGAATTGGGATTATATGCCAAAGTGGAATTGAGTGTGAAATAAATGTTGCTTTTAAAATGTTGTGTTTTCCCCGTTCNAATATCAAGTGCTTAACTACTAGAGTGTCACCTTGGAGACTTAATTACCCATGTTCTAAACCAAAGACTTTTAACATTTTTTTCTCTCCCAAATATGTTAATTAAATTTTATTTATAGGCTTATAAGAGGGGTAATTAAGTTGAGTTCAACTTCAACCAATCGACAAGATGAATTGAAGTTGGATTCCGAAAAAGAGACGTACTAGCTTTTAAGAAGGATTTTGACTTTAGTGCAGTCATTATTGAGAATTGTGATGTTACTTCTTGTTGTGAATTGGGATTATATGCCAAAGTGGAATTGAGTGTGAAATAAATGTTGCTTTTAAAATGTTGTGTTTTCCCCGTTCGGGAAAGAGGACATTGATATGCGGTGATTTTGGGGTAATTGGGGTGTGTTAGTAGTAGTTAAAAATGAATATGCAAAGGGGAGGGAGTACGGTGATTAGGGGTGTAATCAGTACAGTTCAGTTCGGTTTACATCCCAAACCAATAACCAACCGACCAAACTATATAGGTTTGGTTTTCAAATTTTTGAGAGTAAAATTGAATTGAACCAATCTGATTTGGTTTGGTTGGTTTTTGCCAAAAAAATTTGTACTAACCATTTTTTTAAATTTGAACAAGAAGAAGGCCAGAAACTAAAGCTAACAGAAAGTTGAAAATCAAATAAAACACTTCAAAATAACCAAAACGACATTGTTTTAGCCTATTAGGTTCGGTCCGGTTAAATTTTGATTTTCTTTCATTGAAATCGAAAACCAAACCAAATCGAACCCTTCAATCTCTTAGAAAATAAAATTGAAAACCAGACTGACACTCTCAGTTCGATTCGGTTCGGTTTGTTTGATTGGTTTAGCTTACACTCCTAATGGTGATAAGAAAATTGACTAATAAAATATATTTTAATAAATTATTTATTAAAATAGAACACTACATAAACTATTTATCAAAATTGTATATATTTATGGGATATGAACAAGACGTGTCACACTACTTATAAAGTAATGTGACATTTTTCTTTGTATATCTATCAATAATTTAATTAAAATTATCTTAAATCGATAAATAATTTTTAAATTATTTTATTTATATAAATACTTTGAAAAACTATACTTTTTTTGTCGTGGTAACGATTAGGCAGCTAGCACAGCACACCTCAGGCTCAGTATTATTGCTAGGACAAGGATTCCTTAGCAGAGCAGTAAGGTATTGCAGTAGTATGAAGATGAACAAGAACAGAAGATTGCCAATTCAATTTCATAATTCAGCATGGTACCCTTTGGACGCTTCCTTAAGGTATAGTTCTCTAGTTGTTGTTGCTGTTGCTGTTGCTGTTGCTGCAGTGCATGTGGAGTTTCTATCATCAACAGCATTTCCCAGAGCCTTTTACGCTGAACCACTAGGACCTTCTATTTGATTCAATCATGAAACTCTGTTCCTGCTATGTGTGTAACTGTTGCTTTTATCATCCTCTGTACAAGCAGAAGAATATAAGAATCAATTGATCTACCTAAATGTTTGACAATGAATTGGAGAAAGGATCATCAATTTCATCGCACAAATAATTATTGTCATATCAGATGGATAGTGTTGGTAGGCCTATCTCTCATATCATTGAGGCTCTGAGAGCAATTACCAAATTAAAGTGAGAGCGGTTGAGTTGAGATTGTACAACCAATAATTTTGACGTTAAATAATTTACTCCTTTTTTTTTTTTTTTCTTTTCTTTTCAAAAGGAGCAGATAAGGGTTTATCTATCGGTTAATTGATAAAATAAAAAAAAGAAGTACATTTTAATAAATTATTTATTAAAATAAAGTATTGTGTAAATTATTTACATAAATTATATAATTTTTTAGACAAATATAATCACATTACACGAGAAAGTAATATTTTTAATGAGTATCACACTACTTTCAATGTAGTGTCACTAGTGTCATGCTACTTGAAAGTAACATTTTCTTAAGTGTCACGCTATTTTTGATATAACGTGATTGCCTTTTTCAATTTCTTTAAAAGTGGAATCAAGTTATTTTTAATATAGTATGACACTTACAAAAATATTACTTTTTCATATAGCATGACCAACAATACACAATTTATATAAATAGTTTATAAAATAATCAATTTTAATAAATAATTTATCTGAAGCGTTTTTTTTTTTTTTTTTGGGTTAATTTACCTTCATCCGTCATCAGCAACATGAAAAAAGTCATGTGCAAAGTTCAATTAAGGTGTTTGGTAACTTAACCAGGAGCCCAGCTCAATGAAACCATCCAGCACCTAGGCTTGTTGCAGATACACGTTGACTTTTGGTGAATCTTTATACGTAACCTTTGTTTCAAAATCACTGGATTCTGTCATCAATCCCTTAAGTTCTTTAAATTAGTATGTCAATCTAGATGAAATAAAAGCAAGTCAAGCTGTCAATTCCTTGCCTACAGAAAATTGAAATTTACGATAGATTCCTACAGTTTTAATATTCTGTGTGGGTTACAATTCATACTGTCTTCTTTTTTCCATTTCATCTCTATCTTTGGTAATTTTTGTTTGTTTTCCTAACACGTAAAGTTGGAGATTTAAATAGGCTAATTGACTGAAAAAATATTGTTTGACAAAGTATTTATAGAAATTGAGTATTGTGCAAATTTATTATAGAAATGAGACACTTTTGATTAATTTATTCATGAACATACAGATCAAGAGAGACACGTTATATTAAAAGTAGTAGATATATTAAAGTCACGCTACATTAATGTAGTGAGATAGTCATTCAATTCAAGTGGTTTAACTTTTCATTTAAGAGGTGCCACGCTATTTTTCAAAGTAGCATTACTCCAAATAATACCCTATTTCAAAATAGTGTGACAACGAGAAACACACTATTTTGAGAATAGCATGACAAAGAGAAAAAAGATACCTAGATGTAGTGTGTTTATTTTGTAATGAAACATGCAATTAAAATATAGTGTCCTACATTAATGTAGCGTAACTCTAATAAAACGGTTACTTCTAAAGTAACATGTCTCTCGTTATCTGCATGCTTTGAATAAATTAATAAAAATATCTCATTTCTGTATCTTTTCTCTGTAAATACTTTGTCAATTTTTTTTTCAGTCAATTAACCAATTTAAATATATTGCCATGAAAATGTTGTGTGAATGTGAATGCAAATGGAGCAGTGACACAAGTAAAGATGAAGTTGAGAGGGGAACTTAGGGTGTATACAATTTACCATTCTAAAGGAGAAGATAAGAATGTAAAAACAGAGACTATATATAGAGTATATACATGGCAAAGCATAAAACTTTTTGTGATAAAAAAAAAAAGTTAAGGTGATTCATCCCTTCAACAGTTTCATGATTAAAAGGGATTACAACAACCAAAGGTTTCTTGTCTTAACTTAGCACACACCAGACACATGACATTAATTATTATGATTACAAATTAGATGACCCACTTACATAATATACTGCCATTGATGCCAAAAACCTGCTAGATATATTATGTAAAGTAAAGTAAAGTAAAGAAAGAAGAAGAAATAAGAGAAAGCACAAGTCATTGGAGTTACTTGAGAAAAAGTAAGATGGGAAGAAAATGATTAGCTTAGGCTTAATTAGGATAGGAGTCCAATCCCAAGACGCCATCTACTTGGCCCTGTCTTGAATTATATCAAATCCCATCTCGGTTGGATCGGTAGCCTGGAGTTCATAGTGGATTCCATCAAGCACTCTTCTCAGCCCAGCCTTTGATGTTGCGTATAGTATCTTTGCTCTTATTCTTGATGCTGTTGGCGACCTGAAAAAGTATAAAACTTTCCTTCTCAACCTCATATTCATTTTAGACTAAAATATAATTTTTATTTTTGAATTATTTTAAAAATATCACTTTAATATTTAATTTATTTTTTAATTATATTATTCGTCAAATTAATTATAACACAACATATGATAATTTAAAAAATTGATTTGATAAATAAAGTGATCATTTTTTTAATTTTTAAAAAATAATTTAGACACAAAAAATATATATTTAACTCTTTATTTTATTAATTAAATATTAAAATTTCATGCACCTAAAATGGGATCATGGGTCCTTTTCTCTTACCACTCCACTTTCTATTCTCATACTGACCCTACCTAATTAGTAATTACCCTTAATAATTCCCTTTTTCTATGTGCAAATCACACTGGGTTTTGGCTAATTTTCTGACTCAGCAACAACGAGGATAACCATCAAATTCTAAATAAGGCTGCGATTTGTTGAAATTAAATAAAAGATAAGAAAAGAAAAGAAAAGAAAAGTAAAGTTAGTGTGTAGTGACGGACCATGCTATAAAGAAGATCTTGCTCTTGCGGCAGTTATCGACGGTGACGAAATCGAAGTCGAAGACGGCGTATCGACAATCATCCTTAGGCAGTGATGCGGCGAGTTCATCATAGCCCTCGCCGGGACCACCCACCTTATCAACGGTCACGAGCCGCGATCCTTCATCGATCTTGAACACGATGAATCTGTGCACTTTCTTCCACTTCATCTCCATGAAAGAGTTCTTGCACTCATCCGTCACCCACATTCCAGTGGTCGCCTGTTCACAGCAATTACCGTACAACCCCACCCCACATCATTAACCACTTCATCATTAATAGATTCAAAGATTCAAAGAATTCAAATCGCATAATAGAGTAATATACAGTACCATCTTGAAAGCCATCGCCATTGTTGTGAATTGAAGATGCTCTGCAATCAGTGTTCTTCTGGTAAAAAAAGTTGGTCTGAACTTCACAGGTTGAGACTTGGCTCTATATATAAAGATTGGGGCCTTGAAATGCCATTGGTATTTCTTCGTATTTACAATTTTGTCCAACATAAGGCGTAATTTGTATTATAATCGTGTCAAACGACCAATATGCCCTTCGTTTTTACTTAATTTGTCAATTATTATAACCGTTGGCCATAGCCCTAAAAATTATAATCATAACTAAGGGAGGCTCCTTAAGAATATAACCTATGGTTAAATATCTTAATCTTTACTGTAATTGTGTTAAATGATTAATATTCCTTTGATTTTTTTTACTTAATTCTTCAATTATTATTACCATTGCTTGTAACTCTAAACTTGTATCCATAATTAAGGTAACGCCTTTAAAAAAAACACTCTAATAATTAAGCATCAAAGTTTGAATTATTACTATATCAAAGCTTTTTTTTTTTTTTTTTTTTTTNTATTATTGTTAATCATCAAGGCCAAAAAAAAAATAAAATTATTGTTCATCATAATCCCAATTTTTTTTGAAAATACAATAACGACTTTAAGGAGACGCCCTAATAATTAAACATCTGACCGGCATCAAGTCGAATGACTAAGATGCACTTAATTATTTAGCAGTGATCACTCGGTATGGTAAATAAATACCCCATTGAAATAAGAACCTAGTTATGAAAATCAATGTGTTTCTAGGCTTGTAATAATTGTTATGTTTTCAATATATGGATGGAGGGATTTGATATCGTATACAAATGATTTGCTAATTATAATCTAGTAAATATTAAAATAATATTTTAATGATCAACTTATATATACCAAAAAATTATAGGAATTAACTGATTAAAATTTATTATTTTTAATTACTCATATAATTGTCCATTTTTAGGTTTATTTTATTTAATATTTAAAACATTTAAGAATTAGAATATAGCCTGCATAAAAAAAGATGAACTAGTTTAAGAATATTGAGAGTATACTTTTAAATATTTTTTTACTGTTAATGTACAAAAGAATAATTGCTATNAAAAAAAAAAAAAAAAAAAAAAAAAAAAAAAAAAAAAAAAAAGAGAAGCAATAAAACATATTCGATATATCACATGATATACTAGCATTAACCTCTTAGTGACATATTTGATGTATAGACCATGAATGGCCTTGTGACAATGACAGGTGCAAAAACTCTAATAGAAAGTGATAGCAAAAGAAAGACTAAAAGCAGGTAACCCAAATGGGGATGGGTTTCCCTTATAATGGTGATGTGCTGTGTCTAAAGTGTATAAGCAGGTAGTTAAATCCTAGACAAAAAGATGTACAAGGGATAAAAAGGGCAAGACTTACATCATATATATTGAGTGGTTTCAATGGACAAGTGTAACAGAAAGTGATAAGTAAAGTGAATATATATATATATATATGAGACGTTTAGTAGACGAATTCTTTTTAATTTTTTGAGAATTTTAATTTAAGAAATTAATATTCTTATGTTTAGTATAATGTTTTTAAAAAAATATTCTCAAGAAAATAAGATTCTTAGAATGATTTTGGGATAAGTTTTTTACCAAAACTTTTTTACAAAAAATTTCTCATAAATTTTTTTTTAGACATAAAAAGATAAATATATTATTCATTAATAACATAATCGTAATAATGTCAAAATTCTTTAATTATAGGAAGTAATTTTATTCTTTTTTTTTGACATAAAATAGATAAAGATATTTTTTTTAAAAAATGATAATATTCTCAAAAAAGTTATATTAGAACCAAATGTGAGAATAGAAGATTCTTAAAAAATATTGTCTAACATTCCAGGAATATTTGAGTCCGATTAAACACATTTGTAATATTTTCAAAAATTATTACTCTTAAAAAACATGATTCCTAAAAATAAAATAAAAAAATCTTTCTACCAAACGGCTGAAAGTTGACGAGGAGAAACATTTATCAAACTTGGTAGTCACAAAATATATGATTCAAAGTATTCATGAGCAGTGTTAGTGTATAGTATACCATGGTCCCATCTCGGATCACACACCCACATCCCATCATCCTCTCTTTGTGTTTCTGAAAATAGTCTTTGCGTAAAAGCTAAGCAGAAAAATAAAGAAGGTAAAATAAAAAGCTTGTTCTTGGTAGAAATGAGTCCATGTACGTGTCACCAATCACCGTTCAGACGTGTTGCCAAGTTGGTCATGATTTGTTTGTTTTATATTCCTATCAGTTTCCTTCCTCATCCTCTCTTCTGATCTATCTGCATGTGTTCAACTTGGAGATCTCATGTCCCTAGGCTTGAGTTTTCCCACACGATTCTCTGTCCAACAAAAGAGGGGACTGGATACGATAGAGTTAAACACTGAAATCAATATCCTATTAACTAGTGGAGCAAATGGTTACCTAATATTTGAGATAGATAGATAGATGGAGAGAGAGAGAGATAGAGGTTACAAACACTAAAATCCAGGAATATAGCAAGCAAGAGGAGTTGTGTAGGTGAATAGGGAGGCATGTCCATCAAACGGATGGCCCCCATCTTGACTTGATAAACTCATGATTAGGCCCCCAATTAAGTTGTGAATTTGCTCATACTACGTACCCCAAATCTGTTCTTGTTAAAGAAAAATGTTGCTTGTGTTGCCTAATTCGTGGTAAACCACTAGAATCTCCCAAGTATTATTTATTATACTACACCTTCTTCTGCATGGAACTACTCAATTTGGTGCCTGAGGCAGAGTTGTCAACACTTGGGATTGATCACGTTCAGGTTCAGGTTCAGGTTCCAGATGCTCTGCTCTTGGAGACTTACTATCACCTACTTTCATCTGGAAAATTAGGGGACAATAAACACAAGTTACTTCTGCCTGCAAACATGATTCCCATTTGCCAAACATGTACTTAGCTGCCCAGAGATCCATTCATTCTGATAGTTAAGATATCATTGTGCACCTTGTGGTACTCAAAACCACCAATCTTCTGTTCCTCTTCTTCAGTTGACTAATTACTAAAGAATCATCTTCATCATTCCTTCGCTGAAACTTTTCATGCTTTTTTACTGGGGTGGGGCCAAAACAAATCACGGGTTTTAGTAACCGGAATTGCGGGTATATGATTCACAGTTAAAAGAGAGTAATGAATAATAGAATGTTGTGCCTTTAGCTGTGATTAAGGGTTCGAGGAAAATATTGTTGAGAAAAGAGAAACCGTAATTGTTCTGACCTTTGAACAAGATTAGTCTCACGTCTAATTGAGTAAAATAGAAATCTTTGTGATATTAACCAAAAAAAAAAAAAAAAATACACTCACAATGACCCTGTGTAGTTTCAGGCAGAACCAGAGGTAACTTGTTCATTATAACATCAATATATGCCAAAAGCCTAATTTTAATTTTGTAGCTGTAGCTAGCTAATGAAGGCCTTCAAACCTTGATCTCTGACTGAACTGTATAATATCTCCTTTTTCCTGCATAAAATATTCGAAGCCCTGCCTGTCTTTAGCATAATAATGATAATTGCATCAGCAAGAGTTGGAATTATATAGTTAACAAGAAGACTTACNGGAAAATATTGTTGAGAAAAGAGAAACCGTAATTGTTCTGACCTTCGAATAAGATTAGTCTCACGTCTAATTGAGTAAAATAGAAATCTTTGTGATATTAACCAAAAAAAAAAAAAAAAATACACTCACAATGACCCTGTGTAGTTTCAGGCAGAACCAGAGGTAACTTGTTCATTATAACATCAATATATGCCAAAAGCCTAATTTTAATTTTGTAGCTGTAGCTAGCTAATGAAGGCCTTCAAACCTTGATCTCTGACTGAACTGTATAATATCTCCTTTTTCCTGCATAAAATATTCGAAGCCCTGCCTGTCTTTAGCATAATAATGATAATTGCATCAGCAAGAGTTGGAATTATATAGTTAACAAGAAGACTTACTATGTACTTAAAACACATAGGGAGAGAAATTGGGCTGCGTATTGCTACCATTTGCGAGCTCACTGTGTATTGGCATCACCTTCAATTTCACAATACAAGTTCAGGAACAGTGGCTTTTCGCATAATCGATAGTAAATACTATTCAGTGAGACGCCGACAATTGATCATATAGACTTTAAGCACTGTCGAGTTTGACAAAATTTCTGCTAACTTGTGGCATCCTTGTTTCTATGTCCTGTTGGGAAGCTTCCTCAGCGGCTGTATTAGCAGCCATTTGATGTGATCTACATATATAGATGAGCCACCACCCACTGCGGTTTATGCAGGACCACGATGCCATAAACTATTCATTTGGGGAATGTGGCATTTTACGTGAAAAAATTTCTAGAATCGAATTATTAAAATTCTCAAACAAAGTGTGTGTGTGTGTGTCCATGTGTGTTTTGCTTGCCCTGATCAATATAAGATAAAAATGATCCATTCACGGAATAAAAACATGTACGGAGGAAAATTCCGAGAGTTACAATTGAAAAAGAAAAGAAATTTTAGGAGCAGTTTTGCAGAACAAGAGAGCTTACCATTGCTAAACCTCAACAAACATTCTCCAACTTGGAGTGAGAACAAAATAAATTATTGTTAGCTCCCAAACAAAGTTTTGGTTAAAGTATAATGTTCTATTCTACCTTAACCCACAAAAGAATGATACATGATTTAGGCAGCATAAGCAAAATGGAGACAACTTTCAAATGACCTGAAAAATTACCCTTATTGAGTATAAAGCACAAAATTATAGAACAACACTCAAAAGTTATGCACAGTAGGCTGACTAGCAAGGCTAACTCTCTCCTGTCTACAAAAATAGCATGCAAACAAACAATTCAACCCTATGTGTTATTTACACAACCAGAGCTCCCCTTGAAAAAGATTGTCTGTGATTTCTGCTGATGGGAAGATGGACATAAACGTCATGAACCTCTTGTTTACAAACCTCCCCTCTGTCCCTGTCTATGGCGTAGCAAACATAAACTGTGTCAATTACGTCGTCCAATACATGCACAAAGAAACCCAGCACTAATATCAGTAGCACCCAAGCCAGCGCAGCCACAAAATATGAATTGCCCCCAAGATCACTCACAGCTTTTAAGATAAGCCATGCCTGTTTATAGACAAACAATTAGACCATATAGGAAGAACTTGTAACTAAACACTAGATATATAGATAACAAGTCCAGCAATGAGTTGGCATGCCCACTTTTTAAAAAGGCCTAGCAAGAGACCTGGGACTTCAAAAAGGTACATATATTATTAAGACATTTTCGTTTTATAAGGAAATGAAGTTTCGGGCGACTTGAATTCTCCTGTAATCTCCTTCTCGCCCCAAAACAAAAGGTAACAATAAGAAATTCAGAAATTAGCAATAATTTCTGGCTGCCAAGTGAATACACATATTGTAGAAACATAATGGAATTGGAAGGATATGTGGCAGATTGTCTGTCAATAATAGTGTACATCTATAGGCTACAACAATAAGAGAGCTATAATGAAGCATACACAAATAATAATCTCATGTTTCAAGAGGGCCTGTTGAATATTTATTACGATAAGAACTAATCATAGCACGAAATCTCTAACGTCAAGCATAATTTAACGTACCACAATTGTGTAGACTGCTGAGAGGACAAACACAATTCCAGCCAGGAGACGAGACGAGATGGTCTCCACAAAAACAGCAGAGAGAAGATTACGTCTTAGAAGCTCATATGTCATCCTTGCAGATGAGCAGTAAGCTTCGCCAGTTATTGCAGCAAAATTGATGGTAAACTTATTAAGATAATCAACTGCTGTCAGTAAGGCATTTACACAGCACTTGAATACAAGGTTCACTATCCCAGTAACATCCTCTTGTCTTGCACTATCAACAGCAGTACGCACCATTCGAACAACACAGATAAGCAATCCTGACAAGCATACTGTGCCAGAGGATGGACCAAATGCATTTCTGCCAGGAAAATACAAATATTTAACATCTCTGTTGTTGCAAAGCAATCATTTAAGTTAATTCAATGTTTGTTTTCTTTTCTTCCTATCTGGCAGCCAATGAATATGCTAAGATATATAACTGAATTCCAAAACAAGACACAGCAACAAAGATAAATATAAAAAATGCTTAATTTTTCAAGTTGGGGTTGAAATTTGTGAAGTACATGTTGATAGGTAAACAATGACAAATTGGAACCAAACTGCCGAATGTAATGTGACAATTCACAGCCACCAGAAGTGGCGGTGATGCACGAGCAACTTAAGGAAAAACATAGGTTACTAATCAATCTAGGACATGTACTAACCAATCTCATAGTTGCTCATTCAAAAGAGCAAATGATTCAATTTGTCAGTTAAACTAACCAATCTTACTTATTTATGTATTGTACAATGCAAGGGAAGTTGATGCATACTTCTCTAAAGAAAGAAATCAAAGGAAGAAAATGGTTGACATAGCAATGCAAAATAAACGATTAAGACTATTTCTATCTTATTTATGTATGAGGAGTGAGGATATGTTAAAATTGTGTCAATTCTCTGAAAATTATTTTATCACCGCGTAAGGATTGTGTTCATGCCAGTAAATATAAGGTTAACACCAATAAAACCCAATATCTTGTATTTTTACCTACCACCAAACATGATTTAATCAGATATCTCATAATCACAATCGAAGATGCATAGAATGAAAAATTGTAAGCAATAGTAAAGCAACTACAATCATAAAAGATAAAACTATGTTCACCTCAGAGAACTTCTAATACTCCGCCTAGGATTTTCTTCCTCCTTCGAGAAATACCACTGTGCGATTGTCCCACTGATTACATAAACTTGGGCTTCCAGCATAGCCGCTGCTGACCAGAGCATGGTGAGGATTGCCAACGTAAAATAAGCGGGCACCCAGCTATCCTGCTTCCAAACGCAAGTATATTTACCACTGGAATTCTTCGGCACAATCTTCCCGTTAAATCTCGCAAACACCATGAAAACGACGATTGGCGCATAATACACCACCAATCCAAGTGCCAAACAAGGTAGTACACCAAACAGTCCCAAATTACTTGAAAGCGCGTTGGAAGCAACCCCAATTATACTTATAGTAAGCTCAATCCGATGCCAATTAACCACCAAAATCCACACAATGACCCCAATTATCAATAAGACGAACACAAGAACAACAATTCTATATACCAGCGGAAACGCATCGCTGCAAGTGGAGCTGACGGTGCAAGCAACGAACCAATACACATCCAAGAAAATGGGGATAATGATGAAGAATGGCAGCGAAACGTAAACAATCTGTTTGGTATAATGCTTGAGTAACAAAAGCAGACCCAAGCATAAGGGCACGCTCAAAATAAAGGTAATAACAAGGGTCCATATTAGATCCTTGACAATATTCGAAGAAGAATTGAGCCAAACCCAGTTGGCAGATGATGTCGGATCCTTCACACAAGAGGTAGAGTTAGAATTGTAAGAGTAAGATGAGATACTGGAATAGTTGGTATTTCTATGGAAGATGGCAAAGATGCCGAAACCAAAGGTGGAGAGAACGAAAAGGAGGAAGAGGATTAGGAAAGCGATGTCCTTTAAGGGCCGGGGACCGTAATTGTAAGAAATTTGTAGGAACTGGCTTGAGTCGGATTCATGCGAGTCATTCTGGGGAGGTTCTTGGATTGGAGAAGGGAAAGAGGTCTTGGAGAGGAGGGGCTGCGAAGGCGAGGAGTCGTTCAAGGAACTGGGTTTGTTGGGCTCCTCGCCATTACCCATGACAGATGGAGAAGAAGAGAAAGACAGGGTTGGGGTATCAACTTCAGTTTTCAATCGTTGGAGGAGTAAGAGAGATGCTTGTGTTGCTGAGGTAACATCTATCGATTCTGGATTCTGGTTTGCTACTCAACTCTCAAGCTGACTTTGGCGGCTCCGGGTTGAATAGCAGGTGGAAGACAATCCCCTAATCTTATCTTACAAATCTCAACTATTATTTTTCATTAACATATAACAGACATGAAATGAAATGAAATTGGTGTATGAAGACTGCAATAAGAAGCAAAAAAATGGATAATCTATGTTTTTCTTGATAAACGAATGAATCCATCGACCAAAAAAGAATCTAATTGTCTGAGAAACTACTGAAGTAATTCACCCATTAATTCTTTTTTTTTTTTTTTCTAATGTTATGAATGGTAATGTTTAGTGTTTAATTGTTGGGATATTCTCTTCGCAATTTACTACATGTTCTTTTTAAATATTTATTATATTCTTAATTATTGTGGAATTTGAGCTGCAATCCACATGGTTTCAGAATCCATAATGATCTGGCTTTGCACTTACATGAGTTGTATTATTGAACGTAATGATTCCAAACCTCAAAATATTGATAAATCAAGAACCAGCTCAAAGTCAGAAACCGGCGGCTCTTTGATTTGTTCTTTTTGTTTTCTTATTATAACCTCTTTATTTACCAATATGTTTTGCTTGGTTTTTTAAAATTCGNAATCACCTCATCCAATAATCCAATATGTTTTGCTTGGTTTTTTAAAATTCGATAGTAATAATAATAAAGCATTTTCTCATCCAAATTTAAGTAATATACAACTTTATTTTGCTTTTGTTTATGTGATGCAGAAAACGCAAATCTAACTCATTGTTTTCCACCAATTAGGGAAATATTACATTGCATACCTAAATGTAGTATATATCTCTTTGACATGAATATTACACTTTACAAACAAATTTATCAATTTATAACAGTTTTTAGTTTAATTATCTAAATATTACAATTTTTTTTTTTAAAAAAACATAACTGACATGTGGGGACCACCAGACATGCCCATAGCTGCGTGAGATGTCCACGTTGGACACGTCAGTGGCCCATGGCGTGTCCTCTCTTATTGCCTTTTAAGAATAAAAAAAAAAAAAGTTAAAAAGCTGCAATGTTATGTGGATGTGTAAAATATCAAAAAGTCAATGTGTAAAATCTAAAATGAATACAAAAAAGGTTATGAAGGGACACGCCAATAATTTATTGGCGTGTCCCATGTGGACATGCTGCATGACCATTGGCGTGTTTGATGGTCCCCACATCTTTGAAAAGTTTTTTTTTTGTTTTTAATTTTTTAAAAACTGTAATATTTAGATAAATAAGTTATAAAGTATAATATTTATGTAAATTTGTTTCCAAATTATAATATTAAATTCAAAGAGTGACATTTGCATAAGTCCAAAATATATATTTATATATGTTGCTTGCACACCAAAAGCTAATAACTATGTCAATGCATAACAGACGATTATAGCCTTCATTCTAAAGCTTTATAGTTTTGCTGCATAAAATGGATATGTACAAGTATCTCGGATTTGATTACTTCCTTGAGGACTTGAGATAAAGGGCTAATGAAACTTTGTCAAGAAGGAAAATCATGTATGCCACCACCAAGGAGTAAGACACAAAAATCGATTCAATTCTATAGCTATAATAATAATATGGCCATGGTTCGGAAGAGACTGACTTTAAGTCAAACTCACTCTTTCTGATATATCTCTCTGTTTGCATTCATCAAGCTTCCTTTACAAGAAGATTGCATATACAAACATTGAATAATTCACTTCACCCTACCACATCCTGCTAATGGGTAACATATAAAAGCAAAGAAATGTTGAGATGCTCATGTATGATTATTAAACATAAAATTCAGGCTTGCAATAGTGGAGGAAGATCACTCAGAGCCTCTGTTGATCTGCTTAATTTCAGTTGGTTTGCTACTAGCCTTAACCTTGACTCGCCCGTACCAGAAATGGTACCAAATAGTAATACGAGTCAAAAGTGAATACAAAATAAAATGGGTAAACTGGGTTCTAACTTCTGATGTTCTGTCATTATGGCTCTCGATAAAAGTACTCCAGCCATGCGCAATTTGCATATACAAGATCCAATGGAAACTGAATAATCTCCTTAATTTTTCTTTCCCTTTCTCTACAGCAAACAGGTTTTTGTTAATACAACTTGTCAAATACAAAAAGGAAAAAAAATAAAATGAAACTCACTATAGAAATAGTGCCTAAGACTGTCATATCATATCTGGAAAAACAAGACTCATCAGATTTCCTCCACATCTTACAGAGGAAACTGAATGTAAAACATATCTAAAACCATTAATTCAAGAATTTTCTGTCACTGTAACAAGGAGGTTCATCTTTCTACATCCCACTGGCTCTTGGGTATCTCTCCGGAGTCTGCAATCACTACCTTCTTTCTGGGTTTTCCACTGTAGGTTCCAGCTCCCCCTTCAATTGCAAACACGGTATCCATGCCTTGAATAACCTTACCAAAGACAACATGCTCTCCATCCAACCTGGAAAGTTTGCATGTAAACTGATTACATGGCTAGTAAAAGTGGCACCATCAGCATATAACTTGGGGGCAAAGAATAGATTCAAAAGCAGTAATAAATGCGAAAGATTTCAGTGCTGCCTCAACAAGACTGTTCACAATATATGAGAACTCAATCTAACTCCTTCCGACCCCCTTTTTCTGAATGCAAATTTTAAATTTTTTTTTTGGGTAAACAAAGAAAATAACAAAAGAATTTAGCTGTTCCGTAAATATCAGAAATAAACCAAACCATTTCAAAAGTATGCAATCAAAATGCCTGTCTAAAAATATTGTCCTCGGCACTGTCTGAACACAGATGATTTGTCTAGGAGCAAAAATTTAAGCTCATGAGTCATGATGGAATAAGTTACCAGCTGGACTTCACTGTAGTGATAAAAAACTGTGAGCCATTGGAATCAGGTCCTGAATTCACCATAGAGACAACACCTACAACCATGGTGTAACTTCTCAAGGAAATATTCCAAAAGTAAACCTCAAAAATTAAGAAAAACATCAAGTTTAGGCATAGTGAATTTAATACATGAAGCAAACTGCATGTATCTAAACAAAAAATATTACAGACCAGCATGTGAATGTTTTATCTTAAAATTCTCATCAGGAAAGGTGCCACCATAAATAGATTCATATCCCCTGCCATCACGATGAATGATGTCTCCACCCTGAATCACAAAGCCAGATATTATGCGGTGAAATGGGATTCCTTTATAATGAAGTTTTATGCCACTGGCAGTCTTGCCTTTCTCCCCTACATATTAGGTAACAAACTCATAATCAGTGCATTAAGTGAGATAGAGAGAGAGATAGGGGGGGGTTGGAAGAGGTTAAATTAACAGAAACGAGATTCCAAGCACCTGTACACAAAGCTCTGAAATTTTCTGCAGACAGAAAAATTCACTCATCAAAACATTGCAGGGTATGAGGACAACATTAAAAACTGTATGCAAATGACATAAAATATCCCAATGAGGTAGCTTCATTAGGGAGATTTAAATTTGGATTGACTGAGAAGATTGCAAGTCTAGCCACCCTGTGTATTGGGTGACAGACAAGGAATATCCAAACATTTCCCAGTCTCTACTAAACTGATAAAGGGCATGATCATCCTTAGTTCATGCAAAATGGAACTTTCAGCCCCTACTTGAGGCAATTAGCAATTGCAGAAAAGAGAATGTCACGTAGAAGATCAATAACATACCAACAGTTTTGGGTACAACTTGCCCATATAATCCAATCACGATCCTACCTGCAGAAATTAGTATATCACAGGAGTTAGCTGGAAACTAGAAAGGAAAAATATACATTTCTTTAATGCCAATAGAAAGCAAATTTTTTGCTTTTATATTGTTACACCCTCTTTCTAATAAAAAGAGTTAGCAAATGAAAACGGTTCAAATAATAGTAATTGGGTTTTGGGTAACATTTCCAATATAATTGCTCCACACCTAAATGTTGTTCTTCAATGTCAACATCCAAGTATACTCTGTGTGTAATTTCAGGCTCCTCTTCAACCTTCTCTTCAGCCTACATCAGAAAAATTGAAAGTTCATTACTAACCAAACCCATTATAAACAACGATGGAAATCTTCAGTGGAATACAACAACAAATGAACAAACCATCAATTTCCTATCACGCTGATACAGAAGAGTAGTTATGTTTAAAGTGAAAATTATCAGCATGCAGATAGTTCACTCAATGTTAGCATAGGCGTATATACTGGGAAAAGAAAATCTCCTTTACTCTGAATGTGCTTATACAACTTAACCATGGGCCTGCCATAGAGAGAGAACTATCACAACAATCATAGAAGAAAGTTTCAATCTTAAAGCTACAAATCATAACTACAAAAGATTGAAAATAATTCTGGCTGTTTAAATCAAATGCCAAAACTAAATAAATGTCCAAACTCCAACATCTCTCACAGACACTCCATGGAGTGCCTGCAGAAAACAGGAAAAGGAAAAGAACAAAATTAAAACACATTAATAAACATTTTTTTTTTCTTTTTGGCTGAATAACAAACGTGAGGGGTTGATTTCACCAGATGTTTGTCAAAAAAGTAAATTATTCAAGCCCAAGAAGGAAATATGGAGGAATCATACTTATTCTCACAGAGGTAGCTTAAATGATAGACAACTGCTTCTATACCAGAAAGGGTTCTCATCGTGGCTAATACTCATCTATCTAGTATCCAATTTAATAGACCAAGTTAATAGTACATCACCTTTACTCGGTCAATTCACAACCAACCTACTTCACTCTATATAACTTTTATGCTCTAATAGCCATTGTACTACTTTACAAGAACTTACTAGTTATAAAATAACTAAAGCATGCCATGACAATCATGGTACTTCTATAGTTCTATGGCATTTATCAAGCAACAAAAGGCTTTGCAAAATTCTCATATGTGGAACAAAATTTTTTCTACTGCTTTATTAAAGTGGTTTCTTTCTTGGTAATACCCCATTGTCCACATGTTTTTCACTCATCCAAACACAGGCCTCTTAGTATGTCCTTTTTTTTATTTTATTTTTTGTGTAATTGTGTGTGTGCCGACAGATGTGTACTCAGTCATCTTCATCCGCGCAAATTCTCAATCTGAAGATTCAACTTCCCTGCATATCTTTAACAACAGACAATTAAGCAGTCATCATGATCATGACTCATGAGCCTAAAAGCCCTCGAGATAGTACACCAAAGGCCTCTACTCATAATACGTCAATCAAAAGATTGTACCCAAAGAAGTCAAGACAAAGAAAAGGACGGGTTAAAATGCAAAGGCAAGCAATAGCATGAAGTTAGAAGAGCTTCCATCACTAGAAACATAAACCCAGTAGGTAGCAAAAATTTACAATTATTAACTCGGTATCGAAGAGCCTTACTCATACGACAATGCCTATCGAATTACGTGATAAAATTTAGTTTTATGCGTCATTAAAGATATGTAAGCAAAATTAAAATTG
Source organism: Cercis canadensis (assembly GCA_003255065.1). Taxonomy (NCBI): domain Eukaryota; kingdom Viridiplantae; phylum Streptophyta; class Magnoliopsida; order Fabales; family Fabaceae; genus Cercis; species Cercis canadensis. The sequence goes on from QAOA01004976.1 coordinate 387,777, forward strand.
CAAAAGCACACATTTCGATTCCATCATATCAGAAATTGAAACTAAAGAAAAAAAAAAAACCCACGCCAAAAACAACTGGTATTGAGAATTTACATCAGTGAAATCAAATTCAAAGAAAAAAACCCATCAAACTCAGTAAAGTATATTCAATCTGATATTAGTTTCCCCAAACAAATTGTCTAAAATCGGGTCCAATTACCAAATCAGATCCGCAAAGAGATAGTTTAGATGTAAATGGTTGGAAAATTTTACCCGTTTAGCGCCGGAGAATGCTAAAACGAGGAAAATTGAGAGAACGATGAAGAGAATGAGGAATCGTGGTTGAACGAGAAACGAGATCTCTCTACGCATTTCTTTGATACCCTTTTTCTTCACTATCTCGAATCATAAAAAAATGTGAAGGTTCTGATCTTCCATGGCAGAGCTTCCTGGGTTTGTCTCCGGGACTCTCAATCTCTAAAAGGCCAAAAAGCAGCACTGAACGTGGCCTCTCAGTGCGCTGTGGCTGTAGGTTGTTGAAGTTGCAGAGGGGCATAAATGTAGTATGCAAAACTAATAATAAAACAAAATTAAATAAAAGGAACTAAATTAAAAAATCAGAGCATAAATGACACTCCTTCCCTTCATACTCCCGCAACTGATCTAAAACAATCTTATAAATAGAAGATGCCGAGCAAATGCTGATTTCGTACCTAACATGGATTGTGTCAGACTAAGAATATTTTAATAAGGCCCCTTTGCCGGTAAATTTACTAAAATAATACAATTTAATAAAAAATTTATAAACTTAGATTACTTTTAAAATTATTTATTAAAATTAGTCATTTTTTAAATTAAAGAAAATATGAAAATGAATATGTGTTTTTCGGGCCTTTTGACATAAATATTATATTTTATAAAAATATTTATTTAAATATTACAACTTTCAAACTATTTACACAAATATTACACTTTTTAAAAATTTAAAAAAAAAAAAAGATTTTCAGACACGTGAGTCCCACCGGACACGCCGTGAGGCCCACGGCGTGTCCTAATAGGCAAAATTCATCCATTGTTTCAGAGTTGTAGACCCTGTGACGAATTTTGGCTTATTGGGACACGCCGTTAGCCTCACGGCGTGTCCGGTAGGTCCCACGTGTTTGAAATTTTTTTTTTTTAATTTTTGAATTTTTAAAAAGTGTAATATTTGTGTAAATAGTTTGAAACTTATAATATTTGGGTAAATACTTTTACACAATGTAATATTTGTGTCAAAAAGCTTATTTTTGGGGCTTAATTACAATTTTGATCCCCTATTTTAACCACTTGAACGTTTTGGTCCCCTTCTTTAAATATAAACTATTGAGTCCCTCTATATTCATAAAATGTACAAGTTTAGTCCATTTATCTTTAAGTCAAAATTCTTGAGCTTATTTCAAGGTGTAAAGTTTTCTGATTTATAATTTTACTGTTCAGATTGAATGGCTACATCTTGTGAACCTTCTCACTAAATTTGAGCTCGATCTAACGGTGAAACACAACCCAAAATACCAAAATCATAAGTTTTCATCTAATCAAAAATTTAGATTTATTCACCGTTAGATCGAGCTAAAATTTAATGAAAAGATTCACAAGACGTAGCTCTTCAATCTGAACGGTGAGATTATGAATCAGAGAATTTTACACCTTGAAATAAACCTAAGAATTTTGACTTAAAGATAAATAGACTAAACTTGTACATTTTATGAATATAGAAGGACTCAATAGTTCATTTTTAAAGAAGGAGGACCAAAACGTTCAAGTGGTTAAAATAAGGAGACCAAAATTGTAATTAAGCCTAAAAAATATAGATTCATTTATGCATTTTCTATAAGAAAATGCTAAAATGAATATGTGTTTTCTAAAAGAAAATGCGAATTTATTTTCATATTGACTAGATTTCGAAAAAGAAATAAACGTTGAAATGAATTGACGTTTTCCTATAAAAAATGTAAAAATAAATCTATATTTTCTATAAGAAAACGCCGATTCATTTTTACGTTTTTTGAAAAAATTCAAAAAACACTTTAGCATATATTGTACGAAAAAAATAATACATTTTAGTAAATATTTTTAAAAATAATCTAAATTCGTAAATTTTTTATTAAATAGCATTATTTTGGTTAACCCGTTTGCCTTCAATTATATGATGATTGCATTAGGGGAATTAGGCTCTAGATTAATTAGTCATGAAACTTTTTTTGTAAAAAGAGAATTTTGTATTGGATGTTTCTCATTGATAAGATAAAAAATTCTTAAATATTTTTTATACAAAACTACAACTATAAGTGATTTTACAACGAAACTCTTAGAACAATAAAGATTAGCTTCAGGTTTTATAAATCTGACTCTATTTTAAGGTTGGTGTCAAACTTATATATATATATATATATATATATAATAAAGTGGTTTTTTTTATATATTTTTAACCGTCAAAGATGTTTAAAATAAAAGAAAACAACATTTTGATTTGAATTTAATTAAGTTATTTAAGTACGTAAAACATTTTTATGACATTAAATAAGTATTTCTAAATCCAAATTGACCTGATCCCTATTCCGGATGTTCCTGAAGGGGCGACCTTAAAATAAGTTTAAGAAACTAATTCAAAGTACAAGCTATAGAACATTAGAAGGTTCCCTTCAAGGATCGTACTCGTAAATGTTTCCCAGGATATGGGAAAGAAAGGATAAGCCAGCCCAGCAAAGAATGGGGCATGCACCCGGCCCAATAATGTAAATGTTGAATTCATAGTTGGGCTTAGTTAATAAGGGTTGAATTATTACAAAAAAAAAATATATGGGTTGAAAAGACTTCCAGCCCAAAAAATAAATAAATACGAGTGCGGGTGCAGCAAAGCGTCAATTTGTAAAATTTTGTCTCCACTGCATCTAATTATATATATGGACTATAAAAAATATAAATGTCCAACAAATATATCAACCCATAATTTAACTTTTGTTCAGCCCACATAAATGGATTTTTTTAAAAAAAAAAAATTCTTCTCATTTTTCAAAATATCATTTACCAATTCAATTAATAAAAGAATGAGAATTAAATAACATAAACATAAAAAAAAAAAAAAACCAAAAAGAGAAAGAGAAGAGAGGGTGGAACTGCTACTAATTTTACTTTTTTCTAGCAAAGAGAAAAAAAAAAAAAAACCTAATTTTACCTTTGAGCAAGTCTATTTCCTTTATGTTTAATTGGTTTTGGCTGGAAATCAAGAAAAAAATTAAAATCGGATGAACTTCTTTGTAAACTACCATACTTAGCTTAAATTGTAGAACTGAAGTTTTGCTAAGATGTTGAGTTGGGCATTAGACTAGCGTGCATGATGAGCTAAAAAGCAGGCTTCTAATTTGAATGGATGCAAGTTTCTGCGTTATCAAAGACCATAATTGATTTAGCAGAGAAGGGGAAATGACAATCTAATCTAGAAATCTTTATCTTCACTTTGTAAAGTAGATGACCAGAAAAATCTGTTAAGAAAGTGATGCTTTAATGATTGTGTAGTTGCTTGAGTTAGAGGTCGGCAACCTGTAAAAGAGAGAGGGACGGTCAGGGGAGGCCAGAGCCGGAGCTCCGACGCCACCTTCACGCTTAAGTTAGGGGGATGGGGAAGAGGAAACCAGAGAGAGAAAGAAAAAGGGGCGTGAGGAGCCCTCTCCTTGTCTGTGTGCCCTAACGAGATTATGTAGGGGATTGTTTACCTTTGCAAGGGTACTATAGTCTTTTTTACTGTAGCAATTTGTAGTGAATTTATTGGGTATTAACAGATTGCATTTGGGGCAACTTGTTTTTAGAAATATGCATCAAATGGGACCATTACTATCACCGAATTCAAATACAAATACTTCCTAGCCCAAGATATTTCATCTTGAAATTATTTTTCAATTTTTTAATTTAAATATTATATTTTGAGAATTTATTTATTTTATTGTAGTTTCAAAATAATTTACTATAATTTTATAGTTTTTTGTTTTAAAAAATAAATGTTAGCAGGTGGAGCCCACCAGACACACCATATACCATGTGATGTGTCCCTTTAGAACATGCTACATGACATATGGCATGTTCATTGGACCCTCTACCAACTTTGCAAAAAATATTATGTGACTTTGTAGGTGAGACGCATATAATTTCCCGCCATGCAAATTCCTATCAAACTTGACCTATAAAACTACTGATTTATTTTGCAAAACATATAGCGGTCACAAGTCTAATTTCATTCTAGAAACTTTATTAGGAATCAATTCAATCTAAAAGCTTAAACTGATAGATAAAGAGTTATAAATAATTTTAGGACAAAACTTAGGTAAAGTTTCATAAGTGCTGGTGGTGTTATTCTCTTATTAGAATATTACATGTATATTAATTTTACAACTCAACACCATCTCATATCTCTCTTAATGTTTTTCAAAATATCACATTGACCCCAGGTGAGTTTTTTTTGGTTGTCTCATCTGATTGTTTTTTCTCCTCTTCCTTCTTCGTTGTTGTCGATTCATTTTCTGGATTTCAGGCTTTTATTGTTGTTGATATACATTTTGTTTTTCCAAAGCAAATGATTCCGCCTTGTAATCTATTATTATTTTGTTTTTGGTGGGTTTTTTCTGTGGTTTTGCTAAGAGCTTTTGCTGGTTTTTCTCAGGAGCCATCGATCATTTTCTTGGGGTTGGTAAATCTGCTTTATTGAGCTCCTAATTATTTTTTTCCTCTTTTCATATGGGTTCTCCTATTTGTATGAATGATAGATCGTTTTCTTTTTCATTTCTTTTTCTCTATTTGCGTACTGTCTGATCCAAGAAAGGATTTGGAATCACTCTACAAGTCTTTCCATGGTCCCCAAAAGCTTGTTTTCCCTTTGCATTTGGGGTTTCTACCGTGTATGTCATTTACTACTTCGTATGACATTTCTTTCGTCTATTAGGAGCTCTATAATTGCTTTTTCATTTATTTATCGATTTTGTTTTCTGGGTATCTTTAGAGAGTCTGGGAAAGATAGAGAAACTAGGTTGGGGTTAATGTGATATTTTGAGAAATATTAAAAGAGAGATGAAGTGATGCTGAGTTATAAAATTAATACACGTGTAATGTTTTAATAAGATAACAACACCACAAATATCTATAGAACTTTACCTAAGTTTTGTCAATAATTTTATATTTAAAACAAAAATAAAGAAAAATCGAATGTGATTGTGAGAGAGTATACGCATTCAATTGTAGTTTCATGTTTCTGACTAGTGATTATCATTTATAAAGGAAATTCATAGTGAAAATTGATCTGGGTGTCCTACAAGAACACATAATGTAATTCCATATATTATGTAAAACCATTCCTTCTATGTTTATTTTTTTCAATAATGAAACCGATGGGTACTAAATAGCAGTGTCAGTGCTCTTTGTTCTATTCATGAAGCTGACATGGTTGCAGTTCATTAATTAGTATGTATTGACAAAAGTTAGACTTTATGTCGCTGTTGTCGAGTGATATGTATCACCTCCATTGGATCTACACAATTATAAGGCATCAGCACGAGAGAGACATAAGTGTCGAAGGGAAGGGAGTAATATTGCATGCTGAATTTTCTAATTTGGTTAGGATCCTATATTGGGCATTTTCCAATGACCGCGCCTAACTAATAAAGCTCGTTTGACTGGTTCTAATATTAGTTTGATCTATTAATAGGTACATATTAAAAGGTTTTGTTTCTTTCTTGTCTGTGGAAACTCCACATGTCTTGCTGTTCCTGGTATTCTGGTAATGCCATAATATAAACCACACATGCAGACGCACAGACGTAGGTATAAATTGAGCATGATGCAGGTTCATGGCAAGGATCAACTGAAGGAATTGAATTGCAGAGAGAGAGCAAAAAGCAAAATGGCACGCCTTCTTGCTTTGGCTCTCTCCCTCGCCCTCGTCCTCCCTATGGCCGCCCTTGCTGCCGCTCCTCTCGGTGGGCTGACCCACCACGGTGGCCCTCTGCTTGGTGCCAATGGCAATCTTGACATTAGCATCTTATGGTATGGTCCAGTTTCTAGAGTCCAGAAGAGGTCCATTCTATCCTTCCTGAGGTCCCTTAACGTCAATGCGGGTCCCGAGCTGAAACCACAAGTATCACAATGGTGGGACATTGTTGGGAGCTACCATTCACCGGCAAGAGGGCCAGGTGGCAGCCCCACAATCAACGTGAAAGTGGTGAACCAAGTGGACGATCCAAATTATTCTCTTGGGAAGGTGTTGATTAAGGATTTCATCAAGATGCTGCTCCCAAAGGTAACTGGTGGAAGGCCAAACACACTGGCAATCATAGTTGCAGTGAAGGGTGTGTCGGTGCAAGACATGTGTGCTGGGAATTGCGCTCAGCATGATTTCATTGGGGATCAAGCATATGTGGCTGTAGGAGACCCAGAAGCAGAGTGCCCTAAATGCGCATGGCCATTTGTGAGAGAGGGAGCCTCGTTGCCAATGAAACCACCAAGTGGGAACGTTGGAGCAGATACCATGGTGAGGTTATTGGCTGGGGGTTTGGCTGGAGCAGTCACTAACCCATTCAGAACTTCCTTTTACACAAATGGAAGAAACGACGACCTAATTGACGCCACCTCCTTCTGCAAAGATATTGGCAGAGTCAGTATCAACCCAGTAAACGGTGGTGCCTTTAATGCACTTGGCATTCGCGGCAAAAAGTTCTTGCTCCCTGCTCTCTGGAACCCAAAAACATCATCTTGTTGGACTCCTTTGTAAAATTTTAATATCGAGATCCACTCCATTTGATCCCACACTGCTTAAATTCACATTCTCTCCCTAATTATATCTAATATTTTTTATCTCTAAACAAAATAGACACAATCACATTATGTCTCTGCGGCTCTCATCAACAAATAACAATATGGGCCTAATTGGATTGGATTTGGATACAACAACAGCATCTCCATCTCCATCTCAAAGATTAAAAACATAAACGGCCCATCCCATATAAAAGAGTAAAGTTTACATCAATAATTCTGATTTAAAGAAAAAGAAAAATCAAGGGCACTAGAATTTT
>QAOA01004976.1:394869-441740 GCA_003255065.1 Cercis canadensis
AAGTGCCGCATTATGGCATTTTGACATTTTTTTTTTGCACTTCAAAAAAAAAAAAAAAAAAAAACAAATAATTTATGCCAAAATTCGGCACTTCAAAGTAAAAAAAAAAAATTAACTTATGCCAAAATTCGGCACTTGATAGGAGTCAAAAATGAAAATTCGGCACTTCAAAGCAAAAAAAAAAAAAATGTCAAAATGCCATAATGCGGCACTTTGAAGGAGACAATTGCTAAAATTCGACTCTCCACTACTTCTATATGCGACACTTGAATTTGTTTAAAAAAAAAAAATATTTTACACTGCGAAAATGCGACACTTGAAGGAAGACTCAGGAAAAATTCGACACTCTCTGTGATACCAAAATTCGACACTGAAGGGGAAAAGTAAAAATGAAAACTGCGGTAGTGGTGGAAATAGTTTGAAATCTGCCTTAATTGTGTCTTTAGTTTGCAAAAATGCATTATTTACAAGAATCACTCCTAGAATTTTTATGTTTACCAACTATGAACTATTTTTAGTTAGTTTTATTCAAAACTTGTCAGTCCCCACTTCATTAATTTCTAGGTCAGATTTTTTTCCCATTGAAGAAAGTTTTATTCAGACTGACAAGTAGGTGTAATCATAAGAGTCGTGTTATATATCATTGCATTGGGCTTCCGTGCCGACACAGATTAAAAATCTTATTGGATCAGATTAAGCACCGACTCTAGAGGTGAAACACAGTAAGAGACACACATTTTTTGAAAGGGTGAAATAACTACGTGGATTGATTCTTCCTTCTTTAATTGTCATGTGGAGCCCGACTTGCCATTATAGTGCAAACAGTGTGAGAAGCCATTGGGACACAAATACTATGGTCTCTTTCTCCACCTTCCCCTTAATTAGTTGCTTCCTCTTCTATGACTATGAGCATATTATATCATATGGAAGCATTTAAACGTTTGACACGAGTGCAGCAGATCCCATTTTCAACAACCATACTCGATCCACAGAGATATTTCATAGTTGCTGAACCAGGCGTTATAGTTTGCCATTAATTGAAGCCACTGCAATCACCAAAATGAATCTGTTTAAACTGAAATTAATTCATCTTTCGGTCATAAAATGTCTTCATTATCATTTTTGTCTACCTAATTTGAAGATGATCCATACGTACAAAAACAGAGCATTCCCTCCTGTGATGTTTAACATTTGCACTCTATCAATGGGATGACAACAAAATAATTATTAACTGCACCAGCCCCACATACATGTGCATTCAACAGAAACAGGGCCTGCCCAAAACTTTATCTTCCCTTTAAGGGGAGGCTGATGTCAGTGTGGGGTCTCTCTTGATGTCTATCAAGACAGAGAAGTAAAGGACCATGTTCTTTAATCTACCAAAAAAAAAAAAAAAAGGACCACGTTCTTTTGCTATTCTTTTCCCTTTCTCTTTTTAAATTAAACTTCCTTTTGATATATGGAGCACGGTAAGCAAATGCAGGTTTGTAAGTGTGTTTTGGAAGAAACCTTTTGCTTCTTCCTTATAAAAACTTAGATGCTCCAACAGGTTGTTGAGGTAATACGCATACTTGCATGCTTAGGAGTAGGGGTATAATCGGTTCGGTTTAGTTGATTTTTGCTAAAAAATTTGTACAATTTATTTTTCCAAATTTGAACAAGAAAAAAGTTAAAAATTGAATCGGTTTTAGCTATTTAAAAAAAGAAAACACTTTAAAATAATTAAAACAACGTCATTTTAGCCTATTCAATTCGATCCGATTTATTTTGGTTTTTCTTTATTAAAATCAAGAATTGAACAGAACACTCAATTTTTTAGAAAATAAAATTGAGAACTGAACCGACACCCTCGGTTCGACTTGGTCGGTTGGTTTGATTGATGAGAAAAAAAAAAAAGTTTCTATTCATTTGATATATTAATTTGATATAGTGATTTAATGGGGATGACTTCAGTTTAAACATATAGGAAAAATTGAGTGAAATTATTAAAGAAGTAACCAAAATGTATAATTACAGAAGCGCTGGCAACTGCAGTCTGCAAAGAGTTGCCGAATGGGTTGAGTTACGTACAAGATATAAATTATAATGGAAATCGTTTTTTATCTTTATCTTTACAATAAAATAAAAAGAAAAAAAATAAATATTTTAATTCCTTAGGTAAATACCAATTAATGAGTAGTGAAGGGAGGCACCTTTCTTATATATGAAGCTTAGCTTATCATAGAATTTTTGTTAGTTTTCTCTTTCTTTCTTTCTTCTCTACTTCGTATTCTTTCTTGGTTGCTGAAAGAGGATTTGTTTACTCGGCTGCTGGTGTAGGTCTGTAGTTGGTAATGTCGATAGAAGCAGATTGCAATGGTGGCTATTGAAAACAGGCAACAGACAAGTATGACTATGAACAGCTAACCGAGAGAGAGACGTGTCAACCATATCCCATAACATCAATGTAGGCCCAAAATGTCACCTTATGCACTTTTTCACAATATTTGGATTTTTGTATATAATTAATTTGTTTAACAAAAAAATTCATGCTCTTTCCATTATAACTATTGTAAGGATTTAGAGAAATAATGTCATTGGTTACTTAANGCCGTGGGCCTCACGGCGTGTCCACATGGAACACGCCGTGAGGCCCACGGCGTGTCCACATGGAACACGCCGTGAGGCCCACGGCGTGTCCGGTGGGCTCCACGCCTCCGAAAAAGTTTTTTTTTTATTATTTTTGAATTTTAAAAAAGTATAATATTTGTGTAAATAGTTTGAAAGTTGTAATATTTGTGTAAATATTTTTACTAATTGTAATATTTCTGTCAAAATGCCAGAAAAAGGGACGAATTCAGTCATTGTAAAAACAAGTAGGCTACAGCAAATAAGAATGCAAATTGATCTAACACATAGCTAAACCAGAAAAGCATGCCAACATCAATCGCCAAATATTGCCCACTCATTTGAAATCGGCATCAAGTTGGCTAGCATTTGGTGAACAACAACTTTCCACAATCTTTCAATGGCTTTGTAGAAAAAACACCACCTTCATCTTTGACTATTCCCCATCTTGAAGTGTAGCAAATTGCTTATCTTATCAAAGTCTTTTTTTTTTTTTGTGGAACAGAAGTGATATTTCAACTAACATGAAGAATCTTTTTTCTTTTCTTTTTCTTAAAAATAGTAAAATTAATCAAAATTAAATAAAATATAAATTAGATGGTATTGTTTATTCTAAATAATGAATTTCTCATACACAATCCTTTTCTTATATTATTTTGTTTTCCTTTTCTGATTGTCAAATAAAGGTGCACTACATCCATATATATTTTTAAAAAAAAAACATTAAATACGAACAAAAATTTTGAAAAATAAGATCAAATTATTTTGATAGGCTAAAATCATCTTTCATTTTCAGAGAACAGTTTGCAAAATTTGGAAGGGCCACTTAATGGTAACATTTCGAGCAAAAAGTAACGTACAGCTCCTGTAGTTTGTAATGGAATAATGAACATCAAGACAAAATAAAAAACAAAATAAAAAACAAAAAAAGCTTAGGCCTTAAGCCAAGAACAGCCGCAGAACCAAGATATTTCAGATTTCATACACATTATCCTTATCATTATTAGTATCGAGTTATTACATCAACTTCAATGCCTAGTTGTTCTTCATTAAGAAAAAGAAATTATAAGTTACCAAAAAAAAAAAACTAGAATTTTTATTTGGAGGCTGCCCTAAGTTATGGATCAAATTACCTTACTCATATGACAAAGTATGGAGATAAATTAAAAGTTTCAATGTACTATAAGTTCTTATAATTTAGACAAATTTTAAATCAAATTTTTATAATTTTTTTTTCTTTTTTTAGGATTTTTATAGTTTGAATTTTTTTTTAATTGAGTCCCTACTATCATCCAAATTATAATTTCGTCAGTTTATTACTGACATAACAAACAATTTGTCTATGTAGCAATAAAAAAAATTGATGTGATGTTAAAGTGACACAAAAAGTGTCATCTCATCAAATTTTGGCTCAAAAAAGTGTATAAAAATTTTGATGAAGTGATAATTTTTGTGTCATTTTGACGCCACATCAGTTTCTTTTATTGTCACATAGACAAGTCGTTTGTCATGTCAGCACTAAATTAATAAATTTATAACCAAGGATGACGACAGAGATTCAATCAAAAAAAATCAAACTATAAGNACAAAGATCCAATAAAAAAAAATCAAACTATAAGAACTTCAAAATGGGGGGAAAAAAAAATCTAAGAACCTAATTCAAAATTCGTCAAAATTAGGTGAACCTGTAATATATTTAAACCTAAATTAAAATAAGTCTTAGATCACATCTCAATCGGACATTAGGTTTTTTTTTTTTTTTAGGGAAAACAAAGTTGCTTGAAGAATATTGTAACCAGTAAGCACAAGATATCATACAAGTTCTCATTTTTTTTTTTTTTCTATAATTGATGAACAAACTTTGTAACTTAATTATCAACCAATTACTAACTTATCACTGATGCGTATTATTCAATCATGTGTGTGCATTAATTATTGGATTGTGAGCGCTAATTGTGCCAAGATATAAAATTTTTGGTCTATTAGGCATGGGCATGGCCATGATCATGTTATACGTAGCAAATTACTTTAAGAGATAAACTAAAATAAAAGTTATCATTACCAACAAGCGTTTGGTTCAACTAATAGTAAATTAAATTATGGGTGTGCATTATTGGTTGTAATCAAAGGTTCGAAGTTCAATAAGAGCATTGTTGGAAGAAGAAAAATTGTAATTGCTCTAACCTTTGAACAAGATTAATTTCACATCTAATAAAATAAAGTGAAGATATTCATAATATTAAAAAANAACTAAAATAAAAGTTATCATTACCAACAAGCGCTTGGTTCAACTAGTAGTAAATTAAATTATGGGTATGCACTATTGATTGTAATCAAAGGTTTGAGGTTCAATAAGAGCATTGTTGGAAGAAGAAAAATTGTAATTGCTCTAACCCTTGATAAGATTAATTTCACATCCAATAAAATAAAGTGAAGATATTCATAATATTAAAAAAAAAAAGTGTCATTAAATATAAAATATATATGAACTTCAACAAACATTAATAGGCGGCAGCAGTCGGTCATGTGAAAGGGAAACTTCTCCTCAAGGAAGCAGCATGCAGCATGCAGCATGCAGCAGCCATGTCTGCATTCATCCATGCGACTATGCTAGATGAACTAGCCCACAAGTTTGGTACCTTAGATTTATTTTATTTAAGTTTTAAATATGTTAACAATTGATTTGGATTTGCACCTAGTAGCCAAATTTATAAGTTTTAAGAAACAATGGACTATGTCACATTAAAAGAAAAATAAAATAGACAGTCGATTAGCATATGATTACATAAGATAGCTTTCGCATCATCTATCTTGAGTATCTTATTTCTTATTTATGTCTCATCAGTCCCATGAATTGCGTTTTATTGGTCACAAATCATATTGATTAGTGAACATGTTTAATATTATTATATTCGGATATTTTAGGGCACAAGTTGTTTGCCTGCAAAAGATATTTAATTATTCTCCACTGTGAACAGAGAAGAATTCTCTGTGCATATTGGTTAAGTTTCGCTCATATAATTAAGTTTTCAGTTATAAATTTTAATTCAACAAGTTGCACAAGTGGAAAATTAGAAAGAAAAAAAAATAGTTTTTGAAAGTAATCTAAATTAAATTCATACAATCCTTGTCATACATTCACCAAAACCATATCATGGGTTTTGTTAAATTACTATATTATTGTGTTAACATTGATTATGGTACTTCTCTTAAAGTACTAACATTACCCCTATCACTTGAGGAGTTAAGGTGTGACTTATAAGCTATGTTGCACGGGGACAGGTACACATTTCATACCTGATATGGGTACGAAACGTGGAGACGGTGATTTTTCAAAAACTAGGGTATGGGGATGTCACGTGTATATATATATATATATATATATCAAATAAAATGAACAATATTAAAATTTTTGAGCATTAAAAAATATCAATCATTAATCTTTAACAAATAAATAAAATTGAATTAGGAATGGAGAAAGAAAATAGACACCACCGAAGAGGAAGCAAAGGAGCTGGAGGTTGAAAATTTGTGAAAATGGTGAAGAAATGCCCTAAAATTTGATTTGAACTCAGGTTGGGGGTGGAAAATTAGGGCACATACAGTACGGCATCGTTTTGGGACATCAGGGGCTGCATTCCATGCTGAAAACTGTGTCGTCCCACTTAAGATTGAAAAACCAGCCCCCAAAACGACGTCGTTTCCTATGACCCGGTTTTAAATAACGTTTTGTTTGTTTTTTTTGGACAAAACTTAACGTTTCAAAACGGAAAAAATTCAAAAACCGAAAAATTTGGCCCCGTTTCCAAAACGGGGACGTGCTGAAAAATGGCGTCCCGGTGCTTCTAAGCTTATAAGTAATTTTGATAATAATACAAAGATTTTTAAAATAATTTTTTTAATGTCATTCAAATATCAAAACAACAATAAAATTTAAATTTAATAATATCAAATAAAAATAACAAAATTGAATATATTTTCTAATAAAATAATTTTTTTAATGTTATTTAAATATTAAAATAACATAAACCTTTGAGTCACTCTATAAATAAATAATGAAATAAAAAAATAGAAAAAAAAAGAAAAAACAAATAAAATAAATACAAATAACCTGACTCTGCAAAAAAAAAAAATATTAATTTTATATAGTGACTGAAAGTAGAATGAGCCGTAAGATTGATTCAACATGCTAAAAAGCATAAAGCAACAACATGCTAAAAAGCATACACAATTAAAGTTAAGAACGCAATTGAACAGTCACTACAGCTAACTTTCCATGAACATGGTTCGTTGAAATTCCAATAGAAGATTTTTCTTAAAAAAAAAAAAAAAAAAAANAAAAAAAAAAAAAAAAACACTTGGCTTAAAAAAGAATAAAAGAAGAAGAAAGAAAAACTCAAGATCGGAAACTATGGGTGAAAACTGAAAACATTGAAGAAGCGGTATCAATCGTCAAGTGGACAAGTTGATCCTTGGTCCCACCATAGGCTCCTAAAAGTCCATAACGTACGGTCAAAACTGGAGATTACAAAAGGGTACGGTCTTGTTATGACCCATTGCGAATAAAGACTCCAAAAAAAACAAATTTTTTTTTTCATTCTTCGGTGTCGTTTTATTTCATACAGTGAGTGCGGTGCGGTGCGGTAATCCTCAAAAGACTAAAATTCTAGAGCGCAGCAAGTAGGAAACACTTGACGCTATATAAATAAGGAGTCCGCGAAGTGAGAGCCATACAAGCATTCAAATCCTTTCCCTTGTTTTCAAAAGTGTTTGATTTATGGGGTATTTGGAGTTCTCCCCTGTTCCCAGTACCACTGCCAGTAAATGGCTGGGGTTTGTGACCGCCGTCTGGATTCAAGCTATTTCCGGCAACAATTACACTTTCTCCAATTACTCCGATGCACTCAAATCCCTTATGCATCTCACACAGGTTCAGCTGAATAGTCTCTCTGTGGCCAAAGATGTTGGTAAGGCTTTTGGTCTTGTCGCAGGCCTCGCTTCTGATCGATTCCCCACATGGGCAATTCTGCTCATTGGCTCAGTTGAAGGTCTCGTTGGCTATGGCGTGCAGTGGCTTGTTGTTAGTCAGAGAATTAACCCTCTTCCTTATTGGCAGGTAATCATTCATAAATATTGTTCTGTTTTATTTTATTCAACGCAGAATTAGAAACCATGGCGTAATTTTCAGCTTGATGCAATTTCTTGTGAGTCACAACACACAATTCGAACATTATATATACGAACCAAAGAAGAATCCAATTCCATGACAAATGCATTGTATTTTCGTTTTACTAAAAAGTTAATTACTGTTGGTAATTAAACACAGATGTGCATATTTCTTTGCATGGGAGGCAACAGCACAACCTGGATGAACACGGCGGTTCTGGTCACCTGCATACGAAACTTTCGGAAAAACCGAGGTCCAGTTTCAGGCATTCTCAAAGGTTTTATTGGGTTGAGTACTGCTATATTCACCGATCTCTGCTCCGCTCTATTCGCTGACGATCCCGCTTCCTTCCTCCTTATGCTCGCTCTTATCCCATTCGCGGTTTGTCTCGCCGGTGTGTTTTTCCTCCGTGAGTCCCCTCCTGCTTCCACCGCCGCCCAAGAGAAGGAAGAGTCAAAATATTTCGGTATATTTAACGGTGTTGCTGTCGTCACGGCTGTTTATCTGTTGGCTTTTAGTTTCGTTCCGAATCCTAGTACTCTCTTGTCTCGAGTATTCGCCGGTGTTTTACTCATTCTATTGACCTCGCCGTTGGGAATTCCTGTGTACTCTTACTTGTCGAACCGGTTCAAACCGGGCCCGGATATTGAGGGACAGCTTAACGAACCGTTGCTACTAGGTGACGAAAAAGACAAAGAAGTTGAAAAGACGGCGGCGGTGGAGGAGGCAGTGACCACAAAATGCCGACCGACGGTGGGAGAGGAGCACACTGTAATGGAGGCGCTGAGCAGCTTTGATTTTTGGATCTTGTTCGTGTCTTTCCTGTGTGGTGTTGGAACGGGTTTGGCTGTCATGAACAATATGGGCCAAATCGGGTTAGCACTTGGTTACACTGACGTCTCCATTTTCGTCTCACTAACCAGTATTTGGGGCTTTTTCGGGCGGATCATATCGGGTTCGGTTTCGGAGTACTTCATCAAGTAAGTTCAAGTTACCCGTCTCGTGTTCTTTTACGTAAATAAATATTGAGTAAATTTATATTTGTATTCTCAAAAGATATAAAATTTAATAAAATAAATTTTAAAAGAATTAATATGTATAATAAAATATTTTTTAAAAAATTTAAAATTTAATAAATATTAAATTATTTTATTACATATATTAATTTTTTTAATGATTATTTTGTAAGTAATATTCTTTTAAAAACTATTTTATTAAATTTTGAATTATAAGTTTACTCATAAACATTCCTCATAACTCCTTCTAAATTTAATTAGTCGTTTTCGGAAAAGGAATTTAAAGATGACATCATTCTTGAATCTTCTTCAAATTTCATCGCTTTCCGTGGATATTGACTTATATTTGTCTTGCCTCACGATAGTTCCCGGAATTTGCCGCTTTCTTTTCCAGTGTATTTCGTGCTTCTTATTATATTCCACAGCCATGTTCTTATATGGTCAAAGATTTTAGCTCAAATTGTTAAACATTTCTGGAAGCGGTATGTAGAAGAAGCAAGTTAGCTAGCTGAACATGGTTGACTTTCTGTTGTTTTTTGTTTTTTTGCCTTTCAATATGATTATGGAAGAATCCGAAAAGGTGACATATTCATGCTATGTCACATATTGTGAGTAGAAACTAGTATGGTTAATTAATGAAGTGAATTTTGTTGTTGACAGGAGAGCAGCAACACCGAGACCGCTTTTTAATGCAGCTTCTCAGATTCTGATGGCAGTAGGATACATAGTGATGGCGATGGCCATGCCTGGTTCCTTATACATTGGATCTATTATTGTTGGGATATGCTATGGAGTCCGTCTTGCCATTACAGTGCCCACAGCCTCAGAGCTATTTGGACTCAAATATTATGGTCTTATCTACAACATTCTCATCCTTAACCTTCCCCTTGGCTCTTTCCTCTTTTCTGGACTACTTGCCGGAATATTATATGATAGGGAAGCTACCACCACCGCAGGAGGCGGCAACAACTGTATTGGAGCACATTGTTACAGGCTAGTCTTTATAATCATGACCGGAGCATGTATCGTTGGCTTTTTCTTGGACATTCTGTTGTCAATGAGGACCAAGAAAATTTACACTAAGATTTCCATGAGCAAAAAATCAAAGAAATCTTCAGGGGCATCCGGTACCCAATGACCCAGAATTACGCACACATATTTAACATGGTATAAGGATCCTAGGATTGATGGGTTCTTTTTGCTCTGTGACATCCGAGTTTCCTCTAGAACAGTTCTTCATTTTTTATAAGGCAGGCTATTTGTTCTTTATGAAGCATATGCTGCCGACGCTATCTGTACCATCAATTATTTGTTTTCATGCTCTATCGTAAGAATAAGAGAGAATTGTATTCTTTTCTATCCAATTAGGTGAAAAGAAAATTTTGTGGTGAATAAGCTAGAGATATGCTGAATATCTGATTTATCCTGAAAATTGTTGTATCTTTTCACTTTTCTTTTTGGGAATTTCACCGTAAACTTAAGTTCAAAGAAAGAAAGACAAAGATTGGATTGGAAGGGGGATAAGTTGTTGTGTACAATGCATAAAGTAGGAGAAAGTAGGAAGGTTTACGAAAAGAAATGAAAGAAATTTTGTTAGAATTTGATAATGGCAAACATGCTTGTGGCGAAAGTAAAGATGTGGTAGGCTGGTGGCCTTGTATTCTATAATTGCCCTTATGTGTTTCTGCTTTTCCCATTGTGTATTTGTATCAATCGGTCACACTTGGCAGGATATTGCATTTCCCTTGTAGAGTAAGGTGAGGTCTATGCTACTCAATCTCTTAAAAGGAGGCTAGTACTATCCTATTCTCTTTTGAGTGGGATATTTTTGGGTGGGCCTTTAGGTCTTGGAAATCCTTCCTTCAAGCCAAACCTTCCTCCTAGCTAGTCGAGTATCAAGCATGCCAAAACCCTCTGACCAAAATCAGCAATTAAAGAATGGTGTTTGTTAAGCCACATCCTTTTTTAGAGGGGGTGTAACTCCACTCATCTTTTGATTGGGGGATTTTTAGTAGAATTCAGAGGTCGAATTTGATATTATTACGAAATCTCAACAAATTGAGTAATATAATATGTGATAGAATATATAGTTCTTTATAAAATACAAGAACGGAACGATATAAAATGTTCTTTTATTTTATAAAGAATTGTGTGTTTTGTCACATATTTGGTTGCTCAATTTTTTAAGATATTTACAATGTCATCAGTGAAACTTATAGTGTAATTTTAATGTCATTGCGAATATCTCAAAAAATTAAATTACTCAATATGTACCAAAATAGAGTTTTTTTTTTATAAAATATAAGAATGACATAATATAAGAAATATAATTTTTTAGATACTATTAGTATTTATATGGTATGTCATATCACATAAAAATAACCAATGCGTGAATGATATGTGTACAAATTAAATATTTTTAAGTTTGTTTAAGAAAATAAAATAACTGATATAAAATATAAAAATTATATATATTTGTTATGTTAATGTGGTATGATCTACATATATGGTATTATTCGTATAACAAAACATGCTAAAAAATAAAGTTAAAAAGTTATTTTCCTGTACTATTTTTTTATATCGTGTCGTTCTTATATTTTATAAAGAATTATGTGTTTAGACACATATTGAATCACTTAATTTTAAAAAANTTTTAAAAAAATTTGTAACAATACTGGATAAATCTCATTTAAACTCATCTATTGAGACGAGAGTAGCATAATGCTAATGAATGGTCCCCATAAAATAGGAAGCGCGCGTGCGAGTCCTAATGAATAGTGTTGCTGCTCGTGCACTCCTGCCTACCCTGCTGCTGTTGAGTAAGCTGGTAATGGCACCTCCACCACCTGGTTCCACTCTAGGAAACTCCTAGCTGTATCCTATATTCTTTTTCTTCCTTTATTAAACAAGAGTTTTTCCAAGCACCATTTCGGGAATATGAACATCTTTATAACCACTGCCGTTTTGTTAAACAATCAATGACTTCTAACTACTCTTTTTTCAATTACTAACAGTCTTTCAAGCACTTATAAGGAAATCGTACTTGTCTCTCCCACATAGGCTTTGACTTTCTTTTCCATTTATCAGTGACATTAGGAAATATAACAACTTACAACTTAAATGTCTTCACCTAACCCAACTACTTATGCAGTTAAGCTAAACTCATATGGCCTGCTTTCAAATAATATTTACCAAGTTTTCTATAGTATCAGTGAATCAAACACCAAGTACAAGTGTAGAAGGTTAGCATGTCTTTATTGTGACATGGTCAGAGTTAGAACACGAATAGGCTATCAAATACAGGTCTAATATCCTCACTTCTTGTGGGTTTTGTCCATTCTTAAACAGTGGTTCAAATATTTGGATAATGCAAAAATTGATATTAATTTTATAATAATTGTAGTTTATAAACCATTTCCAATGACACGCTTTTTTAACGTAAAATCGGTGCTGTAATTATGTAAATTGTATCACTATAAAAATGACGTCATTTATCAAATGACGTTACTTTTAATGTGATTCAACTTATCTAATTGGGTCACATTTTAGCAAGAATTTTTTATAAATTTTTTGACGGAATAGGTTTAGGTGACGCAATTTATATAATTGCATCAACAGTTTCACAAGAAGAACAATATTTGCGAAAATTATTTGAAAACAACTGTAGTGGTGGAATTAGGATTCCTTTTTGCATTATTTAAATCTTTGATCCCTTAAACAACATTTGGAATCGCAAATAAGAAAATAAAAAAGCAAGAGAGAGGAATAGACTGAAGAATAGGCGAGGATCCATAAAGACAAATGAAGGAATAATGATATCGTCGTGCCTGGTGGGAAGTAATGACGTTGAAAATGGTGAGAGACTGGTAAATTGGTAATGAATGATGGTTGATGGAGAACCTAAATGGCAAAATTTGCCAACTGCAGTCCATTATAGAGTAAACCAAAGGGCTGGTAATGGTAGATAATTGTCATTCAATTAAGTCACATGAACCTCTCTCTCTCTCTCACAAGCACGGGCTTTGCTCACAGGTCCCCTGTTCCCTTGTGATGTCGGTATTAGCACCTCAAGTACAAGTTTTTGTTTTTGTCGCGGCTCCCCTACCCTTCCCATGTTTGTTGGGGGTCACTGCCAAGCCATTGCTATTTTGCTAGTGTTAGAGACAGAGAGCTGAGAGAGGACACTCCCACGGGCATTTGTATATATATGCAAACCCATTCCTTTCACACTCTATAACACTTTCCTTTATCAGTGGAAAAAGAAAATTGACCAGAAAAGATGAGAGATAGCTCAGTGTTAAGCATTTTAGTGTTCTTCCTCCTAATGGCCAATCCCTTGGTTGCTCCTTTATATGGTTCTCATTCCTTCTTAATTTAACTACCAATTTTTTTAAATTAATAACATTCTTACTGTTGGTAATTTATACTTTGTCTTTCTGTATTGCAGATGGACCCATTTATGACTCAACTGCTTACACTGAGGTATATATATAATATGAGTTTGGAGTTCAACTGGGATTCTTACTCTCAATTTTGTTTACAAGTCCAAAATTTACCTGTTTCCAGCTTATAAAATGCACTAATTTTTTTATGGCAGTGCAAAGCGCAGCCAGAGGAGGCACTTTACAGAGGAGGAATGTTAAAGAATGAGGGTCAGTGTCTTGAAGTTGAAGATAGCATTGGCTACTATATGCCTTCATTTGTGCTGAATAACCTCACTCAGGATCAGGACACCATCTACTGTTTCTCCAGTTGGGTTATCTTCTTAACACTCTTTCTGCTGCTTCATTTTTCTCAAAACCGCAGGCAGGTAAAGGTAGAAAAATAAAATATAGAATTCCGTTGCCGGGAATCGAACCCGGGTCTTTCGGGTGAGAGCCGAATATCCTAACCGACTAGACTACAACGGATTGCCTGGGATGTTGTCCCCAAAAGATATATTAATAGAATAATCCAGCCCATTGTCCAAAATTGTGGGCCTTCTGATTTTTTCGAGTTAATTAAAACAAGCTTGTTAAATTTAGGTATTGTAATGCACTGTTATGATGTTTTTGCCTAATTCTATTTTGTAGTTTGGGTGAGAATTGAAGGTGGAAGTTCAAGTTCAGCTCCAATAAGGGCAAGCCTGCAAACAGAAAACAAGACATATGATTGTATTGGGACTGTTTTGGCCAAGCGTGGATGCTGGTCATTTCTCAAGGGTGGATTTGTTCTTGATTCACCTTCTCATCAAGCCATACTCTTCTTTCAGGTAATTTTTCCTTTTCGATTTACTATTATTTCTTGTTAAACTCTCAAGCTTAGTGATAGTTAGCTTCAATGACAAGATATTTGATTGTATTTCTTTGTTTTGTAATATCACAGAAAGCAGATGATACAGATATCGATATAGCCGTGGCTAGCCCATCTCTGCAGCCATTTACCATGGAGCAGTGGAGAATCAATCAACAGTATATAATTAACACTGTAAGTGCCATTAAATTTTTATGTTTTCTGCATAGCTTTCAGCAAGATAGTGGAATATCTTGTTCTTTCTTCTCCATATTCAAGTGACTAAACAAAACCCAAAAAAAGGCTAATAGTGTTACAAAGAATTCCATATATAAATCACCAAAAAAAATCCAATTTTTAAAAGGTTAGTACTATGCTACAACCCTCTTAGAGGGAATGGCACTACACCCCCTTAGTTGGGAGGAATTTAATGAGACTTACAATATGATTTTAGTGTCATTGAAAAAATCTTAAAAAATTGAGTTACACAGTATATGTCAGAATACACAATTCTTTATAAAATAAAGAACGACATAATATAAAAAAAGTGCCAAAAAAGTAAACTTAAAAAAATTGTTTCATGACACATTTTCTTATATTGTGTAGTTCTTACATTTTATAAAGAATTACATATTTTGACACATATTATGTGATTCAATTTTTTGAGATCTTTGTAATGACATTAAAATTACTAAGTGGGTCCAACCTGAACCCACTCAACGGAAGGAGATTTAGTATAGCTCTCACCTTTTTAAAAAGATTAAATCTCTGTTAAACAATTTCATTTGAGCAGAAAAAAAAAAAAGGGAAGTATATTTGCTAGAAAGTAGAAGAATTTGATTTTATTTTTTTTTCCCTATTAAATTTGACAGCAAAGAAAGCGTGCCGTGACAATTCATGCGGCAAATACAAAGGGGGAGAGATTGCAAGGAGCTGCGATTACTATAGAGCAGGTCTCAAAAGATTTCCCTTTTGGATCTGCAATAGCAAAGACCATTCTTGGCAATTTGCCCTATCAGGTTTGTCCATTGTATGAACCAAGATATGTCATGAATTCAGTGTTGCAATTTCTGGTTAAAATCTGTGCTATTGTCCCTGCAGAATTGGTTTGTGAAGCGGTTTAATGCTGCAGTGTTTGAGAATGAGCTGAAATGGTATGCCACAGAGCCTCATCAAGGAAAGGTCAACTACACCATTGCAGACCAAATGCTTGAATTTGTTAGAGCAAACCAAATCATAGCTAGAGGGCACAATATATTCTGGGAAGACCCCAAATACACACCAGCTTGGGTTGTTAACCTTAATGGGAAGCAACTACAATCTGCTGTCAACTCTCGAATACAAAGTCTAATGAGCAAATACAAAGAAGAATTCATACACTGGGATGTTAGTAATGAAATGCTTCATTTTGATTTCTACGAGCAGCGACTTGGACCCGATGCCACTCTGCATTTCTTTGACACAGCACATAAATCAGACCCCTTAGCAACCCTGTTTATGAACGATTTCAATGTGGTGGAAACTTGCAGTGATGCAAATTCGACTGTTGATGCCTATATCTCACGGCTAAGAGAACTGGAACAGGGTGGTGTCTTTATGGACGGAATTGGCTTAGAGGGTCACTTTACAATACCAAACCTTCCCCTTATGAGAGCAATCCTAGACAAATTGGCCACACTTGGCCTTCCAATCTGGCTTACTGAGGTTGATATCAGCAACACACTTGATAAATATAGCCAGGTGAGCTAGTCTAACTCTTGGAATATCAAAATAAAATTGGTATTTCACTAATTGAATTTCTTCTGTCTCATTTTTGTGTTTATAGGCTACCTATTTGGAGCAAGTATTGAGGGAAGGCTTCTCACACCCTTCTGTAAATGGGATAATGCTCTGGACTGCATTCCATCCTGAAGGGTGTTACCAAATGTGCCTCACTGACAATAATTTCCAGAATCTCCCTGCAGGTGATGTGGTTGACAAGCTTCTTCAAGAATGGGAAACCACTGATATAGATGGCGTCACAGATGAGCATGGTTCCTATAGCTTCTACGGTTTCTTAGGAGAATATAGAGTTAATGTCAGATATGGCAACAGAACTGCAAATTCAACCTTCTCACTCTGTGGAGGTGAAGAAACTAGACATTTAACCATTCAACTGTGACTCATGATTTTCATTATTATAGTCATGTAATAACAGCTTAATTCTTAAGTTATTACCTCCATATATGCAGTAATTGGCATGATACAGTTCTTAAGTTTAAGTTTTATCATTTCAAGCTGTAAGAATCTTGAAGCACAAAACCAGGAAAATTTCTAAGGCAAGCACCAAATAAATGTGTATCATTGAATGAAACACTACTATTCAAGCCAAAAATACTGCACCAAAACAAAACAGTCCAAAACAGAATCCTTGAATTAGAATCTTAAATGAATGAATAAACGTCAGTAACGATAGTTTTTCCTTTCAAAGAGGGGACCAAATAATCAAACTAGCTTTTGGAAAAATTCCCTTATACGTTTACTTTAAGGTGAGCACTATGCGAGGGGTAGTACTAGTCTCCCCTAAGTTGGGTGGATTCGAGTGGGACCCATCCAATAATTTTGGTGTTATTGCAAAGATCTCAAAAAATTGAATCACCCAGTATGTGTCAGAACACACAATTTTTTATAAAATGCAAGAATAACACGATATAAAAAAAAGTGACAAGAAATGACTTTTTTAGATTACTTTTTGACATGTTTTATTATATTATGTTGTTATTACATTTTATAAAAAAAATTATGTGTTCTTGCACATATTGGGTGACTTAATTTTTCGAGATATTCACAATAACACTAAAATCACATTATAAGTCACACTGAATCTCATCTAACTGAGAGGGGAGTAATGCTACCTCTCTAAAAGAAGGAAGTAGCCCTTACTTTAAATTCATGAAAGAAGCGAGTTTTATTACTGAGCATACTGTATATTGCCAAGGTTGTGTTCGAGGTCCTTGAAATTAGATCCATTTTCTTTTTTATTTAAAAGAAGAAGAAGAAGAAGAAAAGTTTCAGATTTCTTTGTAATGATCCAAACGAAAATGATTTAACTGAAACAGGGCATTACAAATAAGTAAAGCTAAAGTCCAAATGCATGCAATGTAAAGAGGATTGTGAGCCTAACAAAACAATGTCAACTTCACCATTCATGACAAGATGCTGCAATTGGTTAGAGAAAACCAATTACAGAATACAAATAATGTCTGATGAGCAAATACAAAGAAGAATTCATACACTGGAATGTGTTAAAATGAATTGCTTCATGTTGTGTTAAAATGAAGACATGAAATCTTGATGGGATTTGGTACCTGTTTTATGCCAGAAATATGAACAACAACAGGGCCCACATACTTTGCATAATACACTTACTTTGATTAAACACACCAATAATTTCAATGAGATGGTTATTAAAAGGAATATAATCTGCCAAAAGTACAGAGAATTAGCCAGAACTTGTAGTTTCAATTTCCTTAGCTATAGTGAAGTGGCTTATATATAGCAAAAAGAGTTATCAAAACTAACTAATGACATGTTAAACACAACCAAATTGTTGATCAGGCAAATTAACTAACAAAATATACATTAACAAACTATTTATTAAAATAATATATTTTTAATTATTTTATTCATGTGATACAAACAAAATGAGCCACGTTGCTTTGTAAATATCGTGACATCTTTTTCTACGTGCCTATCAAACAAATCTGAGTCTATGCTTACATCAATTACATAATCAAATACCACATAATCTTAAGTTAGTCAAAAAAATGTATATATATATTCACAAATCACAATACCTTGGAAGTAGGTCATCTATATTTTAAGAATCTGGACCACAGGATCCTTCTTTTTGAAAATTGCTGAAGAAAAGTCCCAAAAGAACATAATTACGACAAAGATTAGACGCATGACAATTAAGAATAACTTATAGTTTCAGCAAGATATGATTTCCTAATTGACAATTAAGATCTAATTTCTGTGTTAAATAATTACACATGTGTTGCAATTAATTTTATTCTACATCTTACTTTCCCTTGCAGGCAAGGACACAAATTTTCAATCATCGTTGACTAAATGTGAGAAATCATACTTCCATTGCAAACAAAAGGCAAAAGCCTAGTAAACTACTTGAGAGACCCGCAAAGTGAAGTGAACCCTACCTCTCTCTTTGCATAGTATTCCCACTATCTCTCTCTTTTCAGGAAAACCTTTCCCTTCTCTCTTTGCATTGCTACAGAACTACGTTGCTTTAAACTCCACAATCATAGAACCTCGAAAAGCTTTGTTGGGAGAGATAAACAACACTATTGGCAAGATTAATATACTAATAATAAACAGTTAAATCTATGAAAGATTAAATTTTTTTCCCGGAGAATCTTGAAGTGGGTGGTTTACAATCAGGAATAATCTGTCAGCTTTACCGACAAAGCCAAAATTCAAGAACCCATCAAGTCCGCAAATCCAAAACCCATTTACATTTAACAAAGCAAAAGGCAATGAGAATTCTGCAGCAGCCAGCTAAAGCAAGGAGAGAATAAGGAAAAGGCTAGCAGTGATCTCCGTAAACGCAGATTGTAGAGCAGAAAGGGACACTCTCCTAGGTGAGTCTCCCATGGCCAAACCAGCTAGGTATGACCCATCAGCTAGCATAGTCTCTCCTGATACTGAACTTGACCCTGACCCAGCAACCGAATACCCAAGGCCAGGATCCGTACCCGTACCCATACCCATACCCGTCCCTATCCCTGTCACTGACCCTTGTCCTTGTGATGTTGTTGAGGTCATGGGCGTGGGATCTCTTGAAGATTTCCGACTGCAAAACCAAACGTTGAGACAATCATTGATTTTATTTACTCATAGATTAAATTATTGGTCAGATTCCTGTCAATCTGAATAAGTTACATACTCATCATTAAAGGCAAAACCACTAACCAAAATTAAGACCCACTTATTCTAACTAACAAATAATTATAAACATGACCATAGAAAAGTTAAACTTTGGCCGTATGGCACAGCCATTAGTCACCTACTACTGGCCATTACATTTACGCAAGAACAATAGACTCAAAACTGAATATCAGAGTGAAGATTCCGTTAAAAATTTCACTTTCAGAAACGCATCCTATATAGAAACAGAACAATCACAGATGGATACCTTAAAATGAGTCAATTTAGTGGTAATTGAACATTATATTATATGATCAGCAAAGTTAGTAAAGTTAGGAGAGAAACAGAAGAATACAAACCAATGAATGGTTCTGTAACATAGAAAAGGTGTCGTCTTTACCTTGGAGAAGATGGACAGAAGGTCACTGTATAATCAGCACCGGCACAAGTGAATGTACTCGTAGCATCATCGTAGGCGTAGCTATACGATCTGGGGCATGCAGCCTTGAACATCTCCGAATATACAGACGGCTGACATGTCGCCGGTGAACTATACGCGCCGCTGCAACAGTACTCTGGGCTACCAAAAGCCTCACACGCGCTCTTGCACGCGTCCCCGTCCCCTACTTTCAACTCTGTTGGGCATTGCTGGTTCAGATCCGAGGTACACCCAGTCGAAGCGCAGAGACCGGACCCGCCGGTCCCTTCCACGATCATTGGAAGGTTATAGCCATCAACGAGGCTGACGTCGTAAAAGTCTTGGCCGCCGGTGCCAAGAGTGAACTCGGCAAGAGTAGCAGGTGGCGCTGCTCCGGCACCATTGCACTCGACCTGACTGGAGCCACAGTCGCCGGTGAGACATGACCCTGAACCGGATCCGTCGAAATTACAACCCGTTCGACCCCAGAATCGGCCGGACCACCCGGTTGGTGCTTGAAATGAACGCGAAGTGTCTTTTGGGAGCTCGAATCCGGTGCTGTCGAGCGTTGGGGTTCCGGCATTTGCAAGAATGCCTGGCCACACTGTGTACTCGCATCTGTTTACAAATGTAAAGGTAGTACCCAGAACACCTGAGAAGACGAGGAAAAAACGTTTAACTGTTTCTCTGGCAAAACCAGAAACGCCGACAGAAAACAAGAGCAAACCCAAGAAGCAGAATCAAAGAAAGACTGCGTTTTTACCTCCAGGAGTGACAATGAGCAGAGCACAGCTAAGAATGAGAGTGAAATAGAACCACGCGAAGGGATCCATGAGGATGTGGTGCTAGTTGCGTTTCTTTTTTTCCCGTAGTTCTGTCCTATTTCCCAGTTAATGGGATTCTGAGCCAAGGCAGAAGAGTTGGTGAGTGGTGAGGAATGGGTGTGTTGGGTTAAAATGTAGTATTTTAATGGTTTAGAACTTTGCTTTGAGTTCCTCAATGGTGAGCTGAGATGGTGATAGTGGGAAGAGATGACAATGTTGGTTGGCAATGGTACTGAGGATTCCCAAATGGACAAGGGTTTGGACGCTCAGTACCATAAAACGACGAAAGTGTGTTCAGGAAAAAGCATAGGTAGGAGACAGCAGAGTTATCAACGAGGAGGGAAAAGCAAGGACGTATCCCCAAATTAATAAAAAAAATAACAGTAACTTGATCATAATTAATGGTTTTCCTACCTCCATTCCCTTCTCAGTATAGTTATAGGCTTATAGGTCTGTTTGATTTTAATTTTTAAAAATTGTTTTTTTCTAAAATATTAAAATAAAAAAAATTGTTTGATTGAGTTATTTTTATTTATAAGTTTTAAAATTTTATTTTTAAACTTATTTTTATTCTCAAAACAAATAAAAGGCAAAAAATATATTACTTTTATTAATAACATAATAATAATTATCAAACAAATTTTTTTATACTTTTATTTTATAAAATAATTTTTAAAAATAAAAACAGAAACAAACACACTATAATTTGTGGGTTGTTGCAAGACCTAATAAAATTAATATTTGATTTTGTTGTTAGTGTGAAAAATTGTGTTAATCAAATACTTATACAGATAATAAAATTTGAGCTTAATTAAGATAATGTTGTCTTGTCGTCATATAAATATAAGGATATTGAGAATAATATAAGATTACAAAATAAGTTGTATGCTAACATGTCAAATAATCTAAGTTATGCTACATGTCTAGTCTTTAAAATGAATAGAATATGAACAATTGAAATCCCCTTTCCTGCTGCTACATTGAAGTAAAAAAGCCATGGTGCACGTATGCAAGAATGTGTTTCTAGTTAAGAAGGAGATTCAAGGCAGGGAAGTGAGGTGGGTCTATTGGCAAGCTCCAAATACAGACACAATGAAGCTTAATGTTGATGGCAGCAGCTTGGGAAACCTAGGGAGATCAAGTTTTGGGGGTATTATCCGAGTTAATAATAGGGGTTGTGGCATGGGGGATTTTGTGGTTATATTGGAGTTGGCACTAATCTTAAAGTTGAGCTTATTGCTATCAAGAATGGTTTGCGAGTGTGCTGGGAAAAAGGTGTAATGCACTTTGTCTATGAATCAGATTCCCTAGAGGCGATTATGTTGATAAAAATTGGGGATGCCAAATTTCAATGGTATGTGTGGATTATTAGTGATATTAAACACCTTTTGAGAAGAGATTAGCAAGTGTAAGTGTCACACATGTTGAAAGAAGCCAATTAAAGAGTTGATTTCATGGCTAAAAGAGGAGCAAGATGGCATAAAGATTGGTATTTTTATGAACAATAGGTGCTAGTAACTTTATTGGCAAATAGGATAGCTGTGACTTTTTTTAGATTGTAGTATTTTTTTTTCCTTGTATTAAGAAGGTATGTGATATTTTTTTAGGCCTAATTGCAATTTTGGTCCTCCTATTTTAACCACTTGAACGCTTTGGTTCTCCTTATTTAAAAATAAACTATTGAGTCCCTCTATATTCATAAAATGTACAAGTTTAGTCCATTTATTTTTAAGTCAAAATTCTTAGGTTTATTTCAAGGTTTAAAGTTCTCTGATTCATAATCTCACCGTTCAGATTCAATAGCTATGTCTTGTGAATCTTCTCATTAAATTTCACCTCGATCTAATGGTGAATAAACCTAAATTTTTGGTTAGATGAAAATTTATGATTTTGGTATTTTGTGTTAAGTTTCACCGTTAGATCGAGCTTAAATTTAGTGAGGAGGTTCACAAGATGTAGCACTTCAATCTGAACGATGAGATTATGAATCAGAGAACTTTACACCTTAAAATAAACTTAAGAATTTTGACTTAAAGATAAATATACTAAACTTNAACTTGTACATTTTATAAATATTGAGGAACTCAATAGTTCATTTTTAAAGAAGGGGGACCAAAACGTTCAAGTGATTAAAATAGGAGAACCAAAATTGTAATTAAACCATTTTTTTAACTTGACAGCACCACACCTATTGATATAAAAAGTAATTAATTTTAATCGTTAAAAATAAACGTTTAAAATTAAATACTTCTATATCAACGACTATAGTATTATTACATCAAAAAATTATCTCATATTTTCTTGGCATAGTAAAATCTCCATACTACATCAAGAAACTTTTTTTATCTACTTGAATTTTATAAAAAAAAAATCTAAAATAATTATTTAATAATTAAAAAAACTCATTTTTTTCACTTAATTATGATTAAATAATTATTTAATATTTAAAAATTATTTTTTTGCCCCATCAACATAATAATAATAATAATAAATTATTTTTTTTGTATCACGTTAACATTAGGTTAACTAATGTAAAAATTAAAACTGATAAATTCAATAAAACACAAAAATTAAATTATTTATTTTTAAAAATAAGAGATTAAACTCATAAAAATTAATAAAACAGCAGAATTAAAACTATGGATATATATATATATATATTAGTAGTAATGGCTACTGAGTAAAACACGGAAGCACAGTACTAGGCATTAGGTGCACAATAAAGTCAGAAAAGGTAATAAAACTGCGACAGTGATTGGGTTGGGCCCATCAAATAGAAATAGTTCCTCCATTTCGTGAGGAAACATGGTTCCCTTTTTTCTTAAACATCTATTATGTTACAATCACAGAACCATTTTATCATAGAAGAGATGGAACCACGTCACTCTTTCTAATCTGAGATGGAAGCCAAGTGGAGAAACTGCAATAGCGGATGCTTCCACGTAAGAATTAGATGGCCGATATTTTTATGCCACGTGGAAGGAAGAGCAAGGGTACTTCCATTGCAATTATGGCAAAAGCATTGGATTCCATTATCATTTCTCTTCTTTTCATGGTCGAGCTTGTCATCCCAACCTCAATAACAAATGGATCACACGTGAATGGAATTCTGAAATACACTTTTTTCGTAAATTTAAAAAGGTATAATTGTTAATTTATTTGTTTTAAGAGGGGTAGAAATTAAAATAAAAAATGGATGGTAATATATGAGTTTTTAAAGTTTGAATTTATCTTTCATTTTCACATAATGTAACAATAAAAAAAAGTCCACATTATATATGAACTTCTTTATGTAAGTTAGGCAAATTGTCTAACAAAATATATGTTAAAAAATGGAGATTCTATGATACTACATGAGTATGTCATACTACACTGACGTGTCAAATATATATAATTTTTATATTTTATTATATATAAAATATAATTTATTTAATTTTTTAAACAAACTTAAAAATAGTTAACTTGTACACATGTTATTTATTTATTAGTTATTCTTATATAGTATGACATACTACATAAATACTAAAAGTATCTAAGAAACCTCCTTTAAAAAATTATTTACTAAAATAAAATACTGTATAAAATATTTATTAAAATAATATACTTTCAATTATTTTATTCATAAGATATAGATAAAATAAGTTATACTACTTTGTAAATAACATGACTCCAAGGGTCATGCTATTTTGAAGTAGCATAACTCTATTTTGAAATAGAGTTACACTATTTTAAAGTAGCGTAACCCTTAAAATCATGTTATTTACAAAGTAGCGTGATATCTTTCTTTACATGTTTGTCAATAATTTAATTAAAATTATCTTAAATTGATAAATAATTTTTAAATTATCCCATTTACATAAATATTTTACAAAATTGTATTTTTTTTAGTCATTTATCATATAAGTTATGGTATTGTGAATGAGAGAGCAGAACTGAGAAGAGTTTATAGTTTTATACCACAAAATATAAAGTGAATAATCAAGATACAATTTTTTTGCATGTCATATCGGCTGCAACAAAAGCTTTTCTTAAGGGATTTGCGACATTATAATTGCTACTCACACGATTGTTAAGGCTACTTTTACAGAGAGAGCATGATGAATTTGTGGCCCGTTTGACTAAAAAGAAACGAGTAGAAGAATAATTAGAAAGTTAAGGTGATTTTTACTAGTTTTCTTACCTCCATTTTTTAAAAAAAGAACCCGCTCTTTCTTTTCATTAACTTTTTCACATAAAAAAAATATAATGTGGAAAAGGACAAAAAACGAAACAAGCATCCATGGACCATGGTGTTGTTGGATTCAGGCATATTATCATGAGTGAGAGTGAGATAGGAACTTAATTTGACCAATTTCAGTCCAAATGTTGTTAGAATCAAGCATTATATATTCATTAGAACCATCTGGTAAGGCTTGGATATCTTCAAAGTACCAATCTTCAAGCTAAACTTTATGTAAGCACAAAAGCAGAACCGAAAAATGACTCGTTTCACTTATCTAGCCTTAATAGCACATGGATCAAAGACTCAGATAATGCAAAAACTCGTATTAATTCTATAAATACCATTGTTTGCAAACTATTTCCACTACTGCCGTTCCTTTCCTTTTTCTAATACCATCTCAATTTGAAAAAACAATGAAGAGAGAGTAGTGACATAATATGCACAATTACATTACCAACAAGCATCGAGTGAGGCAATTGGGCAAATTGCGTTACAGTGACATAGTCAATAGGGGTGATAGGAAATCTGGTGAGGTAATTGGGCAAATTGAGTTATGGTGGCATAGTCAATAGGGGTGATAGGAAATCTTTGACATTGGGTGAGGCAATTGTGTGCATCTTCTCCAATTGCGAAATTGGTTTCATATTGAGATAGTATAAAAAAAGGAAAAGAACCATATTGATAGAAATTGTTTGCAAACAACAGTAGTTGTAGAATTAAGAAGAGGATTTGCTTTATTGAAGTCTTCGATCCCAACACCTATCTGTGGACTCATCCTAATCTTTATTGTCTAATGAATAGTTGTTTATTGCCTGTTTTGTTAATTTTCTTTTAGGAAAACATAGTCAATCAATCCAAGAGGAAAATCAAAAGTTAACTTTTGACTTGCGAGAGCACGCCATAGATAAACTGCAGTCCTAAAGAGGCTACAAAGATGCCATGAATCTCTCACCATTTTGTGGTCCCTGAATATTTAGAAGGGTACAGTCTCCAGATCCAATTTCAAAGGTTTAACTTGCCCAATACAGCACATGTTTTTATTACCATAAAAAAAAGCCCTGTACGCTGAGCCCAATCAAATGTGGGAGGTACTCACAGCCCATAGTAAAACATTATGCCTTTTGGATATTACTCCCAAGAAAAAAAAATCCACATACTAGTTTTTAAGCAGATCTCCAAACTCTGTCTACTTCCTTTATGGTGGGATTGCATTTAGTTGATTTCCTTTGGAGTTCTGATATGGGTTTTCACTGTAGCTGGATAGCCTGTTTTGACCCGAAAAAAAAGTAGAGTTGAATTCTAAATATTTCAACCCAAATAAAATTGGCCCAATTTGGCCCGGCTTGAATTGGTCCATGACCCATTTAGGTTCGAGCTAGTCGACAGACCATTTTTTTTTTTTTAAAGAAAGACTACCAAATCATATTAGTATGTGTTTTTTTAACTTTAAACTTTAAACTATATACTATTAGAGTTAAATTCTAAATATTTCAACCCGAATAAAATTGGGCCCATTCGGGTTCGGGCCGAGCTGTCAGACCTTTTTTTTTATTTTTTAAGGAAAGACTACCAAATCATATTAATATGTGTTTTTTTAACTTTAAATTTTAAAATATATACTATTATATTTTTTTAGTTACTTATACATCTTTATTTTAAATTTACACTTATATATATATATATATATATATATATTTTTTTTTTAATACGTATTTGATTCTTTGTTTTAATTTTATTTATTATTTTATACATATTTTATTTTGTTCAATTAGATTCATTAGTAGTTTAACTAAAATCACTAAAGAAAAAAACTTAAACTTTTGTTAGATTTAAGCCTAATTACAAATAAAAATAGTTAAAAAAATTAATAAAAAAAATGGGCCACCCCATTTAAGCTCGCCGCTCATGTAAGGTCGGGCTGGGCCAACAATTTGCTAGCCTGAATAGAACCGGGCAATTTGGCCCCGCAACCCGATTGAGTCGGGCCAGCCTATTACCCAACTATAGTTTTCACCTATATAGTAATCATTATCCTAAATAAGCAACTTGAGAATAAGCTAAATAAGTTCGATTGAGCTGAGACCGTTGCATCATGTCCCTCCTCTACAGTACACATGTTGTTGTAGCTGAGCTATATATCTATACTATTAACAGCAAAAACAAGTTCAAAGGGTTTGCAGTGATAATACAAGTACTATCATGGATGCGTAACAAAACAAGATATGCTATTATTCAATTCTATCATAACTCGTAAAATTTGACACCAAGAGTAGAGATTTTCTAAAGAATACTTTACAAATTGGTAACGTCTCTTCTCTGGTGTTGAAATTAGGATTTAATAGAGCTGTTAAAATGAGTTGAGCCTGTCCGGTTAACCCGACCCATCATGCAAATGAGTTAAGTTGAATTGAGGTTTTACTGGCCCATTTAGAAGCAAGTTATTTTGGCCCACACCGTTTGGGTTGTGGGTTGGAGGTGGGTCATGGTGTATTGGGTTGGGTTGAGTTGGCCCGTTGGGTTAAAAAAAACAAAAACAAAAACAAAACAAAAAAACTCAGATCCCTAACTAAACCAAATCCCCAATTTCATTTCTCAGTTCTCACCCTCCTGTTGTCTTGACTCTCCTCTTTGTGGCTCACTCTGCCTCTCATCTCATCACCAAGACACCAAATCATCTCCTCTCCGTGGCTCATTCTCAAGTCTCTCATGAGTCATGACTTAGTACTTGGTGGAAAAGTGAGGTCCACGGCTCCACGTTGGCCTTAGCAAAGGTGACTTTTCCTTGGTGGAGATGTGACAAATAAAGGTTAAACAAACTTGCTTTTCAAAATGGCTATCACAAAGGTAGAATATTCAAATGGCTTCTCAAAGTGCCAGAGGATTGTGATGTAAGAGTTGCCGAATGCCGACTAGGTCTCAAATTCATCACCTTACTCAATCCCATTGTCTTCACTCTCCTCTCTGTCGTTGTCGTGCTGGGCTTGCTGCTATCACATAGATCTCATCTCCTCTCCGTCGTTTTTTTTTTTTCTCCCTCTATTTTTGGCGGGCTGGCTTGTTTAACCCACAACCCAATGTGGGTTAGGTTGAGGTTTTTTGACCCTGCTAAAATGGCGGGCCAGCCCACCCCGCCCTCTTTGTTGGCAAGTTNGGCTCACTCTCAAGTCTCTCATGAGTCATGACTTAGTACTTGGTGGAAAAGTGAGGTCCACGGCTCCACGTTGGCTTTAGCAAAGGTGAGTTTTCTTTGGTGGAGATGTGACAAATAAAGGTTAAACAAACTTGCTTTTCAAAATGGCTACCACAAAGGTAGAATATTCAGATGGCTTCTCAAAGTGCTAGAGGATTGTGATGTAAGAGTTGCCGACTAGGTCTCAAATTCATCACCTTACTCAATCCCGTTGTCTTCACTCTCCTCTCTGTCGTTGTCGTGCTGGGCTTGCTGCTATCACATAGATCTCATCTCCTCTCCGACGCTTTTTTTTTTTCTCCCCCTATTTTTGGCGGGCTGGCTTGCTTAACCCACAACCCAATGTGGGTTGGGTTGAGGTTTTTTGAGCCTGCTAAAATGACGGGCCAGCCCACCCCGCCCTGTTTGTTGGCAGGTTGAAGCGGGTTGGGCCGGGCTGGCCCATTTTGTCAACTCTAGGATTCAACAATCACAGCAGATACACTATCAAAATGTTGATGTACATTATACCAAAGAGGGAAAAAATAAAACATCAAAACGGTATTTACAGTATTTCTCATATCGTATCCTTCTTCAAGTCCTGCATGACATGGCGTGGAAAATCCGCAAAGCAGACAAAATGGACAGCTTACAGGGTAACAGTGAAGTGCTATTCAGCTACTTTTCGTCTCACTATCTGCCTCAAGTTTGCATTCATATGTCAGTAATAAAGGAATAAAAATGAGGGCAAAACATGAAAAATGGCGCTGCAATAGACGCAACCATAATCTGCGTTTGGACCAGACCTGTAGTTGATGAAGCGCCTCAATGTCGCCGTGATAAGTACATCATGGTCTTGTTTACCAGAGGAAGCGGAGCCCCATCTTTCCGTGCTCCCAGCAACTTTTGGCTGCTCAAGTCCAGTTGAGTCCACAACAAACATGCATGTTATTAACTAGTTAGAAGGAGTATATCAAATTCCCCGAGTACAAAACTGCTACTGATGCAATCACTATCATACCATCATGCATTGCACTACCAAAGGCAAAGAGAAGCCATTTACATGTAGATACTTCTGTCCCATTATGTAGTTTAGAGGTGGTCTTTGGGCTATATAAGCTAATAACAAAGCAAACTCCACAAGGACATAGAAGGACTAGAAACAGAGTGGAAAGCAATTCATAAAAAAGAAAGGCTTCAATATTAATTAGGGACGGAAGCTGCCAATGGTGATTCAAAATTTCAAATCCTTTGCCAAGTTCTTCCAAATACACAAGCATACTAATTCAGTAATCCTTAAACCTCCTAATTTCCTCACACAAACTCATGCTGCAGGTTCTAGATTTTCTTTTAATCTTGAGGGAGGGAGGGGCTGATGGGGGATCAGTTATTATATAACTTGATGTCTTTCTGCAACCGGGGAAGTTATCATATACAGGCTATTGTCTTCCATAATAAGTGAGAGCAAAGGAGTGACTAAAAAATCAATTGGCTGCCATGATAACTCAATGGACCACTCTAAAGAGTTGAAATTGCTGTTCCGCTATCAAATTTGAGAATAAGCCAAGTACAGTGCAGAACCAGCAATCTTTTAGTCTGGTGTTCAGGACTGAGCCAGCAAGGGGCACTAATTCTGATTCCCTCCATGAAGTTATTACATATAAGACAATGTTACTTTCAAAGTAAGTAACTCTCATAGAAACTTCTCTTGGTTCTCAAACTAACTTTGGTATATTATTTCACTTAATTTGGAAGTTCAAGCTTTTTTTGGAATCAAAGGAGAACATTCTCCGCATTGTAAGTGAATGGAGAACATGCTCCGCATGATAAGATCCCCACCAATTCAATTAATCGAGAACATGCTCCACAAAAGATGTAATAATCTGGAATTTGATAGAATAGCAATCAATCATGCAATCCAAGAAAATATCCGAATTGCCCTCACTTATCCACAGGCTAATTTAAACTAAATAATTCATGACATATGGTTTTAGAGTAATAGTACCTGGTATATGGTAAAGGGCAGAATATGATTAAGTAGTCAGCTGAGGCGCACGTGTAGGTGCTCGTCTTGTCATCGTATGCGTAGCTATACGCGCGGGGGCAAGCATGCTTGAAGAACTCCGAAAATACAGATGGGTGACACGTGTCGGGCGTGGAGTAAGCCTCACTACAACAATACTGCGGATCCCCGAAAGCATCACACGCGCTCCTGCAAGCGACGCTTCCAGTCCCATTCTCACGCGCCACCTTTAGAGACGTCGGGCAAGCACCGTTTAGGTCAACTAAACACCCAGTGGCGCTGCATCCACCTCTTTTACCCCCCTTGGCGACGATCAGCATGGGGAGGTTGTAGCCATCCACTAAGCTTACGTCATAGAAGTCCAATCCATCGGCGCCATTTAGCGTGAACTCAGCCAACGTAGCCGGTGGTTTAGCCCCGCCGGCACACTCTACTTTGCCGGAACCACAGTCGGCGGTCACACAAGAGAACTTTCCGTCGGAGTCTTGGCCACAGAGGGTCCGAGCCC
This sequence comes from Cercis canadensis, assembly GCA_003255065.1. Classification (NCBI taxonomy): domain Eukaryota; kingdom Viridiplantae; phylum Streptophyta; class Magnoliopsida; order Fabales; family Fabaceae; genus Cercis; species Cercis canadensis. Next base: position 425,021 of record QAOA01004976.1, read on the forward strand.
ATATGCGACCCGACCAAGATTTCGGGAATTTTATAGTCTTGGACTTACCACTTTTCAGAACGAAGCCAGTGGTGGGGAGCTGTGGCGAAGTAGCACCAGATAGCAAACCGGGCCATATTGTGTATCGACACTTGTTCACAATCTCGAACGACGTTGACTGTACCTCTGCACACAACAGAACGGAACTAAAATTTATAGATACAGTACAAGTAAGAAACTAAGAATTGATGATTAAATTGAACGCTTTAGTTTGCGTAATTTACCTGAGAAGAAAGACAATGCTAAGAGACTGAGAATAAAGAGAAAGAGAAGAAGACGACCCATTGAGAAGGAAGGAAGATCAAAGAACAAATATTGAAAGTTTGATGTAGAGAAATACTAAACAAATATAACTTTACTTTTCTTGTGAAGAGGTGCGTTGGTTCTTCTTTTTTGCTTTTTCTATTTTCTTTTCCACTCAGTTTCTTTTGCTTGTTACTTCTTGTTTTCTGTTTTGGGCTGCTCACTTGCTAAGTGTCACTTGCTCCAATAATATCCACATCCCAAAATAAATCCCCTCAGCCTAAGTATCAACGGTAGCAATAATTACTCAACTTTTACAAAGCATGATTACAGCTTCCCCATTAGATTAGCACCAGCTTGACATTAAATACCCAACGACACTTGACATCATATTAGACATCATTGGAGCAACGATGCTTCTTTAGAGGCCACAATCTAACTGTCAGTATTCAGTATGGGACCCATTAACAAAGTTGTTGCTGCGCTTGTGACATTGCAAGTTGTTGACTTAATGATTTGCCATGGGAGATTACAGAATAGTTTGACTACAGAAATGAAACAGGATTTAGAGGCCACAGAGTATATGTTAACAAGAAAAAACAGAATCTCAAACGGAATAAACCATATAGGCTTTCACCTTAGCAGATATGATGCAAAACAAAACTAACAATCTACGGAGTATCTCTACAAAATATGGGTATACAGAAGCAATATGTTCAACCACTTGCCATTAATTCATGCAATTGGATATGGACATGCTTGCAGAAAATAAACATTCCACTACGTTTCACTAAGATATGCATAAATGTAGAACAAAGTACAGATGTTACTCTGATTGCCAAAGAGATCTTAACCAGGTCAAACGTCTAGGTCCTTTTATTGTCATAAAAGCAATTGCATTCTTGTCATCCTTAAGAGCATTAACAGCCTTTGCAAACTCATTGTCATCCAACTCCTCCGATGTCTGCAGCTCCTCTAAGCAGTTTTGATACAATGTTGTTACATTTGATGCATTCCTTTGTTTGGCTTTAGACTTGGCCGCTTTGAAAACCTCATATAATGCATTCTCTATTGTCTCCCCAATTTTATGGTAGGCTCTCTTTTTACCGGATGACTCTACTGGAGTGGCAGATTTGTGCTTCTTGGTTTCCATGTCATTTATACGGATCATTGAATCAGAATCAAGGGTGCCATCAATTACTTGGGTTGGTGGGTAACAGGGCTTAGAAGATCGAACTGTTTCTGTATTACTATTCCCTTCTTCTGCTGTAGCCACTGCGCCACAAGGAAATTGGCATTTTGGAAGACCTCTTTCTCCTGCACTCTGACAAATCGTCAATAGCTATGCAACTCAAGAAGCACCATATAATTGCATCAGTATTTACCTTCAAATATAATGGACATCTGTTTATACAGTGGGAAGCTCCTGCGTCGAAAAGGTCTTGCTTCACAATGCACCTGCAGGTAGTTCCATAAACTTTTCCAACGAGCAAAAAATAACCCTTTTTTCTATTTTTGGTACATAAAACATAAACTTAAAATGGCAATTTTGGTGCATAAACTATACACTTATAGAACTCGAGTTACTCACTGGAATATAATTTTCCCAAACTTTATCATCAGCTACAACCATATATCGAGCTTCATCCCAACCAAATCCCTTGTGATTCCGAAGTGTTTTGACAATGCCATAATCTTTCTTCATTACATTATAGCGATTTTTTATCTGATTCTCTTCTAAGTTCAAGCCGAACTTCTTATTGAAATCCCTTGTCACAGATTTAATCACTTCATTTTTGAACTCATTGTAAGCTGTTCTTCCCCTGTTGTGTTGATCAACAAGAAGTTCAACCAAGTAAACATCACGAGTGGGTGTCCATTCAGCCTTTGGCTTGCTTAGGAATCCATCCTGTCCAGCTGACATCATATCTGGTGGGAGAATAGTAGGGACAGAGGGGTAATCAGTTATGAAACATATGCATGTAAATCTCAATAGTAAACGATATCCATTTATGAAATGTTTATGTCTATGATAGATCACATAAGATGAGTCTCAAATTAAGTGGCCAATAAAGCAATTTTTAATTGCTAAACTTCATCAAGCCTACTTTGACATCAGATAAAATCCATAGGATCCATCACAATAAACAAATTGGGGAAATAGGAAATTGCAGAAGAATAGACAAGAAACAGTCTACCATTTACAGAAATTTTCTTTACCCAGGAAATTATTGTATCTCAAGAGTCAATAACCATTGACTGATATCTATGCCTCACAAATGACAGTAGTCTATCAGAACCTTGGGAAGTTGAACTTGTTCTTTTGTCCAGAGACAAGAAGGAAGACTGGAGAGGCATATAATTTGAACTAGTGTAGCTTTTATAAAACATCAACTCTTGACTAGGTAACAATGGGAAAAAAGTGCTTCGAAACAAGAATTTAATTTTTTTCAAATCCTAGCAGTCTAGCAGAGCATGCTACAACCCCATAAAAGATAACGAGTTTAACAGCTTAAACCAATTCAGTATAAACGAAGAGCCCAGATAGAACAAATTCCCAGTTTTCCTAGATTATGTAATACGACAGAACATCCAACTAACACCGTAGATGACATTTTACTGAAATAAGTAAATTTAAGATTTCTACAAGCCACTTCTGCAGATATGAAACGAAATAGGAACTCACTTAAAATAGCACAAGCTGTGCGCTAGACCATCTTTTAAAAACAAGAGGAAATACAGAAGCGCACTTGTCACTTCGGTTATACAACACGGCCAACTCATCAATTTCTACAAGTTTTTTCAGGCGTATAAATAAATGCACTCCCTATTACTAAAAACTGAGTTTTTCCTTTACAGGTCTTGAGTTCCAGTTACCAAGATTGACGATGAATTATTCATCACTTGGCCCACAGGAAAAATTCTTTGTCCGCGCAAGAATTCCAGTAATAAATCTTTTAACTTTGATGTTAGAACTCAAAAAACCATCCTTTTATGAGAACGCAAGTGAAATTATGATTCCAAAGACTCCAAATTGCAAAAGCACGCTAATTCCTGCTCATTCCTACATTTTCACAGCAATCGAAGCAAGTATAAATGTGGCCATTTTCTTAAAGAAGAGATGAATCAATAGTAATAGTACCTTGCCGGCAGAAATCAACACAGTGACGCTTAATCGGAATTGAAAGAGAGGAAATTACTCCAGGAACTGAGGTGCGAGAATTTAGCTTCAAGTGCAGAGAATGTAATTGTTGAGGACGGGGAAGCATGGATTAGAGAGGAAGAGAAAAATGAAAACAATTCAATGCCTCGCACTCTACACTTTTATATGGGCCCCTGTCCATGGTTTGACTCTTTTGCCACGTGTCGCGAGATAGAAAACCTGTGATAGCTTTTACAAATCATAATTATCCATGAATTAAAGATAAGTCACGCATGTAATTTACAGTGATTCTTCCATTTTTTTTTTTGAGTTTGTAATAAAAAATTAAAAAAAATTTAAAAATATATGATAATTTGCAACATAATTATATATCTTAAACACACATATAATGCAGAGGCATTATGAACTAGTTGTTATAATGGTAGTGGATGGTGTGTGAATAATAACAATAATCTATTTTTTTAGTTATATGACGGCAAAGATGTTTGAACCCCTGACTTCTTGTATACTACCAAAATTCTTCATCTCTAAATCATATTTAATGGCTTTATAATAATAATAATTTATGGTACCACATGAGTATATCATACTACATTAATATGATAAGCATATATAATGTTCATATTTTATTGGATATAAATATAATTTATTTTATTTTCTCAAACAAACTTAAAAAGATTTAACTTGTACACATGTCATTCATATATTGATTATTCTCATGTGGTATGACATACTACCTAAGTATCAAAAGTATTTAAGAAAGTTCCTAATAATAATGATAGAAGTAAGTGAATAAATAAATAGATAGGATCTAAATAAGTAAATGTTGGATATTTTAATGACCATATAAAAGCATTCATTTGCCACCCTTTAGTTTCAAACATTTTATTAAGATACTTCCACATAGTTTGGAAAAAGATGCAGAAGACATAAAAAAAAAATATTAATGTTATTAGTTTGATGAAATTTGAAGAAATATATAATAAATATGTTTATAAGATATATGATATTTACATAAATGAACTTACTGAAATTAAGAAAATATGTAAATGTGTTCTTGTAGGACACCTTATTCAAAACATTATTTTCATTGAAAATATATATATTTTTTTTTCATAATAAACATAAGCCACATATGATAGCATTCAAATATTATTATATGTAGAGGTGTAAAAATAATATAGACGTGTATAATTGAATGTATTATAGTTTTTGTTCTTTTTTTGATTTGGGTGAGCGAAAATTAAGGTAAAATAAGACTATCACATTCTAAAGCTAGAATATGCCACATATTTCAATAAGAGTTTATAGTGGTTCTTATAAATTGCCTATCAAAGGAGNTAAAGATAAATGGACTAAACTTGTACATTTTATGAATATAGAGGGACTCAATAGTTCATTTTTAAAGAAGGAGGACCAAAACATTCAAGTAGTTAAAATAGGGGGACCAAAATTGCAATTAAGCCTTGTTTATATGGTCAAACTATGAAAGCCGAAGCTCATGTTTAGAGTGGGCTGCTCTTGATGGGCCGAAAATATAAAAGTTTGGGCCACAACCCAGCATGAAAAACTAATCTAGGGTTATTGCTGACAGATACAATCCACTGTGTATGTAGCTAAGGTAGGAATAGGTTATGGGAAGATAAAGTAGGTGGGAAACGTAATAGCCTAATAGGAGAATATTTGGTTGGGGATCTTGATGTTACAAAAGAAAGAAGGCATCAAAGTGAAGCAAAAATTGCTGTTGATGATAGGATTCTTTTGGTCACAGGGAGGTCCCAGCATGAGCATGAGCATGAGCATGAGCATGGAGGCCATAAAGATAGTGAAGCATCATGATGGTGTTTGTGGATAAAAGACTTCCATTCAATTATACTGCTACATATGTAAATATAGACATCCGTCTCTACAACTAAGGTTGACCCCCATTGAATCACCAAGTACGCATATATAGAAATAGAGCAAGAACAATGAATGGCCCACGTTATGAAATTGAAACACAACACAAGTCAATGCAGGTTTGCTGTCCCACGCTTCTTAAAAGCCAAGAGTCCTAGCTAGCTTCTTTGATGATCGGCAACAAAAAGACCCACAAAAATATCACAGCAAGAAAGTAGATATGGATTGCCAAAAGGGCTCACCCAAATGTGGAGTTTTAATCATTGCTTTACATAATCGTCCCTAAAAAAATGAAGAAAATCCTCACCCAACCTTTCTCAAGATTAAGCATTAAAAGGTAAGATAAAATGTGGCGTCAAACTTTGGATATTTAGCGGTGCAACCTGAATTGCATGCTTATAATTGAAAGAAGAATTAACAGATGATTGTGGTATGATCATTATGCTAGAAAAATGATAATGGAGACTATAAATGGATGACTTTGAGGTATGAATAATTGCACTATCTTGAGTGTAATATTGTTTCTCTATTAAAAGCAAGTTACCCAAAATACAATAAAATTCTCAAAAACTCTCAATGAAAAAGTGAATATTAATACATTTGAGAGTTTCCTTTTATAGACTTGAAAAGACACTAATAAACAAATATGATAGATCAGTAATCAACAGATATAATTGTCTATCCGAAACAAACACAACTGTCTATTCAATTTTATTCATAAAACAAACAAATACAACTGTTTGTTTAGTAAACATTTTAATTTAATTAACTGACATCTAAATCGGGTTAAACCGACCCGAACAGATCAAGTCCGGTTATTAAAATTAGACTTTAAAATATTTCTCAATCAAAGACAATTAAGTATCTTTGACTTGCTAGGTTGTTGGGCTAGTATTATGGCCTAGTGTGGCCCATTTGTCTGAAGTTATTTTATAACTTTAGTTCTTTAATTTAACTAATGTGGGACTTGGTTTTATAACTATCATTACAAACTATTCAACACATTCTCTGTTCTTCTACTGCAATTTGAACTATATAGCTTTGAAGAATGATTGATCTTATAGGTTTACTTTGCAATATTTATGGAAGTTTCACCACCAAACGGCAGGGCGTGCTGGTTAATTGCGACAAGTATAAGCATGCAATAAACACTGCAAATCTTGCTCTGTCTTAATCAATATCAACACTAAAATCCTATACAACTTTTCTGCTATGGTCCCCTACCTTAAAGACTCTACATCATGGTTCAAGAAACAAAATTTATTGGAATTGACATGCTTTCTTTTGATTCTTTTTTCTTTTTTACTTTTACCCCTTACTGATTCAAGCCTTGGGGAATTTTTTTTTTTTTTACTTCATGTACAATTTTATTGAATAGCAGTAAAACTTCTTCACCAACTAAACTCTGTTTTTATTGAACTCTTGAAAGATAATATTCAAAGAAAATGTCTTCATTACACTATTAACAATTACAACTTTACAAGTGTAAGGTCCCAATTGCTCCTCACATGACCACAAAAATTGAGGCTATGGCGTAAACATGAAGAAACTATCTGAAAAAATAATTCTATATGCATAATGAAGCTATTCTTGGAAATTCAGATGTAAAACTTCATTATTATATGAGAACATGGAATTTGCCTAAAACATCATTTTGCTTTGGAATTGCTTCAAAACGTGCAGAACATACTGAGTGATTAATAATGCAGACACCCACGTTAACCACCAGTTCACTTGACAAATGAAGGACAAGAGAAGTTTTAGTTCATCCAATGGTGCGAACATATGAATTACAATTCCATGTATCAGATTATTAGCATCAAGAGCTAGCTATCATATTAATCAGTGAAGGGTGTTTGAGTATGGTAAGAATAAATTTGAACAAACTAGAGAAGATGAGCAACAGATTGGACGTGGTCAAGGAGACACAAGCCACAGAGAATGTTTCTGGTCCCAGAGACTAGAAAGTATGACTAAACAAGGAGTGGGATATGGGTGTCCAACACTCTTCATGAATATGTTTTGCTGCACTAAAACAATGCTTTTTCGACCTTCAAGTCATGCTTCCTGTTTTTTGATTTTTTTTTTTTTGATAATTTCATCACCGTAAATGATTTTCTTAATACAAAAAAGACAAACTCATTATGGTTTATCATCATGAGGTGAAGGGGAATAATCAGCGAGCTCTGTATTCAGCATATTCAAATTTTAAAAAAGACAAATCTGAGGGCTGGAAAGTTGTTTTTTCCCTTCAGTATTTGGACCAGTGTCAGAAAATTTCAAGGCAATGAAAGAAAAACTAGAGGTGAAAGAAATGGACATTTTACCCACTTATGAAATATAATGTGTTTCTTTGAAGCTTTAAACTTGCTGAATAAATAATGACAAAACACTAAAGCAAGGTTGGCTTTGTTGTTAGTTTCAAGCAAAAAGAAACAAGAAAAAAGTGAGACTACTTGATTTTTTTTTTCTGTAACAAAAAGAATAAGACCTAGTGTGAGGTAAAGAGAATCTATGGGATTGCACTTTTCTTTCAAGAAATGAAATAAAATAGAAACAAAGAGAGAATCACATGTTTTTTTTTTTTCCCAAGGAGACAGTAGAGAATATTAGGGTACTAAGGAAAATGACAATATAAATATTAAAAATGGAGGTGCAGTTGGAGACTAGATATTGCAATTTAAAAATATTTATTATACTTTTTAAAATATTTATTTAAATATTATATTTAAAAAAAATAAAAAATAAAAATCTAACTTATAGGGCCATGAGACACGCTAAATCTCATGTTCATGTCTAGTAAGAATACGTTACATGAGATATAGCCCGTTTGGTATTGTGAGAGAGTTGATTGACCTGCGCCTTCTCTTTCTCTCCTCCTTGTCTTTCCTTTTGGTTTTCTTGCTATTGCATGTGCCACGTGGACACGTAGCATTCTATGCAATATATTTCCACTAAACACGTTACATAATATATGACGTGTTTACATGGGTCTCACACATTAGATTTTATTTTTATTTTTTTAAAAATATAATATTTAAATAAATAAATTAAAAGGTATAAATTTATTTTTAAATTATAATATATGAGTTAAAGAGCCCGGAGAAGGGCACGTGATATAAGAATTCGCCCACTGTCTTATAATACTGTCTATATACTTGGCCTAATTAAATCCCCTATGGCTATATTTATATACAAGTAAATAAATTGGAAGTAGAATAAGGAGTTTTAATTGGAGTTTGGACATAGAATAGGGTGGAAGGGATTCTCGAGTCTAGAAAGAGTTGGCCATGTGATAAAAGCAGCTTTCTTCGACTTGCAAAGCGACCACGCCCGTTTGGCTGCAATCATGCGGTCTACTTTGTTATTATTTCCTTCACTCCTACCCTTGCTTATTTCTTTCTTTCTTTTTATCCCTTTTGTCCTCTCCTAAGTTTACCTTGTTCTTCTACAAAACTACCCCTTCCTCTGCGCTAATAGTCAATACCCCTTGTGCTTTTCACTTTCCAATACCATAGCCAAAGGGAAATGCTGATTGCAATTTCATTTGTGTCTTTATAAAACTGTCAATTAGATTCAACTTCGGCAAATGCAAAACAACTCAAAGGGTCAAACCCTTGAATTTTGAACAATCAACATTGACGCAGAGACCACTCTAGTTAAATATATATGTTTTAGATATATGGAAGGGACTATAACGGAATGTACATATGATTAATTTTATAAACGTCAAGCATTAGGGTACGCTGCTATGATTATATGAAAACTAGTTGTAAGTCTGTACAATGAAAGGACAGCTAATTAATCAGAGAAATCAGACTCGTAAAAAGAAAAAAAAATATAGAAAAAACAGAAGAAAGAAGAGAATTAGTATAATAGTTATAAATAATCTTAATCCTAAAGAAAGAATTTTCTTTTAAGTATACATAATGATGTTGTGAACGATGCTCAAAGAAATTAGCCAAATTACATAGGGAAATGGCAAACTTAAGAAAATTATGGTGAACAGTTAAGGTGAATTTAGGCAAGGGAAATTTTGCAAGTATCATCTCGGGAAGCATGGAGTCTGGAGACCCGCTCGTGCGGACTAGTCATCACGCTCCCTAAGTAGCTTAGTAAAAAATGTCATTTCAGAACCTTTTACTATTATTTTATTTATGTTGAGGAGTTTTTTGTTTTTGTTGTGGGCCAATATCAATATGAATATGTAAATGTGATTACCTAAAGAACAAAAGTTTTAATTACAAAAAGGGGCTCGAGAACCAGAGGATTTCGTCAAAGAACCATGAGAGCTTTTAGTTCTCCAAAAAGCGGATTTACTCGCTTCCCAAAACCGCTCTCTACAATAGCTTTCATACACAGTCTTTCNATAGGGAAATGGCAAACTTAAGAAAATTATGGTGAACAGTTAAGGTGAATTTAGGCAAGGGAAATTTTGCAAGTATCATCTCGGGAAGCATGGAGACCCGCTCGTGCGGACTAGTCATCACGCTCCCTAAGTAGCTTAGTAAAATATGTCATTTCAGAACCTTTTACTGTTATTTTATTTATGTTGAGGAGTTTTTTGTTTTTGTTGTGGGGCCAATATCAGTATGAATATACCAACAAGCATGTAGATCAGCTGGTAAGGGGTTGTTCTAGCTTAACCAAGGGTCTCGGGTTCGAGCCCTTGGGAATACAGCTGCGTCTGTTGGGAGAGCTTTACCGCCCTTGTGGTCCTTCCCGACTCGAAACCGGATTAGTCGGGCGTAGCCCGGACACCGGTGGGTAACCAAAAAAAAATATCACTATGAATATGTAAATGTGATTAACTAAAGAACAAAAGTTTTAATTACAAAAAGGGGCTCGAGAACCAGAGGATTTCGTCAAAGAACCATGAGAGCTTTTAGTTCTCCAAAAAGCGGATTTACTCGCTTCCCAAAACCGCTCTCTACAATAGCTTTCATACACAGTCTTTCCCAGCATTCGAGAACCTCTCGTGTCCTGTATATATATCACTACTCCAAAACTACTCTTCATTATCTCCTCATTTCCTATCTCACGCCATTGAAACCCAACTCCAAGAAGAAGAAGGAGAAGCAAAACCAAAGCAAGTTGAGAGAGTGAAACTGCAAGGTAGATAGAGAGAGTGAGTAAGAGTAAGAGAGAAAGAAAATGGCAACGGATAAGGCGGTGGAAACCGTAATAGTTGGAAACTATGTGGAAATGGAAACGGAAGGGAAACCTAAGGGCATAAAGTCCAGGTTATCAGAGTTTTTGTGGCATGGTGGTTCTGTTTATGATGCTTGGTTTAGCTGCGCTTCCAACCAGGTTAATTGCTTTTAGTTTATAGTGGCTGTAGTGTGTTGATATATATATATATATATACACACCTTGTTGTTGTGTCGTGGGTTTTGTAATGTTTTTGTTGTTTTGGTTCTTTTATACTATGTATCAGGTGGCTCAAGTCCTGCTTACGTTGCCATATTCATTTTCCCAACTGGGAATGCTTTCTGGGATACTTTTTCAACTCTTCTACGGCTTGTTGGGTAGCTGGACAGCTTACCTCATTAGCATACTCTACGTTGAATACAGAACCAGAAAAGAGAGAGAAAAAGTTGATTTCAGAAACCATGTCATCCAGGTTCAACAAACACAACACAACTAATTAAGCTTGTTTTTTCTCTTTTATTTTCATCTTCTATAATAACCAAGGATTACCTCTCATCATCATCTTAATTTGTTTCCTTTGAATGATACAGTGGTTTGAGGTTCTTGATGGGCTCCTCGGGAAGTACTGGAGAAACGTGGGTTTGGCTTTTAACTGCACTTTCCTTCTTTTTGGATCTGTTATCCAACTCATAGCTTGTGCAAGGTACCTACTATCTCTGACCCTAGCTTTAACCATATCCTCATTTTATAAAAAAAAAAAAGCAGAGCGGGGCAGTTACCCTATAAACCCAGCCACCCACCCACATTAATCTCTGATAAGTGATAATTGATGTCACTGCTGCAAGTGCAATTTGGTTTGTTAATTAAATGAATTCTACTTAATTTACGCAGCAACATATATTACATAAATGACAATCTGGACAAAAGGACTTGGACTTACATCTTCGGAGCTTGCTGTGCCACCACTGTCTTTATTCCTTCCTTTCACAACTACAGAATCTGGTCCTTTTTGGGCCTTCTCATGACCACTTACACCGCTTGGTACCTCGCCGTTGCCTCTCTCCTCCACGGCCAGGTAATTATTAATTTCTCATTTATTATTATTAAAAAAAGCTTTATAATTATAAATCATCATTAAGTGTTATTATAAACATGGTGTAGGTGGAAGGAGTTAAGCATTCGGGTCCCACCAAATTGGTTCTATATTTCACTGGGGCCACCAACATTCTCTACACGTTCGGGGGACATGCTGTTACTGTGTAAGACAATCTCACTTATATTGTTCATGTCCTTTACGTTCCTTCACAAATTTGCCCTTGTTTATTTTTTTGCCTGTTTAGTTAGCATGGCATATCAGAGAGCTGAGCTGGTGGCAAATTTCTCAAATATTCTGCATTATTGTAACGAATGTTGGTTGACCAAAATGCCCTGGGTAGGCGTGGGGGGCAAAAAAGTGCCTCTATTCTTGGGAATCCTTGAGTTTCTTTTCAGGATGTAGAAAGCCTGTGCTCTTTCTCTAATTGGTTCTGCTTTTATCATGAGAAAGACCCTGAGACCTCCAGCTTTCATCAGTGGATGCTAGATCTTAGCTTTCAGGTCTTTTAACAGAGTAGGCCCAAACATTGTTCCTAGAGGCAAAAAGTACCTTCTTTTTTAAAAAAAAATGTGGGTTTTCTTAATATGTATCATCAAGAAAAAGAAACTATATATTGAAGTGATTAAAGATAAAAATGATAAAGGTAGTGATGATGGGTTATTAATTTAGTAGATGAGATGAGTAAATTTATTAAAGATTCTATGAATGTATTGATGCAGGGAGATAATGCACGCAATGTGGAAGCCACAGAAGTTCAAGGCCATATACTTACTGGCTACCCTGTATGTGCTGACACTGACGCTTCCATCGGCAGCAGCAGTGTATTGGGCATTCGGGGACATGCTTCTAAATCACTCCAACGCTTTTTCTCTGCTCCCAAGATCTCCCTTCCGAGATATGGCTGTCATTTTAATGCTCATCCACCAGGTATACATACATATGTCTATCGTATATTCGTATAAATACATATACTCGTATATTATTATATACATGAGATATATGAATACTCAGTGTTTGAGTTATATACATATATATGCAGTTTATTACATTTGGGTTTGCATGCACACCATTATACTTTGTATGGGAGAAAGCAATAGGGATGCATGAATGCAAGAGCCTGTGCAAGCGTGCGGCGGCGAGATTGCCTGTAGTGGTACCTATATGGTTCTTGGCCATCATATTCCCATTCTTTGGTCCCATCAACTCCACCGTTGGATCCCTTCTCGTCAGCTTCACTGTTTACATCATCCCCGCCCTGGCCTACATTTTCACCTATAAATCTGCCGCTGCCCGAGAGGTACTCTATACTCTTCTTCTAAATACAATTCAATTTTAAATAAACGCTGTTTATGTAAGGTTTAAGTTTGAATTTCTTTGATAAGCAATCTGTAAATATTACTGTAAATCTTGGCTAAAGCCTGCGACATACTCCGAAAGTAGAATGAGAGACCTCCCATCATCTTAAACTTAACTTTTGCTTATATATATCAAGTAGCACAAGTTCATGAATCAAATAGGTACCCATGTGGTTCATCTGTCTGAACCACAATAGTTTGACTGAGTATCACCAGTGCTAGAATTTATTCCATTAATTATATAGTATTTATTTTTCTGCTTGTTTGCTTGCTTCTATTTATTGTGTCCAAAACTAAACCGTGTGGGGTTAGCGTAAGGTCACCGTCTAGCAGACCAGCCCCGGGGCTTTCTCCTAAACCAACAACATAATATAATATCTTTCATCGTTTCTGTAATGTATCTGCTTCTGGTTTAGTTTATTTAATTAAGAAAAACAAGATTGGTAGGTAAGGACAACAAACTCAAAAATAAAATAAAAACACGCAATGATACAGAATATTGGTCTGCACTACAGTGCACATGATTCCCCAGATCCGGGAAGAACTCCCATAAACTGTCTTTTCTGATACGTTATATCTACCGTACGTTTCCAATTATAGTAGTCGTGTGATTAATATGTATTGTTTCAATTATTAATTAATTAATTGATTAATTGTGATGTGATGCAGAATGCAGTAGAGCAACCGCCCAAGTGGGTAGGAAGGTGGGCTGGGACGTATACAATCAACGTATTTGTGGTGGTGTGGGTGCTGATAGTTGGGTTTGGATTTGGTGGGTGGGCGAGCATGGTAAACTTCATACACCAGATTGACACATTCGGTCTCTTCACCAAGTGTTTCCAGTGCCCGGTACCACCACAACCCCTCAACGCCACTGCACCTTCGCCTCTTCACCACCCCCACTCTCCCCATTCCCATTGACTCTCCCAATATTGTATTCAACTGAATCAGAGAGAGTTCCCAGAAACCATTGCTCCAATCATCATGCTTCATATTCATGGAGAACACATCATGTACACCCCACTTGAATCAAACTTTAAATTTATGTATTCCCCAATGAATACGCTTTTGGCCTCATAAACATGTCTCTTTCTTCTTCAACTTCTCTATCTTTCTCTCTCTATTCTACTCTTATCTCTTATGTTGAGCACTTTGATTCTATTAATTAGTGAAGTTGGCTTTCAACCATTTTTTGTAATCATTTAAAAAGAATGTGAAGGAGATCTACATTAATTGCAATTGCTAAAACAAAGATTCAAAGCTTTGCATGCCACCTATGTATCACAATATTAGACAATTGATAGAGTGAAGTTAGAGTTTGTTCATGAAAGGAGGGAATTTGGCTAGATTATCATTCTTAGAATAATTTTTATTTTATGTTAATCCGAAATTTTGAGTTTAAAATGATGAATCTGTGTTAAAACTTTAGCAATGAATCATCAAATGAGTTGGTTGGTTGATATATGTCGTTGCCGGCCGGAGTTAGAGCGAGGTCAACAACTTACAAAAAGAGAGAGGGAGAAGCCAGAGTCGGAGCTTCAGTGTTACCTCCGACGCTCAAGTTAACTAGGTCGAGGGACTAGGTCGAGGGAGAAAGTGAGAGGAACATAGAGAGAGAGAGAACAAGACGTTGGAGTGTGTGTGTGAAAATGAGAAATGGAGAATGTATATCTTATGTAAGGGTGTTTGGTTCTTTTACTGTAGAAGAGGGTAATGAATTTATTAGATATTATCAATATCTAACTCATAGTAAAGCAATAACAAAATGTTTTTGGAACTTACGAGAATTTAGCAATAAGAAAATGTATTGCAGGTGATGTCTCCGGTGCTATGAAAACAAAAATGAAAAAGAAAGTAAGAAACCCAAAGTCTCTGGCTTTTTCCTTCACAACGATCCAAGTGCGCAGGAACTTCGATCATGAAAATGATTAGACATGAAATAAAGGCAAAACGTGCAGGTAGGATTGGGGAATTCTAGTTACAGGGCATCTTTTCCTTTTTACCATGTTCCCCAGACCCAGGTTGTAAGAGTAAGAGCTCGCAGAGAAGAAAAAGGACAATGAGACAAACCCAAATAATTAAAGAACAAAGGCAATAAAGGAGAGGTGACGTATCTTATTAGAACTTAGATGGAAATAGCAAGTGTTGCTGTTGCCAAAACAATAAGGCTGCTGTAGTAGTCGACATATATATACAGAGTTTTGTGGGAGGGAATCTAATAATAAGGGTAATCTATCTCCCTCGAAAGACTTGCGTTATAAACAGTGACTATGCTATCAAAACAGACCTTTCATGAGAACTCTGAAACCATATACGCCTTTACAACACGCATGCGAAACCCGGAGAAGAAAGAGGAAACCAAAATATATAACATAACAACAAATTACAACAACCATAATAGCAAAGCCTTTGAGACTTTTTCAGTTAAAGCTCATTTTCTCTTATTCCTTTATTCCAAAGACAAGAAGAGGATGCTCTGCTATCAACATAAGAGACATCATGCTCCTCTCTTTGCTTTACCTCCAAAGTCACTGTATTTCCCACATTTTCTTCATTGGTCAATTGTGAACTCTATTCCTCCCCTTTTCCTTTCTGTCTTTTTCTGCTTTTGAATCAAATAAGACACGAGTATTAATTGAACCATTCTTGTTGGAACTCGTACTAGCTAGCTTCCATTTTTTGTTTTCTATATTCTTTGGGCCATCGCTGGCCCTTCCAGTTTCAAACTTACAAATTTCATTCTGTATTAAACTAATAAAAATACATACTGTAGTTTTGAGTTCCACAACCTATAAAAAAAGAAACAGATATTGAGTGGAGGCCGGAGCTCTGGCGCCACTTTTGGCACACAAATTAGTTAAGTCGAGGGAGAAAGTGAGAGGAATCGAGAGAGTGTGTGAGGAAGGATTGTGTGTGAAAATGAGTTAGAGATGGAAAATATATACCTTATGCAAAAACATTTAATCCTTTTATTATAGACAAGATAGTGAATTTACTAGGTATTATCAAATACATAGAAACGATCTCATGTTTGGATAATTTGTTTCAATGTCCTCATTCGGCACCAGAAAATAAGAAAATCTTGTAAAAGATCACGTGCCAAATACAAATAGATGACTTCTGCAGTGGCATATGCACTGCGCCAATGTTAATTTGCCTTGTAGCCTAGGTACATTAATTCAAGAAATGCTTGTCTCTTTTGAATTTCAGCAAATTTACTGTGAATTCAGTTACTAATTACAAATGTATCAAAATTTTCATTTCTTATGTTTTTTTTTTAGATTCTTCATTTATTATATATTTTGATTTGACTAATTATCATTATTAAACTTACTTTTTTAGCATGAATTTAAAATTTATTAATAATTAATATATAATATTTGAATTTAAAGAATATTATTTTACAAACAGAAAAATTATATAACTATTTGTACAAATCTAATTATATAGCAATTAAAAGTGTTTAGTTGTTAATAATAAGTAAATAAAAAAATTATATTTGAGTAAACTGTATGAAACTCCCTTTAATTATAGTCAACATGCACAAAATTTACAAAAATGACACATGTCACTCACATAATGTCATTAAAATGTGATTTAATCTCTTTCATCCCTTATTAAAAATAAGTATGAATAAAAATAATAAAAATTAAAAAAAATATAATTGATTAAATAAAATATATAAATTAATAAAAAAGTACCTAAATTAATGAAACTATAATTAAAGTGAAATAAAAGCACCTAAAATAAAGGAATAATAATAATAATAATAAT
>QAOA01004976.1:441909-460467 GCA_003255065.1 Cercis canadensis
TTAACGTGCCACGTGGCCTTTTCTGTTAAGTCCAATTAACAGACATAAGCGGAGGACGAAAATGACCGACGGAACAATCTTCCAAGGACTAAAGTGTCGGTGAAAATCTTTGGAGGACTAAACTGTCACCGAACCTATCTTTCGAGGACCAAACAGGGGTTTTACTCTTAAATTATTTAGTATTTGGATACATACTTGGAGAAGTACTTTTAAAATCTATAAGTTTTTTCATAAGCATTTAGATAGATCAGTATATAAGTGCTTATAATTATGAAAATTACTAAAAATGACATTAATAAGCACTTATTAAAGATTGTGTTCGGATAAACAAGCATTTTGTTATATTTTCTAAGAAAAATAAAAAAAATATTTTATATTAGTGTCATAATTATTATATTTTGATTCAAGTAGTTAATTTTTTGGTTGTTAGATAATTATTATTTTGAAATATCATTTCTTATAATCAAAGTGGTTCTTGGCTTGCTATATTAAAAACCTCGCACATAGATAAACTGTCATTAACAAATGTTCTTGTTTTATTGTATTGGTGATCATGATAAGCATGAAATATGTAATTATGCATCACATGCCAGATTTATACATTCGGAAACTAAAGTTATATTGACAATTTGACCTTGGTCAATATTATATTTGCTAGTCTGCATTATTTAAATTTTTCTAACTAATATCTACAATAAATTGTGCCGAAAAGAAAGAAATAAAAATTGAATGCCTCAAGCATAGTTTGTGTTCAACTCTTACTAGGACCTTCAATATGTAAAGTACCAAAAAAACAGTAGAGAACTTGATAGTATCATTTTGAATGACATATGTATGGGAACAATATAGAGAACTTAAATCTCTCCTTAAAAAAATAACAAATAATACCTAATTTTGAAAGTTAGCAATTCCATAAATTGTATTCTATATAGAAGTAATAAGGGCAATAAAACTAAATATGTGTAGACAACTAATTTTTTATTTGCTCTCTAATCTATTCCATTTGCCTAATGCTCTCTTCATTTGGTTCCTCCCTTAAGATATCACTAGGCCCCTTTCATCAAGAATTTTTTCATCAACAAACTCAAAGTTCTCATTGAATGCTTCAAATTCTGCATCACTTGTATCATGTCTTCTAATAAAGTTGTGCAAAGCTGTGCAAGTAACTATGACTTTAACTTGTGTCTCCAATGAGAATAGAGGCATAGCACTCAGTCTTGCTTTGCAAAACCTGCCAGTCTCAAGAGAGATACACCAAGTCATGACAAAATCATCAGGTAATGAAGTACTCCATGACCAGCTACTACTTGAAGTTGACCCGTTTATAGTTAAAATGAGTCAATCATTATAAAAAGATTCAGATGATTCTGCAAATAAAAACCCAACTTTAGAATGAAAGTTACTAATCTGCCAAAGCCAAAGTTGCATAAATGGACAAACCTTATATAAAGTGGTCCCAAATTCTCAATCCACAAAAAGGCAAAAAACATCGCCAAATGAATTTCTCATGAGTTGGAAATAGTTTTCTTCTCATATTGTGCTTATGATTATGTACTTGAGAATCAATCACAAAAAACATAGTCAATATGAAATCTATAAGATTCTCAAGGTGACTTGAGTTGGATCCGTAGTTTATCATGTTGTAATTTAGTACGCATATTCAGACATAAAAGTAACAAATTCCATAAGTGCAATATACAAAAAAATTTCTTGCTAAAATTTCCCATTGTCTTAAAGTCATTATCTAGTCAGACACTTACCTCTTGCTAAATTAATCACTATCCTACTGTAAGTATGCTACAATTTCTTGCTAGAACTTTCCCTGAACTAGCCTAATAATGTACTAGTATTTAAGTAAAAATGCTATGTAACTCTCTTAGCCAAAAGTTAATCATATTTCAAAGATGGAGATTTTCATTTATCTAAAACGATATATAACGTGAGCATGATAAAGGATACTTCAGAATCAGTTTTTGCATCAACAAAAAATACAAAATACTTAAGTTGGCAAGGTAGGTGCTATGTGTGTAATCTAAAATTGTGTCTATCATTTTAGTCTTAATATATCCAAACGATTCCCTTAACAATAGGCTATGTAAAACACTCTTGGCGAACGAGTTGGATATACTTTCGAATTTGATAATAGGCACATCAAGGTTAAGAAATTTCTCATGTCAAACATTCAGGCAATTCTAGAAACATCTGGTGTGTGTGTGATGAGTACTTTTAGATATCACAAATCACTAACTCAATTACTGGTATAAGCTAAAATGTAAAATGGAAATAAAAAAATTGCTCAAATTTTTTAAAATTTCACAAGAATTAAACAACCCAGTTGAAGAGTTTACATAAAAATCTATTCCCACAAACAACATATTTAAGGACACTTACCAATGCAAATAGGATCATAAAAGAAGTCCATTTCGTTTCGAACCCAGTTTCCTTCTTAGGTGCGATCAAAAGGACATGAATTGCTTTATTAAGTTTTATAGTGAAAAATCCAAATAATTTAGTCATGTCATGACACAAAATGCAGTAACAAGTGGTACAAAGAGAAGAAAACAACACCATTAGAATGTTCAAAATGGAGGCAATTTGGTCAATCATACAAGAGGTACATATAAAAATGTTCTACAAAGGCCAACTCACCTAAACCTTGGGGAAGATTTTGATGGGTCAATATATAGCTGAATGGCAAAAAGGAGACATTGTAATACTACGTCACAGTCTTGCTCCCACTCAACACCAGAGAAACACCTGCCCCATATGCACTTCATTCCTTAAAAGATTCCCACAGGTCCCCAACCACAAAGTATGGATGTAACTCTGACTCCCTGGTTTTCCACCTCCTCATGCTTGTCTATTGATTGCAATTACACAATTTTCCACCAAAGAAGACCAACATTCAGTAACATAGGCCAAAGTAAATAATTTCTTAAAACAAGATACTATGTTGTTAACATTAACTCAATTGAAGGGATACCATAAAGTCATTCCTAGGATAAGCACAGAAATTCTGATTGCATTACCCTAACTAGCTACTGCTAAGACCAAGTAGAAACTGTTGGACAAATATTGATTACAAAGCCTAATTCTTGAGTAGGTTGAATTAATTGGGTGTAATTCTACCTTTCTGGTGTAAAATTTCATCTTTAAAATATCAAGCCAAGAAAGAAAACGGAAAAGAAGAAAAAAATTACTCTCCATTTTTCTTCAATGAATTATGGCCAGTAACTAGGGAAAAAAAAAAAAAAGAACTCATAGCAAAATCAAATAAGAAAAGAAATAGCACAAACCCATCAAGATTGGGAATTCAATACCTTGGGGAAATACTAGGCTAGAACTATTGGCGTAATGTACTCCAAGAATCGATCCAAATTAGGATGTCACTAGTATCCCTTGAAGAAATCGAACAATCGGAAGACGAGCTAGGCATGTTCTCCTATGCAACCGAGGAAGATGTTCTGGACAACATAGACCTCCTTTCTGTGTATGTGTCTGTGACTACTTATGTTGCTAGGTGCGGCAGAAGCGACAAATGGAGATGGAAAAGCCATAGACGGGTCTCAAAACGTCAATAGAAGAAACTAGGATATACAAAGAAGGTCGATGGTGAGGGAGATATGAAAAGCGTTGAAGGTGAGAGATGTTTAGGGTTCCCAGCCCTCCGACCTGGCATCTTCTCAGATGTCGGAGGTTTTTTCCCAGATGGCAGCCATGTCACAGGAGATGCATGAGCTCCGCCAGCTGCTGCCGTTAGTCCAAGCTTTTAGCGGATCCGACGTGTCGATAGAGCAGCTGGCTACAATGTTATCACAGCTACCATAACAAGGTCATAATAGGACATCCGATGTAGCCCTACAGCCTCTAGCTAACGATGATGATGACTCAACTAATGACTTGGAAGAAGACAATGACATCAGAGATTAGGGTTTAGTGTTTATATTGTGGTGTACTTTTAATTTCTTTCATTGTATAACATTTATAAATTGTAATTACATTTCATGAATAAAATTTAGTTATTTTTATATATAATGCATTTAATTGAAACTAATAGTTAATTATTTTAAAAAAAAGTACACATTTATGAGCTTAAAAAAAAACTTACAAATTTTATCATGAAAAAAATCTATGAGAAATTTTTTTATAATTTTTCTCATGCCAAAAGCAAATCTATGAGAAATTTTCTCACATCACGAAATTCCATAAGAAATTTTGTTTGTCACGCAGGTTTTTCTCGCACCTTAAAGTCTGTAAAAAAATTCGTGAGAAACGCATTTATCACGGATTTTGTCCATGCGAAAATACCTTTTTTTCTTGTAATGATTGCACATAAATTTGCAAAAGAGCTCATCCTTCAAAATAACTTTCACACAAGGCTTTTCTATGAAGTTTAAAAAAATCACTTCATAAAATAAACTAAAAATAACTTTTTAAGAGTTAGTCAATTACTTATATAAGTTTATCCAAACATTATTTGTCTTATATAAAAATACTTAGGTAGTGTTTCGTACATGAAATGTTTTAACATTCCTAGAAAAGTGAAAAGTTTCCTATGTTTGGTGTAAGGAAAAAGAAATCATTCCCGGGCATCAAAGATACCCAAGAATAAAATTTGTACTGAAAGTGAAAATTAAACTTTCCCACCTCAAGAGGTGGGAATACAACTTTCCTGGGAATGAATTTTTTTTTTTCATTATTTACCCTTCATTCCCCCTCATTCTCCTTCTCTGTGCGACACCATCATCGACATCGAGCTCCCTAAAGGCAAAAGCTAGATTAATCCCTCTACCAGTCTTCTTTGTCTCCTTAACACAACCCCTCATCCTCTCGTGTCAATTGGCATCGATTGGAGGCATTTTGGAGCTTTCTCTCTCTACCTCAGAATCTAAAACCCACAAATGCAAACAACACCGAAGCTCCTGATATTTTGATTTGCTTCTCTCAATCTCAACTAGTGCTTGAAGGGTAAATCCCACTCGATTCAAATTTAGTCATTTTGGATTTTTGGTCTGAAAAACCTGAGTTGATGCTTGTGGTCATTCTGACTTTGATACTTTGAGAAAAAATCTTAAATTTTTTCTCCTGGTGGAAGTAGAGGAAGGTCAATAGCCATGAAAGACGAGTGCTAAAATTTTCTCCTGGAGAATTGACTACATGGCGGCAGCAGTGCTGCAGAGTTGCCGTAACGTTCCATGAGCTCTTGGCAAAGGTCCAAGCCATCCTTTGATAGTCTGTATGTTCTTCCTCCATGGACATTCGATTTTGCTCGCTTGGATTTTGGTTCCAACGGGTTTTGGAGAAAAACGAGATCGAGGGAAGGGTTTCTTTCTGGGCAGAGCAGCAAAGACTGGAAGCGCATGGTATTTTTGAAAAAATTGATAACATTCCTGTGTATATTCTAATTGAACCAAACATAAGAATAAAATTTTGTTGGGAATGTATCATTCATGGGAATAGGATTCCCAAGAACATAGTATAGTTGAGAATAAAAAATTCTCCATACCAAACACCACCTTATATTAATAGAAAAACTCTAATAAACTATAAGCTATGCTATCTATGACAAAGGCACACATATCTGTTTTGCTCACTAGGTGCTGCATCTAAATTCCATCGTATTTGGGCTGTGACACCATTCTTGTGTAGTGGGCCTCTCTTGAAGCTACCCATCAAAATCACCAAACGAGTGAAAAAGGAAAGAAAAGAGGGCTTAGAAGAAATCAAGCCCAACTCCAAAATGAGACAAACTAAAGAGCGCTCTGGAGCTGGGCTTTAATCCAAGGGCCGGAATAACACCAAAATAGAAGACAAACACACCTCTATGTGGCCCAAGAAAGAGAAAAATCCCTTAGATGCCATGTCTCTCTCGGCACAAACACTATAATGAATAGCAAAGACTACAGAGTAGGACTGAAACAGCTATTATATGCGCTTTATAGCTTCCTTCGGCTCTCAATATTTCAACTAGAACACAGTTTAAGTCTTCATTGCAAGGCAACCAAGTAGTAAACACAGGACGTTCAAAGACTAACCAAAGATTCAAAAGAGTATTATTTAATAATGAATCAAACATTCTTCTTTAATTATGTTTAATAAATTTAGTAATTTAAAGAGATAAAGTGAAGATAGAGGAAGAAGAGTATGAAATGATGAAAAATTGATAAAAGAGATCCAAAATATTTATCTCTCGGTAACTATCAAATAATTTCTTTCAATTTATTTTTACAATTAAACATAGTTTCCTTCAATTTATTTTACAAAGTAAGTATTACTTACTTAAATTTTAGTTTTTGGTTGATATGCAGACCCAGATCAACAAAGAGAGTAAGCGTTACTGACAATAATAAGATCTGATCATTGTCCATTGAAAATTTAACAAAATGCTATTCTCATCCAAAAAATTCCTATGCACTTAGTACTGCTAGTGTTACCTAATCACCCTTCATCATTGCTCTCTTACCATTGCTATCTTACAAGCTAGGCTAACTTCATTCAAGTAACTCAAAATCAAAAAGGTAAAGCTTAAGAAAAAGGAAGAGAAACCTCTAAGTTGATATGAAGAAAGAATCAAATCCCAAAGAACAATTAATGGATGGCATCACCAAAGATCATGGTGGATACACCATGAGGGATTTCATCAATAAAGGAGATTTAAGCTGCATCATTGGGCTGATACCTGATTGGTATAAACATAACCAGAAAGTTTCATAGGAAAGCGACGCAAGAGACCCTTTTTTTTCTTTTTCTTTAATAAAAAAAAAAAGAGAGATATCTGTGTTGTGTCCCCACACACACCATGGAATTGAAAGACCCCCTCAGATATTACAATTTCATGACTACAACTCTCCCAGTAAATCAGCAATCAAAAATCTGCCAATAATACCATCTTCACAGCAGTAACAAAAAAAATACACACAATGGTCTTTCTTGGCTGGGAATGCGCATGAAGAACCAACCATAACAGCACACAAATATAAATCTAAGACTCAAGATCGCAATAATCAGCCAAAATAGATTCTGTTCATGATGTGTATTAACACTTAGAAACAGAGAGTATATAGTCAATGATTTATCACCCTTCATAAATTCCCTCTATTTCACTATGCCAAAAACAAAACCCCAATCACATGAACTACTCGGAAGAAACAACTACAGATCCAGCATAAAACCCTACCATATCTAAAACAGAATCTCCAAATTAGAAATTAACCCACAAAACATAAAGCAAATCCCAGCCCACCCATCAAAAGCAGCACATAGGAGATGGGTAGACATTCAACAGCATACTATTAGCTCAACGAGCGCTGCTGGAGCAGTCCCTTGCGAAATGCCCAGACTCCCCACATTTGTAGCAGCTCCCACCGCCGCCTCCTCCGCCGCTGCCTCCGTACCTACCTCCGCCGCCACCGCCTCCTTGGTAGCAATCCCTTGCCAGGTGACCCGCCTCACCGCACTTGTAGCAGCCACCGCCACCACCACCGCCTCCTCCACCGTAGCCCCCACCACCATAGCCCCCACCTCCGTAACCCCCACCACCTCTTCCGCCTCCGCCTCGTCCACCACCACCATATCCTCCACCACCGGCACCATATCCGCCTCCGCCGCGTCCACCACCATAACCCCTGTTACCGCCTCCACCACCAGCGCCTCCACCGCCACCACCGCGGCGGCTTCCCTGAACCGAAGATTCCTCAGGGCCAGTTACATCAACAGCCTTGGTGCGGCCATCGGCATCAGACTCGATCAGAAATTCGACAGCTTCTCCATCGCCGAGGCTCCTAAAACCGTCAGATCGGATGGAAGATTGATGAACAAAGAGATCCTCGCCGCCGTCGTCAGGGGTTATGAAGCCAAAACCCTTCTGGTCATTGAACCACTTTACCTTGCCAGTAACCCTCTCACTCATTTTCGCCTTTCGGATTCGGATCGCTCTCACCTCTCTCTTTGCACACACAGGTCGAGAGCGTGGTTTTGGGCTCTAGGGCTGCACACGCTACTTATATCCACGATTCGGAAATAGCTTGAGCCACGTCATTAAAAGGCCAATTTACAAAAAATACTATTAGGTTTTGCTTTTGTGATAGGGCTCCCTTCGGTTGTGTTGTGGGGTATCCGTATCAGTATCATTTTCCGATTCTGGAAAACCAACCGACGATTTGGATTTTCTCAAACCTCATCCAACGGCCGGGGATCTTTGCTTTTTCTCTATTCACCGTTTGATAGTGTGTAAAACTGTAAATAATATTGCAAGAGATTCTGATTGGTAGTGGAATGGTCAACGTTCTTCTGTCCCTTCAATATTTAATCTCTTTTGGTGTTTCTCACTGTTCCCCAAAATATCTCATATACAGTTATGATAAAGCGAGCACCCATTAATAAGAGATTCAAAACATTAAAATTTTCTGCAATTCAAAAAATATAGATAAAATTATGATCTCAATTATTCATTAATATCATAACACTCCTCTATATTTTCCTTTTTTATCTGTTTTTATATAACGAAATAAATAANATAAAACTCCTCTATATTTTCCTTTTTTATCTGTTTTTATATAACGAAATAAATAAGTAAATGAAATATATATTTTATTAAGCTACCGTATTTAATTAAGTCACATATATTATTTTAAACTTAGTTATACTTTATGATTTTTTTGATAGAAAAAAATAAATAAAACTAAAACTTACTAAACGTAACTTCCATTAAATTTGCCATTATACTTACCATATTTGTATTAAACACCTCTTGTTTTTCACTTCAAACCTTATCTAAGTAAAGCCTAAGTGAAGCATTAATTTTGTGATATTAAATAATTCTACTTAATTGAGAACTAAATCTAAAGATTAAATAAGAAAACTTTTAGTCAATGACATATGACTTTGGTAGTATATCTTCTAATTGTAAGAACTAAAAACTTAATGTTATTGATTTTATTTTTATCATGTACTTTTTTTTTATTTTTTTTAAGTTTAATTGTAATTTTAGCTTTATTATTTTAATAATTTAAACTTTTTGATCCCTCTTATTTTAAAATAAATAATTTAGTTACTGCATATTCATAAAATATGTAATTTTGGTCATTTTGGTTTTAAGTAAAAAAAATTTAAGTCCATTTTAAGGTGTAAAGTTATATGATTTATAATTTTATCGTTCAAATCGAAAAGTTATGTCTTGTGAACATCTTCACAAAATTTTAGCTCGATCTAACGGTGAATGAACCAGATCTCTGGTTAGATAAAAAATTTTAATTTTAATATTTTGAGCTAAATCCCACCGTTAAATTTAACTGAAATTTTGTAGGGATATTCACAATGCATAACTTATTAATCTAAATGGTAAGATTGTGAATTAGAGAACTTTACACTTTAAACTAGACCTGAGAAATTTGGCCTAAAGACGAAATCATCAAAATTGCACATTTTATAAATATAAAATGATTAAATTATTTATTTTTAAATAAAAATAATCAAAAAATTAAAATTGTTAAAATAAGATAATCAAAATTATAATTAAATATTTATTTAATATATTGTGCTCTTTTATATATATATATATACACAAAGGTAAGGCAATTTCCATTCCATATACTTTAAATTTTACAATCAAATGTGGGGTTGTTAACATTCTTTTTGTAGTACCAATGTATATATATTCTTAACTTTCAAGAAAAGTAATAATGGGACAATAAAAACAAGATTTATTAAAAATAAAGTGATCCAGAATGATCTATCACAATCTTGTGTCTATCCATTTTTTTGGGTTTAAATTTTCGGGGTGTATCCATTAAGATCGTAATAGAACAGGTGAAAGAAGCGGTCAATGGTCAAAAAGGCCGTGCAAGAAGGGACTCCTCAATGTTGTTTGCAATGTCAAAGCAAAAAGACGGAAAAGAGAGAAATCTGAAATGATCGTACTAAACATTTGTCGGTATCAGATTTCAGTAAAGAATTATATATTCCTTTTTATTTATTTATTTAAGATATAATTCAAGTTTTCTCACCCAAATAGATAGTTCAAATTTGGTTGTGCATTATTTGTTGTATAACTTCTAATTTTATAGATCCAATTTTCTAATGTCATGTGGATTTAGCAATGATCTTAAGAATTCTATTAATCCAGAAATCAGGGCATAATCTCAACTTTTGGATGAAGCCATATTTATTAGATTTGAGGCAAGTCATCACTGCTCCAACGGTCTTTTTGTTGAAGAGGGAGAGGTAGCTTTGTGCAGTGGAATACTTTGAGACTCTTATTTTGTTAATAAGACTCTTATTGCGAGAAGAGTCTCTCAGTCTAATTGTCGAGATTTCTATTTCTACTATGTATTTCTTTCCCCTTCTCTAGTATGTTGTGTTTCATTTGAACCATAGTGTCTAATCTATGTTATTGAGAATTTTACTACATAGGGCCCAAGTTAACCTATTATTTTTTTTTAAATGAATACTTTTAAGGAGGTTTCTTAGATACTTTTAGTATTTATGTAGTATGTCATACTACATAGAAATAATCAATAAATGAATGATATGTGTACAAATTAACTATTTTTAAGTTTGTTTTAAAAAATAAATAAATTATATTTTATATATAATAAAATATAAAATTTATGTATGCTTGCCACGTCAGTATAGTATGACATACTTACGTAGTATCATAGAATCCCCGTATTTTTAAACATAAAAACTTAATCTTTTTTATTGGGCTGGACTAAAGATACCTTTACTGTAAAAATGATTGTGGGCCGCTAGCCCATGTCATGTTTGTACTCCTAAGTTACAGAGCAGAACTGCTATCTTTTTGTTCTACCAAAAAAAAAACGAATGGGCTGAGCCGTTAGTAGAACAGGCCGTTTTATTTAAATATGAAAATCTAGGCCCATCCGTATTTTATTTCTTTGGGCTCGGCGGTGCCGGAACACCGTTTTGCATGGCCCGAACAAAAATTAAACACCATCTTGCAGGGGAAAAATAACCCAAAAAAAAAAAAAAAATGCTTATTGATGTTTAAGAGTTTGTTTGGGAGTTGAAGGGGAAAGGAAGGAGAAAGATACAAGAGAAAAGGGAGGGAAGGGAAAGGAAGAGAATGGAAGCGATTTTTCTCTCTCTTGTTTGGATGATTAAAATGAACAAATAGAGAGAAAATGAAAGGAAAGAAATAAAAATTTATAAATTTATCTTTTATTTATAAAGTAAATATATTTAATAATATTATCTAAATAGTGTTTGAAAAAGAATTTGAAGAAATAAATAGAGGTATAATAGTAAACTACTCTCATTTCTTATCCAAACCCTCTAAATTAGAGGAACACAAAAGTGAAGGAAAAAAAAAAATGTGGGGGTTGTATGTTATCCCTTGGTTTCCTTCCTTTTTTTAATCTTGAACCCTCAAATAAATGGATGAACACATTTATTCATTTCATTTCTTCTCATTTTTTCCTAATTTTAACTCCTAAACAAACCCTAAATGAGTTTGTTATGTGGGTAAAATAAAAAAAATAAAAACTTTTTACCGTAGGATAGAATCTCCCATATTTTAAAGTTACTTTAGATGAGTCACTGCTTCCATCAATTGTCTTCCTTGAATGTTAATTATTAGAGAAAATTTACCATCAAATTGCAGGCTTTGAAGAACAATGGAAAACTATTAAATACCAATGCAGCGAATACTGAAAATGTTGCAAAAGAAGAGTAGATGAGAGAAGAACAAAAGCAGCAAAATCTCAAGTGTAAGCTGAGGCCTGAAAGGCTCTCCTAAATTAATTCCCATAA
Source organism: Cercis canadensis (assembly GCA_003255065.1). Classification (NCBI taxonomy): domain Eukaryota; kingdom Viridiplantae; phylum Streptophyta; class Magnoliopsida; order Fabales; family Fabaceae; genus Cercis; species Cercis canadensis. The sequence goes on from QAOA01004976.1 coordinate 453,679, forward strand.
GGTTGACAATTCATAAGCATTGCTAACTTATATACACTTAAAGAGATTGTCAAAAACGAACAGAACAAAACCCAAAAAAGTTTTGGAATTCAGTGTTGTGCAGATTAGTTGAATCAGTGGAATCCTCTTGTACCTCTTGACTGATAGAGTTCCAATCTACTTTTAGCTTCTGGTAATAGGGCTTCAATGGAGGGTTCATGTATGAGATGTGCTTGCTTTGTAGACCACTCAAGAACTATAAGCACCTCTTCTTGAGCAAGAGTCTCACTTTTGGGGACGTGAAGTGATATATAACATAGAAGAGTTAAGGCAGGAACTTGGACCACTTGTTCCCCAAAGTAAACTAACTGAATCAAATGCTTTGCACCACCTGCCTCTATAATAGCGTTGCAGTGATTCTCATGGAGATAGTTGTCCGTACAAGCAAACTTGTTAAGTGCAATTGCTGCTTCCGTTGAAACCTCTGGTTCTCTTTCGTCCAATAGCCTCACCAGTGGCGCAATAAATCTGGTCTCTGTTGCTCTGAAAGTCCTTGCCAGGTTTCCTACGGCTTTGATGCAGGGTATAAGAAGTTCAGAGTCTGCTTTTTCAATGATTTTAAGGAACTGCTCTACAACAGCTTTAGCAGCAGGGGAAGTTGGTTTGAAAGCAGAGCGTCTCAATTCTGCATGTTGCTCTGCAACAGCTGTGATTTCCATCAATGCCCTGCCTGAAAAGGATTTGACATCATCAGGGCCTTTTTCTAATAGAACCGCAAAGCACAAAAGAGCTCTTGATTCAGTGATGTTGCGACAAATAGTAACGTTTCCCCTGGAGAGCTGCCAGAGGGCTCTGGCTGCCATTGCCTTCATTTGGGCTTTGGTACCTGGATCTTCCAATTCTCTCCCCTTGATGCTGTTCCCTGCTATTGAAACATGGTTATGGTGCTGGTGCTTTACACTGTGATTGTGGTGGTCTCCGCCCTTGGCATTATCACCGTGGTGATGCGTGGCGGTGGTGGGATTATTCTGGGGCGCATCTGGCTTGGACTGGCCAGGAGTCTGGCTCTTCATGGCCAACGTGTTTATCACTAAATTGTGCATCTGGCTGGGTGTTTGATTCCCCATTGGGTGAGCAATGGTATCTTTTTCTTGCACCTTTTTGGCATCACCAGCAGCATTGGGGGTATTACTTGCCATCACAAGTGAATGAATCGACGACATGTGTTGTTTATTGGCAATGGCGTACCTACTGTGCTCCTGAATGGTCTCGAACGCGAGATGGCTCACGAGCAAACGAATGGCATTGTTCTGAGCGAAGTGGTCCTGGCATTTGGGGTGGTGTGCTGCCAACTCTGAAATAGCCCAGGCCACCACACACTGAACATTCATGTGACCTTCTTTGAGGATTTTCGCAAACACAGAGCAAACACCAGCATTGACAATGTGTTCGACGCTTTCCGGGTCCCTCCCAAGTAAACCAATGGCCCTGGCAGCATTTTCCTGACCTTCCATTCGCCCTTCTTTCAACAATTTGAGAAGTGGAGGCACTCCACCTTCCTCAATAATCAATTTCCCATATCGATCGTTGTCCCGAGCCAAGGAAACCAAAGAAGCAGCTGCGTCAGAACGGTCTTCTACGGAACACCCAGAAAGCAAAATGGCAACCTGTTCCCAAATAAGACACAGAATGGGCTCGTTGGCAGCGATTGGGGGTAAACCCAGATACTCATCATCACGATTATCGGCAGAAGCGGAGACGCGAAGAAGCCATTGCACGTCTCCCAGGGAATTCTCTAACTGCATAGAGGTCTTGCGAAACGCAGTGGCGGGTATAATGGTGAAAAGGCGTTTGATGATGCCATTAGCGCGACACTTGCCGACAAGTGCAAGGGCCTTGTCAAGGACTTGTTCGGTGTCATCAATGATTCGGCGTGTAGGGCGCTCATAGAGGTCATTGCTGTTTCGTGCGGCTTGCCGGAGCAACCCTGCCAGCTTCTCTGTTTTCCCCTTAACCTCCATACATTCTTGTTTGAAAGATTGCGCCTCATCCGCCAGCTTCGTCACCTGGTCCGCCATCTGTATCGGGCTCGCCAGGATCTCCTTGACGATGCTCGACATGCTTTCAGCGGACCCAAATTACCCTTCTGCTTTACCAGATCAAACACCACGCCAATTATTATATAAATATAAATTAACCCAAAACCGACAAAGATCGATGGATTATTGGAATTCCAGGTTTCAACGTCAAATTTATGGGATTCTGGACTTAATTTCGGTGCCAAGGAGGTTCTGCTTCTGGCTCTGCCGGTTGGGAATGTGTCTATGTCTGCATTCTACACTGGGGTAGAGCAAGAGTTAGGGTTGCTTGGATTGGGATGAGCAATGGCGGTGGTGCTACTAGTGGTGGCGCCGCCGGTGGTGAGAGAAGGAAATGATGGTGATGGTGTAACGGCTTTTTCTCCAACTTTTATGTAAGGAAATAGAAATACCATAATTAATTCTTCGGGTTCGGCTTCACGTAATATATAGTACGTGCAATTGGTTGGTCTAAACTCTATGAGGACGTTTCAAGTAACTCGAGAGGGCAACTTCCCCAGTTCCCAATCTCTCGCATTGCGATTGATGACCACGCTCTTACCCTACGGTTCGTGAAACCTGTAGCTTTTGTTATCTCAGTGGTACGCGCCTGAGAGTTGAGTGGAAATCATAGCCCCAAATGGCGAAATTGAAAGGCCTTTTTACCTTTATAATTGAATTGGAATTGTCACGGTGACGTGCCAATATTAATTAAGAACGCTTAAAACATTTATGACTTTTTGTACTCCCGTTTCTCTTTGCCTTTCCAGTTTTGGAAGCAAATCAATGATATATTTTTTATCGGTTCAGTGGTCTGTTAAAAGGTGAAAATCGAATTGAACCGGACCAATTATACCCCTACTTCTAAAAATCTTTGAAATTGGTTCAAGTGTATTTAAGCTAAATCAATTTAAAAACTCTGTTTATTTAGGATTGGTTTAAAATTGTACTTAGTTTGTCAAAATTTTGGTTTCAAGCCAACTTTTAAAAACCGGACCAGCAAGCAAATCGGTGTGACAAAAAATGATCAGTCTAATTGGTTGAATCAAAACTTTTTTCAAACTTAAAGATTCATAAAGAAGAAAACACAAAGGATGAAATGCAAATCATCAAACTTAAATCATAAGTGAAAGTCTCAAACTTAAAGATTCAAATAACTAAAAATTAAAATATATAAAAACCAAATCTACATACATCTAATTTAAAATGGTGCACCATAACAAAATTAGATTGTTCTAATAGACAATATCTCTTATAAGTTTACATACTCTCAATATAATTACGTTCGCAATTTCTAACATAGCAAAATTAAATAATCAGAACATATAAATAAATAACCAGATAATAATACCAAGAAAAAAGAAATAGATGGAGTCACATAGTATTATTCAAACAAATAAATAAATAACCAAGAAACCAATTAAATTGTGCATAATAGACCAAAAGAAAAAAAAAGTATATAATTTTAAGAAATTAGTAAAAAGTCTTAAGTTAAAATCTATGTAATGTGTGATTATGTATTATAATTTTTACATATTTAAATATATAATATTAAATAAATCTACTAAATAGTTAATAAATAATTTTTGAGCAACAATAGATGTAGGTCTCGAGCTATCCTATTAGTTTGGACTATGAATTTTTTTGAGTAAGAAATAGTAAGTTCAAATCCATTAAATATTATTTTTATTAATTTATTAACTATTCTATTAATAAATATATTTATATGTGGTAATATACTCAAAAATTGATATCTCTTAGTGGCAAAACATGAATTTGGATCAATGGAAAGGGGTTCAAATTCATGCATGGACAAATTTCTCTTAATTTATGCCAATTTTATAAGTAGTCCAATTTTGCAAAAATCAGACTGGTTCACGCCGTTTTTAGGTGGTTAAACTGCTACAGCGGTTTGGGGGCATGAACTAAACCGATTTTCTTATCGGTCACTGGTCAGATCGCTCGGTTTGGGCCGATTTTTAAAACACTAGTTTGAATATCAACTTTAAATCTTCTGTCAATTTTTCTCTGAATGTGGAATTAAAATGTTATAAAGTATTTCATAAGTGATTATAATATATGCCAAATTAAAAATTAACATTCCTATAATCATTCCACATTATTAGATCCAACCATCCAAATTTGGTAAGGAACATCCATCTTTTTTATTTGACTTAATTGTAATTTTGATCCTCCTATTTGAACAACTTAAACTTTTTAATCTCTTAATTTTAAACATGAACAGTTTAATCTATCTACATTCATAAAATGTGCAATTTTGGTATTTTCTTCATTTCTCAAGTTTAGTTTAAGGTGTAAAGTTGTCTAATCCACAATCTTACTGTTCAGATTGAAGATATAGATTCATTTACCGTTAGATAGAAATAAAATTTTATGGAGATGTTCACAAGATATAAATCATGAAACTTTTTACCTTGAAATAGACCTAAAAAATTTTAACTTAGAGACAAAAGAACTAAAATTGCATATTTTATGAATATAGATGTATTAAATTATTTATTTTTAAAATAGAGAGACCAAAAAATTCAAATTGTTAAAATAAAAGGAATAAAATTGCAATTAAGCNAAAATTTAAATTGTTAAAATAAAAGGAATAAAATTGCAATTTAGCCTTCTTATTTTAAATGATTCCATATGATTATTCAATTCATTAATCATTCAAAAAGTTAAATTAAACCCTACTGGGATCTCATAGCAATCTCCAAAAAGTAGAAGAAAGAAAACTGATGTTTTCCAATAATTAAAATGCATGTATCAGCCTGATAATTACTCTCTAGACAGTGTTTCCCGCTGTTAACAAGAAAACAATGTTACTTCTACGTAAAAGAGTTTGTTAAGCGAAGGCAAAAGTTTTGTATCCAAGCATCAAGTGAGTTAAAAATCTTACGCTTAGCTCTTTTTCTTTTCTTTCTTAATTTTTGCTAACAACATTTCCATAAAAAAGAATCTTAAGCTTCACTCAATTGCACAGAAATGAGAATGTGTTGTCTTAACTTCAGTAACGTAGTTCCTTTTCATCTACTTCAAATCTTTATGTTGATCATAATTAAGAATGAAAGAGAACCACTTTTCTTTTTTGCTAAACAGAACCACTAATAATTGGCAGATCTTTTGCTAAACAGAAACACTAATAATTGGGAGATCTGTGGTGGGCGCTTTGGGTACGTAACAATTTAAGAAGCATAAATTTGGTTTAATTATCAAATGACCATTTATAATGAATGAAAACCGATATCTTTTTTTTTTTGGGTTCCAGCTTTAAATTCGAACATGTTACAAGTTTTGAAGATCACTTCAGTACCAATAAAAATAGATATTAAGAATGCATGTTGTTGTAACTCATCTCTCTTTTGTTAGCTGAGTGTGACCATAGTAGATATTTTAGTTCCCAAGATCTTCTAAGAGTGAGAATGAGTATAAACAAAGCAACATCTAATGATTGTCTTATCCAAAGTTATTATTTTTCACCAAACAAGACTGTTGAGTAAAACTGAAATAGGATAATAGATTTTAGGCTTAATTGTAATTTTGGTCCCCTATTTTAACCACTTGAACGTTTTGATCCCCTTTCTTTAAAAATGAACTATTGAGTCCCTCTATATTCATAAAATGTACAAGTTTAGTCCATTTATCTTTAAGTCAAAATTCTTAGGATTATTTCAATGTGTAAAGTTCCCTCATTTATAATCTCACCGTTCAGATTGAAGAGCTACGTCTTGTGAATCTCCCAATTAAATCTCAGCTCAATCTAACGGTGAAAAAGTCTAAATTTTGTGGTTAGATAAAAAATTATGATTTTGGTATTTTAGGCTGAGTCCCACCGTTAGATCGAGCTCAAATTTATTGAGGAGGTTCACAAGATGTAGCCCTTCAATCTGAACGGTGAGATTATGAATCAAAGAATTTTACACCTTGAAATGAACCTAAGAATTTTGACTTAAAGATAAATGGACTAAAATTGTACATTTTATGAATATAGAGGGACTCAATAATTCATTTTTAAAGAAGGGGGACCAAAATGTTCAAGTGATTAAAATAGGGGACCAAAATTACAATTAAGCCTAAATTTTACTAAGAAATGAACCTAGGAATTTTGACTTAAAGATAAATGGACTAAAATTATACATTTTATGAATATAGAGGGACTCAATAATTCATTTTTAAAGAAAGGGGACCAAAATGTTCAAGTGATTAAAATAGGGGACCAAAATTACAATTAAGCCTAAATTTTACTAAAGGGTGATCTCTCTTAGATTTTACTAAATGGTGATCTCTCTTAGATTTTACTAAATGGTGATCTCTCTTAGCGACTGTGCGGTGGCCCTGGGTAGGGCGGTGGCCCTGGGTAGGGCTGGTGATAAGATTTATGTGGTAGACTCACTTTTGAATCATGCGCGTTGAATCTCATATTTAGTTCACGTGAAAATTGGGATGCTTCTTGCGAGGTCACTCCCTCTGTTATCATAGTGTTTAATTGATCGTTTCTTGAAAAAGAAGCAAAGTTTTATTCATATGGGTATTACAATAAATCCCTCTCCTTTCTATTAATTCTCACCTATTTCCTTTTAAAATTGGAATCTATGTATACTGTTCTTTTGTAATATATATGCAAATTCAGTGATTATCCTTATGAAAATTCCTAAATTCTCATTCCTAATGAACTATATATATATATATATATATATATATATATATATATATATATATATAT
>QAOA01004977.1:5054-30292 GCA_003255065.1 Cercis canadensis
AAAAAATGATGGCAAAAGGTTAGTGGTTAAATGCAGTGGTAAATGCAAGTGGTCTTTAAGAATAAGTAAAGTGCAAGGGTAAGGGTATTTTCAGGTCAAGACTTTAAATAACTCACATAGGTGTCCAAGAACACTGGTGAATAGACAAGCCAAAACAAGGTTCTTGGTTGAGAAACTAATGGAGAGGGTCAGGAAAGAACCAGAACTAAAGACAAAGATAGTCATGGAAGATGCTATCGCAAAATGGAGCTTGAAACTATCTAAATGGCAAGCATATAGACAAAGAAATTAGCTCAAGACATGGTGGAGGGAACGGCTGACCAATAGTATGCAAATCTGTGGGATTATGCAAAAGAGTTAAAGAGAAGCAATCCAGGATCCTCTATTTGGATCAAGGTTTGCAGAGTGGCAAGAAAGGGTAATCTTATCTTTGAGCAGATGTATGTTAGCTTTCATGCTTGCAAGGACAGTTTTGTTCACTATTGTAGACCTCTGATAGGTCTTGATGGATGCTTTTTGAAGGGAGAGTATGGTGGTCATTTGTTGGCAGCAATTGAAAAAGATAGCAACAACCAGATGTTCCCCATAGCATTTGCTATTGTTGAGGCAGAAGATAAGGACATGTGGGACTAGTTTATGGAGAAGTTACTTGAAGATATTGGAAGTGTGGCAGAGAGAAGATGATCCTTCATATCTGATCAACAAAAGGTAAACCAATCATATATTCATATCATTTGCTATTTGTGATTTTCTATTTGTACTTTACTTGATTGAGTTTTTTTGGTAGGGATTGGAAAGTGTCATACAAAAATATGGAGGCCAACTGTGGAACATAGGAACTGTTGCAAGCACATCTATGCAAATTATGTGAAGATTGCAAAAAATATTGATGTTGATGAAGTGAAGGCCCAAATGTGGAGAGGAACAAGAGCAATAACCAAACAAGAATGACAGGTTGAATTAGAACTGCTTCAAAAATTGGATGAAGAATGCTATAAACATCTTATGCGGTTTATATTAGAAGTGTGGGCAAGGTCCTATTTTCAGGTATTCCCAAAGTGCGATCTTCAAGTCAATAACATGTGTGAGGTGTTCAACAAGGCCATATTGGAGTACAGGGACAAACCAATAATACAATTGGTGGAGAACTTGAGGGTTTACCTCATGCAAAGATTTATTAGCCAAAGGCAACTTGCAGCAAATCAGCCACCATTCTTTGTCCACAAATTAGGGATGTGGTAGCAAAGTTGACTAATGAGAGTGACACTTGAATTTGTAGATGTGCTGGAGACCTCAATGGGAAGTTGTATGAAGTCACTAAAATGGCAGACAAGTATGTTGTAAATCTAGAAGAAAAATCTTGTTATGGGATCTCACTGGCATCCCATGTTGTCATGCTATTGCTGCCATCTTATGGAGTGGTATTGAAGTGGATGACATGGTTGACAAAACATATAGGTAACAATAATTTTCATTATCTGTTAATACTATTTTTATTGCCAACTAATATATACAAATTCATTTTATTGACAGGAGGGACACAACTGTTGCATGCTACACCAACATTATCTATCCTGTAAATGGACAAAAACTCTGGCCTAGGACTGACAAAGGACCAATTGATCCACCAATTTTAAGAAGAGCCCTTGGTAGGCCAAAGAATTTAAGAAAGAAGTCAATTGATGAGACCATCAATACTAAGAAATTGGGAGGATAATGCAAAACTGTCATATGTAGTAAATGTGGCAAAGGAGGCCACAATGCAAGGACTTACAAGGGCAAGACTAGAGTTGATCGAGAAATTTCAAAAGGAGGGAATAAAGTCACTGTTTCTCACTTGGATTATTTTTTTTCTGTGAACTTCGAGAATTTTGAAAAAACTTTTAATTTTGTTCTTAATTTGTAGGTTTTAAAGAATAAGTAACCTATTAGGATGGGAGTAAATTTTGAAGACCCAAATTGGGTGACAAATGCCCATATTACCATGTGTACTCCAAGCAAACAAGTTGTAGGTAGGAAGTCAAGTAGAAAGAGGTCTACTTCTTCTTAACAAGCCCCATCAAGTGCTCCAGCAGATGGTCATGATGCTCCAATTGCCAGTGCCTCACAACCAGTTACAAGAACTAACAAAGGGAAAAAGCAGAAATCTAGTTAGGTGTTCATTGATTGCCATGATGTGTTTGTACAGGGTCATTATTTTGAAACAATGGGATTTGGGTAAATGCCTTTTTGTAAAGCAACCTTGTGACTAGCATGTCTCTGTTGACAATAGAATAGGTATGGAACTATTTTGAAAACCATGCTTGTGATGAGCATGTCTTTGTAAGTACTTGTTTCTGGTAGAAATTATTAATTTTGGAAAAATGGAATTAATGGGATTTATTGGTCATTTGTGCAGTACCATTGTTATCTATAAGTTTGGGTCATTTGCCCAATTTCATGCTATATACTTGGGACTGCTGGATACAACTAAAATCTGTAAGTTTAGGTCATTTGTGCCCTTCATTTAAACTAGCCAATAGCATATTTATGATAACAGTGCAATTGCAGTGGATATAAGTAAAATCTGCTATTTAACCTATACACAGAGCATCCTAAGGGTCCTTTAAAATTACAACCAAAAGAGCATTTCTACTTTTAAACCTACAAACATAGAATACTAAGCTAACTTCAAAATTACAACCAACAGAACAATTATGATAAAAATGCAGAAGATCAATGCCAAAATCAAAGCTTTTCCCTCTAACTTAAGCAGCTCAATCCGTGTTAACAAAGCTTTTCTCACCTTCTTCTCACCCTCAATTATAAGGGGGTCGTACCATTGGAAAAATTTGCAACATTTTTTTCCTCCATTTTTCCCATCACATGCATGGTACCGATAGCTTGGGTTCTCAATTTCCCAACAAATCTTCATAGCTGCTTCCTTCTTACAATCACACACAACCTTTCTCTCACACACTTTTCTTCTTATTTTTGTACCCTCACCAACCTTCAAAAATTCAGCGACACTTGCAAAGGCTCCCATGGACATGCTCTGCCACTTCATTTCACTCAGAAGCTTGATTTCATCCTTCATGCTCTTTGCCTTCAAGCTCTTCCTCCCCTTTTCATGACCTAACTTACTATTGTTCTGTTTCTACAGCTTTGCGGGGAATGATGAAGAAGACAATCACATGCCTTGCATGTGACATCTTTTCAAAAAAACAACATTATTCTCTAATTAGGTTCCCAATTAAGAACTAATGACATTTTTAACAATAATCAAATGACAGAGTTTATTAAACAAAATTTTTTTCCACATCTGGCATATTGATAGTTGCCACATATATGCCACGTCAGACTCTCAGTTAAATTTTGGACGGTGTTAGCGTCCTGGACCAAAAATGCAACGTTATGCTAAACAGTAGGGATTATGTTGTGGTTTTTTTATGGGACTTTTTCAGGCAAGTATACCGGGCCACACAAGTAATATAATGATGAGTAAAGTATCGTTCCCATGAGGATTAAAACTAGCAACTACCAATTTCACTAATAAAGATTCTATTTGGAAAGATAAATGGTTTGAGAATGGTTGATTAACTAAAGCTAGAAAATAAAGCAAGAACAATTTAATTACAATTAAACTAAGAAATTAACAATGAACAAAAGAAGGTTAGAGGTGGATTTCACTCGAATTTGACTCCAGTTACTCCATAGACAAAATAACCTTTGAATCACTGAAGAATAAGTTATTCTAATTACAAATCCTTTATTGTTGGCCAATTTCCCTAATGTGATTGATCCCAATCCCTTGGTGAAACAATCCTCCCTATCCCAATCAATTGCTCAATTCCTTGGTACAATTAACTTGTCTAAGTGCTTAAGCTCTAGGAAATTAATTAGACCACATAAACTAAGTTATCTATTCCTAGATTAACTTGATTTATGGTAGAGATTACAAGAGCACACCCACATCTTACTATCCCTAGCATCAACATGAGTCAATAAATCATTCAAATGATGGCCAAGCATTCAAAAGCATTAAGAACAGTAAAATCTACTCCAACAAATAGATTTGAATCAAAATAACATTAATCAACAGCAAAGCTTCATCAAAATCCGAACTACATCAATCCCTAACTAAGAAAGTTTAACTACACATATTTAAACCAGAAAAACAGAGAAATGGAAGACAAGATAGAATCAGAAAAACTCATTCTCATGAATTCTTTCAATGGGTTGATCTTCTATCTTGCTCTTCTTCAACCCCTTCGGGTTGGGCTGCCACCTCTGGCTCTGAATCGTGCCTCTTGATGTCTAAAAGAGGGAGCTCCCTTCTTTCCCCTCTTAGATGCATATAAATACAATTCAAAATCTAGGGTTTCACCTTTCAGAAGCTCGAACACGGCCTAGACACGGCCGTGTTCACTTATGGTGGCTAGGCGTCTCACTTGAATGCTCTCTGGACCTCGAACACTGCCCGAAACACAGCCGTATCTAGGCCGTGTTCCCTGTATAGAATTCAATTGCTTTTGATTCCTCTGCCTCTTAGGATTAATTAGCCACCGAAATCACTTAATTTGGACTTAAGATGAGTAAGTTATGCCCAAATCTCTTCATAAAGGTCCAGACCCGATTCCAGGATATCGGTTCTGATTTTTGGGTTAAATTTGACCAACTGAATATCCGAATTAGCCTTGGAGGTCTGAATGAAAGTTGTAGATAATCCTCTTAGCTTTCCTACAAGGTAAAATTCACCATTTTTAGACATCCAGAACTAAAAATATACCCGAAATACAGAAACAGTGTCAAAAACCTGATAACACAAATATTGGGGTTAAGTACCATGTTTAAAGCAAATTGTGCTCAAATCTAAGTAAGAATCCATTGATAAAACATGGAACTTAACGACATAAAAAACATATATCAAATATTTTATCTTAGTTTGGATTTTGAAATTATTGTTAGTAAATCTGGTTCAAATATTTTATCTGTTGGTAACTTGTTTCTCTCAATTGCTTATCCTACTTTAATTTTGGTGTATGCGAGGTACTCTCAGTTCCAGCTCATTAGCTTTTGATCCTGAGATTGAGAGAATAGCTCGAAGACTTCGCAAGCAAGCTAGAGGAGTAAGACAAGCACAACCGACAGTTATGGCAGGACAAAACCAGAATCCTCCAGTGCACAATAATGGCAATGGAGTTGCACAAAACCCTCCACCTCTAACGCTCATGGAGTATTCCATCCCAACAGCCGCAGGATGTGGAGCGAGTATAACAGGACCACCTGTTCAAGATAATCACTTTGAACTCAAACCAGCTCTGCTTCAGTTAGTACATCACAATCAGTTTAGTGGAAGTGTGCTAGAAGATCCAAATGGACACATAGCTAACTTTCTGCAGATTTGTGACACGGTGAAGTTGAATGGGGTCAGTGATGATGCAATTCGACTCAGGCTCTGTACGAGATAAGGCCAGAAGCTAGTTGGATTCTCAACCAAGGGGCAGCATCACCACTTGGTCAGATTTGGTGAATAAGTTTCTCGCTCGGTATTTCCCTCCTTCCAAATCAGCAAGGTTGAGGACAGAGATTACTTCATTTCGCTAACAAGATGGAGAATCGTTGAGTGAGGCTTGGGAGCGGTACAATGATATACTGAGGAGATGCCCGCATCACTCGTTTGAATTTTGGATCCAAGTCCAGAGTTTTTACAACGGTATGCTTCCTCACACAAAGGCAAATGTGGATGCTGCAGCAGGAGGAGCTGTGAATTATAAAACTCCGGAGCAACCCTGGGACTTGTTTGAGAAGATGGCTTGTAATGACTACCAGAGTCAAGGAGAGAGATCCATAGTCAAGAGAGGTGTAATGGAAGTTGGGACACTAGATGCACTGTTAGCCCAGAACAAGCTATTAACACAACAGGTGGTTGAGCTGTCCAAGAAGTTTGAGACTGTCAACGTGAATGCAGTCAACTTTTCTCCACCAGTTTGTGACTTTTGTGCAGGGAGCCATGTAAATGGAGAGTGCCCGGGCAACATGCATGTGTCAAACATATAGCCATGTAAAATGAGGGGACCAAATCGTTCATTCAGGTAAAATAGGGGGACCAAAACTACAATTAAGCCTTGTCAAAATAGTAAAACATGCATGTGCAATTTTCTCATTTCAAGAGGAAATCCAAAATAACATGGCCAAACATTACTACAGATGGAATTAGTATTTTCTTTTTTTAAGCTATTAGTCAGATAAAAAATCAACTCAAACACATGTGTCAAACATATAGCCACGTATCTTCATCTCTTAGGTTAAGAAGTGTACAAGATAATTTTGGCTTTTCCAGTGGTCCCTGCCTTGAACCTCCTTGTCTCTCCTCCATATGGTTTAAAACACAAGATTGAGACCTTTTTGGATTTGGTTAAAATGTGTTTGACGGTTTTATAGTTGGACTTATTGGAAGAGGTATCTATCTCATCGATCGGGACCCTTTAACTTTCAATTAATCTCTATCTCGTCTTTACTAAGGTACCATTCAGTCACATAAAATGGAAAATCAGGCTGATCTCTTAGCTCCCATCAAGTAATTTGAACCTTCTATTTTGATGATAAGCTTTCTTGAAACTGGATAGATGCTAGTAACTGATTAAGTTCCCCTAGGCATCATGAAGCTAAGCTGCCCTGTTTCCTCGCTGCAGTTGAACCTCAAGTACATGGGTCTCCACAATTTGGCCTAGTGCTTAAAGGGTAAGGAATTATGTTTGTGCTGCAAGGTTCACAACTTCTTGTAGCTCATGCTACACAAGATAAGATTTCAGCAAAGAATAATCATGCGGCATTCATGTTAAGCAATCACATATAAAACCATAGCCCTAGAATAATCCATCATGAAAGTTACCATATCTTTTCAGTCTATTGAAAGTTATCATTTTAAAAGTATTGCTTCAGTTATGTCTTTAATAATCCATCAAGCATCTTTTGCCCAAAAAAAAAAAAAAAACTTATTGTGAAAAGGTAACAAAGTAAGTACCTATATCTGAAGTCTTTATTGGGACAGAAAGATAACAAACATCAACAGGGTGCCCCTCTTGAAGAATAGGTAAATCTCAGTCCAAATCAAGCATGTGGAGGAACTACGATCGCTCCATCTAGACTCATTGTAAGAATAAGCCTGGCACTGCAGCCACATGTTCCAGCATTAGGATTGGCACTGTTTCAGTTTCTGCTGTTATTTTCTTGTTTGGATTTCCCATGTTTATCATCCTTAAACTTAAGAATGTGATGTTATTAACCTCACATGATGTTGATTATCTGACACGCCCTTTTTTTTCCACAAAATCTCTTGAGTAACCATTCTTCAAAGTCTTAGAAAGAGGTTTGAATCCTGGCAAACACTTGAAGATTGGCTTGTTGTTAATATTTCAGCTGCCAAAGCTCCTGAAAAAATTAAATATTTGATACCACGAGGTTTCCATCATCAGCAATTTGAACAACTCCTATTGAATCAGTAACAGGGTAGTCTCTCGTAGCATTAGCGATTCTATGCGATTCATCATTGATCAAATTAGAGTTGAGTAACGGCCCGAGCCAAGCCAAATTGGTTCGGTTCTAATTGGGTCAGCAAACAGTTGGTCCAATCTGGCCTTACACGAGCAACGAGCCTAAATGAGCTGGCCTAGAGCTGAGTAATGGCCCGAGCCAAGCCAAATTGGTTCGGTTCTAATTTGGTCAGCAAACAGTTGGTCCAATCTGGCCTTACACGGGCAACGAGCCTAAACGATCTGGCCCACTATTTTATTTTATTTTATTTTTTAACTATTTTTATTTGTAATTAGGCTAAAATCTAACAAAGATTAAGTTTTTTCTTTAATAATTTTGGTCAAATTACTAATGAATCTAAATAAACAAAACAAAATATATATAAAGTAATAAATAAAATTATAATAAAGAATTAAAGATGTATAAAAGAAAAATACATGTAAGTGTAAATTTAAAATTAAGATGTATAAGTAACTGAAAAATTTTATAATAGGACATATTTTAAAGTTTAAAGTTAAAAAACACATACTAATATGATTTGATAGTCTTTTCTTTGAAAAAAAAAAAAAGAGAAAGCGGCTCGGCCTGAACCCGAACAGGCCATGAGCCAATTCGGGCCGGACAAATTAGCCTTGTTCTATTCGGGCCGAACGCAACCCTACTTTTTTTTGGACCAAAACGGGTCAATCCATCGGGTCTAACCTATTTTACCAGCTCTAAATTGAATGTCCAAAAAAAAAGTAAGTAATGAAAACTTTACAATGGTGTTTTTTTTTTTACTTTTTATTTTTATGGTCAACCTGTGGCACTTTTATGTGCCTAGTTGGTTATGTGATATGTCACTGGCCCAGACGAAATTAGTTTTCGCTGTCTATGTGCCTAGATCGAAGATGGGACCAATCTTTCCTCTCACAGGTTGGGTTCTAATTCTTGTTCCTTCATTGCCCGAAAAAGAATGTTTTTAATCCTGTTATATTCTCATGACTTGGGCTATCACAAAATGGATCAGATCTAATGATCATATAACAGTCCAGTGCGAAACCATAAAATAGTTTTTGTTTTATTTTTGATTTGTTTTAGGCTATGGAGTATGAGCTGAAAATAATTGTAACTAACTTTAGGAATATTCTTGTATATCTCATTTTGTGTTTATTTTGTATAGTTTATTGCACCAACTATATGTATATAAATTTACTACTACAATCAATAAAAGTTAAGCCATTTCCCTCTTCAATATTTGTTGTTTTATGGTATTAGAGCTCTACGAGCTTTCACCGGTGCTTTTCGATCTTTATCAAGTTATGGCTTCCTGTTCTACCATTAATTCTATTTGTTTCTCATACAGCCACCACCACTGACCTTGTCACCATAAACACAGCCAACCTCGTCATCAGGCTCAACAACACTAACTATGTTGCTTGGGCTAAAGAAATTAGATCTATGCTTATTGGCTATCGTCTAGTTGGTTACATCACTGGATTCAACCCCTGTCCTCCTCCCATTATTGAACAAGATGGTGAAGAAATAGAGAACCCAGCTTGCACTTTTTGGGTGCACCAGGATCATTTTCTTTTGCTTGCAATCATGGTCACCTATGATGCCGATACAAAGGCTGTTATTTCTCAATATGAAATCTCTCTTGAAGCTTAGGATAAGTTGCATCGTGCTTTTGCTAATTGCTCTCGTTCTCGAGTTATGTCCATGAAGGAGCGACTTCCAAGTCTCACCAAGGTTCCTCTTCTGTTGAAACAATTCTTTTAAGCACTACTAAGATATGCCACTATGATATCAATAAATCCCATTCGAGCATCTATAATATTGTAGTCTTATGCAGTTATACCCTATTCAAAATGTTGCCTTAGGCTCTGAGGTTTACAATTTTCAATCACGTTATTAGGTTTCTTCCTAAAATAATTTTTTCATAGCACCTAAAAAAAAATAGTTTACTTGAACATAACCAAATTAATTAAGATAGTGATAAAAAGCCGACGCAGTTAATAGGTATCCACCAATTACAATCAGGGGTGCCAATAAAATTATACATATTTAGCCATTACCTATAGGTATAACTCCTCCCTTAGTAATAAGAACTAACGTGTTTAATGTCAAGATTATTTTTTTTTAAGAGTAAAATACAATTTTCGTCCTTAAAAAAATTACCTATTGTCACTTTAGTCTTTTTATTTATTTTTTGTGCCACTTTAATCTTCAAAAAATCAATCTATCAGCCAAATCAATCCACCATTAGCACCCGTTAGTGAAAACTGAGACCATAATTATCTTTTCTGCAAGTTCCAAAGCTCTCAAGTTTCTCTCTCTCGTTATCCTTCTCCACCTTGACTGCTTCATCTTCACCACCCACAGCGGCACCGGTGACAAAGAAGGACAAGAAAGTCACCCGTGGCAGCACAAAGTCCTGCAAAACAATCTCCCATTCCGGATGTACCCAGAAATCAACGGGTTGTGCATCATAACATCTTTCGCACAACTAAAAGAAGAAAATACTTTTAAAGCTTCGTTACTTTGCTTAACACTAGAGTAAAAGTAAATAAGTGCAGTACTTAGAACCACCAAATCACGTCCCATTGAGAGCACCAAAACATGAACTTGCTTGCCTTGTTTCAAAGCTTTCAAAGAAGCACGAGTTTTGAGCACAAAAAACAAAGTGAACTCACTCAATTCAACTCTCTCCCTTCTCATTGCTTTTAAAATACTGAGTGCTTCATGAAGAAGGACATGCTGTAAATAATTTGAAAGCAAAGCGTTCCAAGTAACTACGTCCTTGTATTCTATCTCTTGAAAGACCCTTATCAAATCACCCACATTCCCATTTTTGGAATATATGTCCATTGTAGACACTGTATTTTGTTCGGGAGTTGTTACACAATTTTTTTTTAAAAAAAAAAGAGAAAAAAATTACGTATTTTTGATTGGGAATTTTTATTTTAAGGTCTTGAATGCCTCTTTTAGCTTTTGGATCAAAGTTTTGATTTTTGAGCATTGACCCACTTCATTTTAATATAAGTTAGGGAGCCATTTGACATGTTTTGACTAAATTTGAGTTTGGGGTCTTTTGACCCATTTTATTTGTTTTAAATATTTTTTTTAGACATAAAAATTATAATTTTCTACGCTTATAGTGATTTTGGGTCAAAAATTTATGTTTTGGGCTTGGTTCGTCATGCTAAAATCCTAGTTTAGAGGTCTTTGGGCCCACTCGATTTTTTATTTTTCTAATATTTTTGGTCCAAATAAATTATATATGTTTGTTGGACTATTTAATTTGTTTGAGGTTTAATTTGGGACCAATTGGATTAACTTAAGTCCAAGGTTAAGCTCTTTGGACTCATTTTGACCTAATTTGGCCTATTAGGGTTTTGTGATTTTTATTTTTAATAAAAAAAATCAAATAAATTTGTTAAATTTTTGAAAGGAGGTCAGCTAGGGTTTAAAGATTTTTTCAAAGCATAAGTGAAAAGATGTAGCCTCAAGGAAGCTTCATGAAAGTTGCTTGTGCAAGATAATTTTGGGAAAATTGCTAATGGGAGCTTCTTAACCTTATTTTTGTATGGAAAAAAATACAAATTAGAGGGGCTGAAGTGTGCAATTCAGTTAGGGCATTTTGGGGAAGAATTATTGGATTTTTCACATACCAAGGCTAAAGGAAAGTGGGAGGAAGGTGCAAAAGGGGTATGAAAGGACCAAACTACCCTTAACTTGCTCTCCAAGTTGAGAGGGCTGATTGCATTTAGGAAAAAAGAGAGGAGAGAGCCTTAAAATATGCTCTCACAGTGAAAACAAGAAAAAAGAGAGAGAACTTGAAAAAATAGATCAAAGAGAGGAAAGTTGAGAGAAAAGTTGAAAGTTCTTGAGAGTTCTTGATATTCTTGGAGAGCAAAAAACAAGAAACCAAGAGTGGTTTGAGCTTCTTGGAGTTGGCTTCTACACCTTTGACCAAGGAAGAAGAGTTTTCTTGAGGAACACTAGGTAACCTTTACTCTTCTCTTGATTTCTTGCCATTCTCTTGTGGGTTTTTGTTTGAATCCATGTGAAATGTATGTTTCTTTTTGTTTCCCTCTTGAATGCCTCTATTTCATTTTAATTCCATGAGTTTCATTTTGATTTTTGTTGTTTTTCCCCTCTCTTGAATATCCTCTTGATATTTTGGTTTAGGGAGATTATGTTTAGTTTTTATTTTGATTGTGGTTTAGGGAGATTATGTTTAGTGATTTTTATGGCTTTTAGACATGTTTTGTAGATTTGGACTTGTTAGTGCTTGTAGATTTTAATTGCTTAACTGTTAAATTCTGTCACTGCTTACGTTTTTTACCATATCTTTTGCTACAGATGTCCGATTGATGTGATTTCAGTTTCGTTGGAAAGCTAACAGAAAATTCCAAATTTCATATGAAGATCCCAGAAGCTGATTCTCACGTCTGGATAACTGAAATTCGCGTGCAAGCAGTCCAGATTTTCTGCTCCGCCCAGCACTCCGCCCAGCATTGACTGATTCCTTTCCTTAGGGCTGCCTATTGGACCAGAGCATGTTTATTTGGGCCAACATCTGTTTTTGGGCCAGCACACATGACACTAGGGCTTGATCATGTTTTTACCATTAATAATTTAGGAAACTAGGTTTATTTTGTAATTAGGAAACCATTAGGAAACCTATAGGAGGCAGCCAGCTAGTATATATTTTCAAGTTGTTGAGGCAAATAATACACAACCAGAGAGATACGAAATTCCTTGAGCTGCTGCTGCCTCCTATTTTCTGAGTTCGTTTTTCTACTTTTGCCTTATGTTTAAGCCTTCAATAGAGGGCTAAGTTCGTTTGTAATCAATTCAAGAGGAGCCAAACTTGACTCGAACATGTCAGTCTAACACTGGCAGTGGTCGGTCTTTTGACCATAACTTCAATTTACAACCCTAAATGATATGGTTCTTGTCTTGTTAGAACCCTAAGATTCATATCTTGTATCTGTATAAATTTCATATTTTTTTCATGTCTCATTTGCTCCCAGCTTTAATTTGAAAATGGTTGTTTTAACTGTACTGTGAAATTGTCAGTTGATTATGACAATATTATTTTTTTGGCCATAACTTGATTTAGAGAGCTTATTTTTGTATAATTTTTGATCATTTAGAACCATAATATGTTTTTCTATGTCATATAAAATTTTGGGGTCAAATTGCATTGGCATGCATTCCTAGATTTCTTTACAAGTTTCCCCTATTTTATGTCTTGTTTTCTGTCTTCGTTGTTCTATTTTTCTTTATTTTTCCTTGTGTTTGCTTGTTGTCCTTTCTTCCTTTTTAGAACCATTTGCATGCTAATTAGGAGTGTATGTTAATTGTCCTATTTAACTAAATGTTGTTGCATTACTTTGCATGTCATTTTTATGGTTTTATTTTAACTCTTAATGGCTGCCACACGTGTTTTAGTATTGTATACCTTTTCACTATAAGTTGACATGTTCATTGTTTTATCTTGTCATTTATTATAATGTGTTGTGGCTGCTCAATTGCTTATGCACATGTGACCTTTAACTTTTTATTTTGAGCCAACTAATGTGTGTTCCATATGAGAGAGAGTCACAATCCTTGGGCCATTAGCAAAATCCTAAGGAGACTCGGAGGCTCAAAGAACTTTTGTTTATTTTGATTACATTTTTCAATTATGTACCCCTCCCCTATTGGACAAGGACAAGTATTCTAATACTTAAAGTCATACATTTGCATAGCATTTAGGAATGTGATTGTTTGCTTAGTATCCATAAGCCCCATACTTATCAAGGGAGGAGTAGGGGTGACTTACCCTTATAGGGGTGGCTCTCCTATCCGCCCAAGCTAAGGATAAGTGCCACTTTGAGAACCAAGAAGCATGGGAACAAAGTGGAAGGATTTAGGATGCGATTAGATTTATGCATAAAATATTTACAATTATTCGTGATTTATATTGGTTGCATGCTTATTTATTTAGTTTATTTTTACGATTAAAGCAAAGAAAAAAAATGAAATGAACATTTGTTTTGAATTTGGTTTTCGAAAATGAAATTTTTCTTTAAGCTTTTGAACTGTCTTATGAACTACGCAAACTTTAATCCCTAATTAGAGTAAGTAGGCATTCAAGGGTGACGAATCAAGTCCAGATTTAAATAATCACCTATTTTTCTTTTGTTTTCATCTAAGGATAAAATAAATAAAATTTGGCTATGACTTAATTTGCACAATTAATTTCAGGTAACCGTATTTTAGATGGGTGTTATAGGGTGCTTAACATCTTCCCTATACACAATTAGACTCTCGAACCGTCTCTAGTTCGTAGACCAAGTTTTGGGAAATAAAAGGTGTTTTCCAATTGTTCCCCGATTTTTAATACAATTGGTGGTGACTCCAATTTTTTCTTTTTTTTTTCAAAAAACTAATATTTTTTTTAAGTCTGTCATTTGCATCGCAGCTACCTTTAGGTATGTTGTGACATTGATAACACATTATTTTATACTATTTGTTTCTCTTATACTTAGTCTTTTAGTGTGTGTTTCTAGTGATTGTTATGGCTTTTAGACATGTTTTGTAGATTTGGACTTGTTGGTGCTTGTAGATTTTAATTGCTTAACTGTTAAATTCTGGGACTGCTTACGTTTTTTTACCATATCTTTTGCTACAGATGTCCGATTGATGTGATTTTAGTTTCGTTGGAAAGCTAACAGAAAATTCCAAATTTCATATGAAGATCCTAGAAGCTGATTCTCACGTCTGGATAACTGAAATTCGCGTGCAAGCAGTCTAGATTTTCTGCTCCACCCAGCACTCCGCCCAGCATTGACTGATTCCTTTCCTTAGGGCTGCCTATTGGACCAGAGCATGTTTATTTGGGCCAACATCTGTTTTTGGGCCAGCACACATGACACTAGGGCTTGATCATGTTTTTACCATTAATAATTTAGGAAACTAGGTTTATTTTGTAATTAGGAAACCATTAGGAAACCTAGAGGAGGCAGCCAGCTAGTATATATTCTCAAGTTGTTGAGGCAAATAATACACAACCAGAGAGATACGAAATTCCTTGAGCTGCTGCTGCCTCCTATTTTCTGAGTTCGTTTTTCTACTTTTGCCTGATGTTTAAGCCTTCAATGGAGGGCTAAGTTCGTTTGTAATCAATTCAAGAGGAGCCAAACTTGACAATCCAGAGTTCCTGTGCTTCAACCGGGTTTGATTTAATTTAATTTGAATTACTGCTTCTCCCCTTCTTCATGTGATTGAATGGTACTTTGATTGCATGAGTTGTATGAATTTAAATCGGTTGATTAGATTCATAACAGTAATCAGATTGATAATCATACTTTAAAGGTCTTTAATATATGGTTAACTTGGATAATTCGGTTATTAAATTAATCTGCATTTAGTGATATAGAGCGGTTGCCTAGAGTCTTAATTCCATGATTAAATGAATCCTGATTGGTAAATCAGTAGGAATTCTAAGTGTTATTGTTAAGGTACAAAGATGGGTAATCAGGATATGAGAAGAATCTGGAAGCAATTCATGGAGAAAATGGCAAGGAAAGCAGCCTTACACAAAGTTTTTAGGTAGACACGGGCAGGAACACGGCCGTGTGTACCCCGTGTCTACCATCCAGAGGCTGCTGCTCAAGCCTATGGACAAACACGGCCTCAGACAAGAACAGACACGGCTGTGTTCAAGGCCGTGTTGATCAAGCAGAATGTCCAAGAGAACAAAGACTAAGTCTAAGGGCAAACACGGTCAAGGCAAGAGAAGAACACGGCTGTGTGATAGGCCGTGTTGAACTGGCAGAGGCTACAAAGAAAGGACACGCCCAGACCAGAGAAGAGCACAGGCCATGTCTAAGCGACACGGCCAGGACCAGAAAAGAACACGGCCGTGTATGAACCCGTGTTCAATGACAAAAAATGCAACATAAGTGACACGCCTAGGTCCAGAAAAGGATCACGGCCGTGTCAGAGCCGTGTTCGAGCTATTTTTGACCAAATGACCTAATTCTGCACAAGTTTAAAAGGAAATCTGATGCATGTGTCAAGAGAGACTGTACTTGGGAAGAAAAGGAGCAGAAGAACTAGAGGAGGAAGGGGAGCAATTGCGACTGGATCGTCACAGAGTTTCTTCTTCTTCTTCTTTTCATCTCATGTTAAACCTTACCTATTTGCTTTTATTGAATTCAAGTATGAGTAGCTAAATTCTTAGTGTTAGGGGTTTGATGTAATTCAATTGTAATGAGGTTTCAAGATTGAATAAACTTGTTTTAGTACAACTCCTTTTGTTGAATGGAATTTACTACTATTAATGCCTTTAAATGCTTAGCTACCATTTGAATGGTTAAAAGATTCGTTTCAACACTAGGAATAGTAAGATCCGAATGTGCTATGTAAATTCTGTCCTAAATTGAGTTAATCTAGGAATAGATAACTTCAATTGTTTCACCAAGGAATTGGGTTCAATCACATTAAGGAAATGAACTAACAACAAAGGAATTGTAACTGAAATAAGTAGTTTAGTATTGTTTCTGAGATTACCTTGTCTATGAGGGAATCGAATTTGCAAGTGAATGAAATCAACTCCTAACTTTTCTCATTCTTATTATCAATTTCACATTTAGATTGTTTCTTAAAGATTGTTACGATATTGTTCGAGTTTTGTTACTTAGTTAATTGTAGCTGCTCATTCTTGGGCTGCCTTCAATCCAAACCATTTATCTTTCCAAATAGAATCTTTATTGGTGAAATTGGTAGTTGCTAGCCTTAATCCTCGTGGGAACGATACTCTACTCACTATTATATTACTTGTGTGGCCCGGTACACTTGCCGGAAAAAGTCCCATCAAGTTTTTGGCGCCGTTGCCGGGGATTAACGGTATATTAGCAATATTAACAGTAACCAACTAGGTCCTAATTTGGATTTTGAAATTCTTGTCAATAAATCTGGTTCAAATATTTTATCTGTTGGTAACTTGTTTCTCTCAATTGCTTATCCTACTTTAATTTTGGTGTATGCGAGGTACTCTCGATTCCAGCTCATTAGCTTTTGATCCTGAGATTGAGAGAACAGCTCGAAGACTTCGCAAGCAAGCTAGAGGAGCAAGAGAAGCACAACCGACAGTTATGGCAGAACAAAACCAAAATCCTCCAGTGCACAATAATGGCAATGGAGTTGCACAAAACCCTCCACCTCGAACACTCATGGAGTATTCCATCCTAACAGCCGCAGGATGTGGAGCGAGTATAACAGGACCACCTGTTCAAGCCAGTCACTTTGAACTCAAACCAGCTCTGTTTCAGCTAGTACAACACAATCAGTTCAGTGGAAGTGTGCTAGAAGATCCAAATGGACACATAGCCAACTTTCTGCAGATTTGTGACACGGTGAAGTTGAATGAGGTCAGTGATGATGCAATTCGACTCAGGCTCTTTCCTTTTTCTATGCGAGATAAAGCCAGAAGCTGGTTAGATTCTCAACCAAGGGGCAGCATCACCACTTGGTTAGATTTGGTGAATAAGTTTCTCGCTCGGTATTTCCCTCCTTCCAAATCAACAAGGTTGAGGACAAAGATTACTTCATTTCGCCAACAAGATGGAGAATCGTTGAGTGAGGCTCGGGAGCGGTACAATGATATACTGAGGAGATGCCCGCATCACTCGTTTGAATTTTGGATCCAAGTCCAGAGTTTTTACAACGGTATGCTTCCTCACACAAAGGCAAATGTGGATGCTGTAGCAAGAGGAGCTGTGAATTATAAAACTCCGGAGCAAGCCTGGGACTTGTTTGAGAAGATGGCTTGTAATGACTACCAGAGTCAAGGAGAGAGATCCATAGTTAAGAGAGACGTAATGGAAGTTGGGACACTAGATGCACTATTAGCCCAGAACAAGCTATTAACACAACAGGTGGCTGAGCTGTCCAAGAAGTTTGAGACTGTCAACGTGAATGCAGTCAACTTTTCTCCATCAGTTTGTGACTTTTGTGCATGGAGCCATGTAAATGGAGAGGGCCCGGGCAACATGTTTGGCCCTCCAGTGTCTCAAGAGCAAGTGAACTACATGGGAAATCCTCCAAGACCTCAGAATAATCCTTATGCTTCTACGTATAATCCGGGGTGGAAGAATCACCCAAATTTCTCATAGGGTAATCAAGGAAATCAATGGGGTTCCCACAGACCCAACTACTTATATCAGTCCCCACATCAAACAACTCAAGGTCATGCTTCACAATCTCAAACCAATCAGAAGAGTCCTTCTTTGGAGAATGCACTAGAGAAATTGACCACTCAAACCTCGGCTTTCATTCAGAAAACTGCAACGTTTATGGAAGAAACTAGGAGCGGGTTCAAAAATCAAGATGCATCAATTCGGAAGTTGGAAACTCAAGTGGGACAGATAGCAAGACAATTGGCAAACAGACCTCAAGGGTCCTTGCCCAGTGATACTATTCCAAATCCTAAGGAGCATGTGAAGGCCATAACTACAAGGAGCGAAAAAGTGCTGGAGCCCATCCCAAGACAAGAAACACCAGAAGAGGAAGATGATAAGGTCACTAGGACAAATGGGAACACAGCATCTAGCCGTCCCACAGAGGCAAAAAGTAGAGAAGAAGAGGAGAAATTGACCAGACCTTGTGCTACAATACCTCCAGTCAAGGTGCCTTTTCCTCAAAGGCTCAAGAAACACCAGGATGAAAAGTAATTCAGTAAGTTCTTAGAGGTTTTCAAGAAATTACAGATAAACATACCTTTTGCTGAAGCGCTGGAACAAATGTCATCCTATGTTAAATTTATAAAGGATCTTCTGACCAAGAAAAGAAGAATCGGAGATGATGAGACAGTCATGTTGACTGAGGAGTGCAGTGCTATTCTACAGAGGAAATTGCCTCTAAAGCTCAAAGATCCTAGGAGTTTCTCCATTCCATGCACTATTGGAGACATCACTTTTGGGAAGGCATTATGTGATCTGGGAGCGAGTGTGAGCCTCATGCCTCTGTCCATCTTCAAGAAGTTGGGAATTGGTCAAGCAAAACCCACTATGATTACGCTTCAACTTGCCGACCGGTCTATCAAACATCCCTACGGTCTAGTAGAGGATGTCTTGGTTAAGGTTGACAAGTTCATCTTTCCGGTGGATTTTGTTGTCCTAGACATGGAGGAGGATGGAAAGATTCCACTGATCTTAGGACAGCCATTTCTAGCTACTGGGAGAGCATTGATAGATGTAGCTGATGGGACTCTGACTCTGAAAGTTCAAGATGAGAAGGTGATCTTCAATGTGTTTAGTGCGATGCAACACCCTATGGAGAAAAAAGAATGCTTCTGCCTGGATATTCTGGACTCTATCATTGCTAGCACGTTCAGGGAGAATCTGACCTCTTGTCCTCTTGAAAGAGTCTTGGTGGATGCAGTGACCATGATTGATTTAGCAGGAGATTCAGCATGCGCAGAACATGTAGTATTATTGGATGCTCTACCATCGTATTCGATATCCGCACTACCTAAGCTAGAAGAATTAAAAAAGGATGTGAATCAAGAGTAATCTCCAAAAGTTGAGCTCAAGCCACTGCTGCTGACTTTGAAGTATGCCTTCCTTGGTGAGAATAATTCCTCTCCCGTTATCATCAATTCCGAATTAACTAAGGTTGAGGAGGAAAAACTGTTACGGGAGTTGAGGGAGTATAAGAGCGCCATTGGATGGTTGATTGCTGATTTAAAAGGCATCAGTCCATCCTTTTGTATGCACAAGATCCTCATGGAAGAGAACCATAAAGCTGTTGTACAACTCCAAAGGAGACTGAATCCAATCATGAAGGAAGCAGTGCGAAAGGAAGTGGTAAAACTCCTAGATGCTAGAGTTATTTACCCAATCTCGAACAGTTCATGGGTGAGCCCAGTTCAGTTAGTACCCAAGAAAGGAGGGACAACAGTGGTGATGAATGAAAAGAATGAACTAATTCCCACTAGAACAGTCACGGGATGACGCATATGCATCGACTACAGAAAACTGAATGATGCCACGAGGAAGGACCATTTACCTCTCCCATTTATATATCAAATGCTGGAGCGCCTAGCCGGTCGTGAGCATTACTGTTTTCTGGACGGGTATTCGGGTTACAACCAGATTGCCATAGCTCCGGAGGATCAGGAAAAGACCGCCTTCACTTGCCCCTATGGAGTGTATGCATATCTGAGGATGCTATTCGGATTGTGCAATGCCCCGGCCACTTTTCAAAGGTGTATGCTTTCCATATTCTCTGACATGAATGAGAAGTTTATAGAAATATTTATGGATGACTTTTCTGTTTTTGGCTCTTCTTATGATATATGCTTACATAATCTGCCTTTAGTGTTAAAAAGATGCCAAGAAACCAATTTGGTTTTGAATTGGGAAAAATGCCATTTTATGGTCAGAGAGGGGATTGCCTTAGGACATAAAATTTCTGCCAAGGGGATAGAGGTAGATAGGGCTAAAGTAGAGGTGATTGAAAAATTGCCCCCTCCTACTAATGTCAAAGGGGTGCGTAGTTTTTTGGGACACTCTGGCTTTTATAGAAGATTCATCCAAGATTTTTCTAAAATTGCTAAACCCCTGGGTAACCTACTTGTTAAAGATGAAACTTTTGCTTTCAATAAGGAATGTCTGTTAGCTTTTAATACATTGAAGCAAAAGTTGATTACTGCCCCTGTGGTGATCCCACCTGATTGGGATTTACCTTTTGAACTTATGTGTGATGCTAGTGATATAGCTGTAGGTGCTGTCTTAGGGTAGAGAAAAAATAAGTTATTGCATGTCATATACTATGCAAGCCATGTGCTAGATTCTGCTCAACTTAACTATGCCACTACTGAAAAAGAGTTGTTAGCTATTGTTTTTGCATTTGATAAATTTCGCTCTTATGTAGTAGTTGCCAAGGTTATTGTATATACTGATCATGCAGCTCTTAGATATCTCTTTGCCAAACAGGATTCCAAGCCTAGGCTCATCTGTTGGATCTTGCTGTTGCAGGCGGAGCAGAAAATCTGGACTGCTTGCACGCGAATTTCAGTTATCTAGACGCGAGAATCAGCTTCTGTGCTCTTCATATGAAATGTGGCATTTTCTGTCAGCTTTCCAACGAAAGTAGAATCACATCAATCGGACATCTGTAGCAAAAGATATGGTAAAAAACGTAAGTAGTGCCAGAATTTAACAATTAANGTGAAAAACGTAAGCAGTGCCAGAATTTAACAGTTAAGCAATTAAAATCTACAAGCACCAACAAGTCCAAATCTACAAAGCATGTCTAAAAGCCATAAAAATCACTAGAAACACACACTAAAAGACTAAGTATAAGAGAAACAAATAGTATAAAATAATGTGTTATCAGCCACCAGAACCGATGATGCTCAGATAGTTATGAGTTTCCTCAAGAAGAATATATTCTCAAGATTTTGAGTTCCAAGAGCTTTGATCAGTGATGAGGGCACTCACTTCTGCAATAAGCGAATGGATGCTTTATTGAGCAAGTATGGAGTGAGGCACCGCATAGCAACTCCATCTCATCCACAAATCAGTGGTCAAGTTGAAGTGTCAAATAGAGAGTTGAAGAGAATTCTTGAGAAGACTGTCAACGCCTCTAGAAAGGATTGGGCCCTGAAGCTCGATGATGCTCTTTGGGCATACCGCACTGCATTAAAGACACCTCTTGGCATGTCCCCGTACCAGTTAGTGTATGGCAAGGCTTGTCATTTGCCTGTCAAATTGGAGCACAAAGCATGGTGGGCCACTAAGATCCTAAATTTTGACCTGGCAAAAGCAGAGGAAAAAAGGGTACTTCAACTTCACGAATTGGATGAATTCGGATATAAAGCTTATCAGAGTTCCAAGCTTTACAAAGAGAAGACAAAACAATGGCATGATAAAAAAATCATGCAAAGGATTTTTGAACCAGGACAACAAGTCTTGCTGTACAATTCAAGACTGAGACTCTTCCCGGGAAAGCTGAAATCAAGGTGGTCAGGACCATTTATGGTCAAGACAGTATACCCCTATGGAGCTATTGAGGTGGCTGACAGAGAAACGGGAAGGAGTTTCAAGGTTAATGGGCAACGACTTAAGCATTACTGGGGAGATGGGGTTAAACACCACATTTCTTCAATGGCCCTCACTGCATCAGCATAATCTCCGAGATAGTCCGGCTGAGGACTTTAAAATTAAGCGCTTCTTGGGAGGCAACCCAAGTTTTTAACCCTTTGTCCTTATTTACTTTTAGTTGTTTTCATTGTGTCTTTGTTTTTCATCTTCATTTTTGTCATTTTTGTTCATTAAGTTTTGTTTTTGGTATATCAGGAGAGAACACGGCCAGTGACACGCCCGTGTCATGACCCGTGTGAAGAGGGTAGAGAGCTCAGGAATACTACACAGTCTGGAACACGCCCGTGTCGTGACCCGTGTTCACCATACAGAGAGCTCAGAGGAGAGACACGGGCACACACATGGCCGTGGCAGTGAGCGTGCAACTCTCACAGGAATCCAACAGGCAGACACGGTCGCTGACATGCCCGTGTTTACCCCTGTGTCACTTACCCAGAAATTAATTGTCCCTAGACATGCCCATGTGTTGTCTCAGGTAAGTATTTAATTTTGCCAGATCACGAACACGGTCACTAACACGGCCGTGTTGTGACCGTGTCACTTAATTTAAATATTCTCACTTTGGACATGGTCTGAGACACGGGGCGGTTACGCCCGTGTCACTTAAACATCACCCCCGTGTCATTTAAACACCCCACGTGTTCTCCCCGTGTCTCTCCCTTAAAGCACGACACGGCCACAAAACACGGTCGTGTTGTGGGCGTGTCTCTCAGAAAACTTTAAAAGCTAAGTTCGAGGGCCATTCACTCACTTCAGAAATCCATCTTCTTCTTATTCTCTCTCAAATCCCTAGCTATTCCGAGCATCCCACCATCATTTCCGGCCAATCCCTATCCTCAAAGTCTCAATTTCTTGCTTGAATCAAGTTTCCACACTAGCACTCTCGGTTACTTTCTGCATTCTTCATAAGTTCAATTTCTGCTCATTTCTTACTTCATCCACAGGTATGTATTCATTCTTTATGTTAGTCTATCACTTCTGCCTATTCTGATTGAGAAGTATTGTTGAGTTTTACTTGCGTTATTTAGTATATTAATTGAGGGAAGGTTGATTGTCCCATGAATAACTGTTATAAACAAATAGAATGTTGGTTCTGCATTTGATTCTAGGGCATGTAGGGTGTTTTAGAATTGGTTTATCTTTCTGCAATTAGTGTCCCTTAGCATTGCTCTTGATTGCTATTGCTTTTGGGAATCTGCTGATGTTGAGAAATTTGGTAGACAATACTGTTATCTGCAATTCTCATTACTGTCACCACTGTAATTTCATGCTGTAAATTCAGTTAATTTACTGCAAGTAGTTTGTTGGGGGCATTTATCCTGTGGAATTTGTTAATTCACTTGAAAATGACTGTATGGATTGTGTCTCTTTCTCTGGTAATGATCATTGCTTTGGAGATTGATTCAGGGATTTGTGGAATATCTGATTTTCTTGTCAAGCACTGTAGGAATTAAGGTTGAATTATACTATACTATGACCAGAAAATAAATCTTTATTGAGGAACCTGATTTTGTTTAATTGTTAGTGGGGAAATTGACGGTGATGACTTGGTTGAATAGCTGAGCTTAGGAATTGGAATTATGAAAATGAGATAGGATTAGAGAGATAATGTGGGGTACTGAATTGATATACTGAATTCCAATACAACTACCCTGCTGCCTTGTGTATAAGTCTCTGTTGAATTCTTGCTGTTAAGAGTTATGTTGGGTTAGTAAACATGTGGGAATTAGCATTTCAGTTGAACTTGCATGCATGTTCTGTTTTTGGTACCACTATAGTGTGTTCATTTGTCCATGTTAGGTAACTCACTGAATTGGTTTTCATAGGACACCAACATGACAAAGCGCACTGATGATGCTCAACCATGCCGGGAGAAGTTGAAGACGAGGAAGAACCGTCCAAACCCTCCAGAGTCACCTTTTCCACCTGTTAAGAAGAGAAGATCAGGAGCCGCCGACACTTCAGTTCATTCATTTCTCAGATTCCAAGGGGCTGAGCACCAGGAGCGGCTAGCCAAGCTTTCAACCAAGTCGTTTGAACCTAGCCGATACCCAGTATGGCTAGTGTTACAGGAGCTAGGGATTGACGAGGAGATTCACCAACTCCTCAGTCCAGGACAGTGGGGAAATGTCTTCGAGCTCCAAGAACTGGCATACAGAGAACTCACCCTGGAGTTTCTCGTAACTGTAGAGATCAACACCACCTTCACAGCTAACAACACGACGTGGTATAAGCCAGACTCGATCAGATTCCGTCTCGGCTCGTTCATGCATAGCATGAACCTGGAGGAGTTCACTGAGGAGGCAGGGTTAGCTGGACAACCGTCTACAGAAATTAGACCAGAGAACACATTCTTGCTGGACTGGTCCTTTACCAGCAGAGACCCGGCAGAATGCTGGCTAGAAGTGAGCACTGAAGCCACTTATGAAGCCAAGCGGTCCAAGGCATCCACCCTCCGGTCACCAGCACTCAGATACATCCACAAGCTGCTGGTGCACTCATTGAACGCCAGAAGGGAGAGCACAGGCGTGGTGAGTAAGAGGGACCTCTTCTACCTCCAATGCATCAAGAAGAAGAGCCATTGCCACCTGGGATATGCCTTCATCCAATTAATCAAGGGCTATCTCCAGCGAGGCAACTTCGGAGCCATAGGCGGAGGATCAATCATTACCCGCCTCGCTCGCCGCTTGGATGTGTTGGGTGACGAGTCCACCCTCACGGTCGCCTGTCGACCGCTGCCGCTGGGCATGGACACCCTCAGAGCCATGGGGATGGTGGAGCGCCGCACAGACGGCCAAGGCACATATTTTTCTTTAGCCGGTGCTCCACCACGAGCGGTACCTGGCAGTCCACCAGTCGAGGATCCAGCAATGGATGCCCCGGTGGGCGATGCACCACCACTATCTGAAGAACCACCGGCAGGGGAGCCAAGCACATCTGCACCTTTCCCGCCACAATCACCTCCTACTATCCCGTCCACTGAAGCTGACGAGGAAGATAGGAAACCAACAGCTCTTGAGAGGGAGTTGGCTCGGATCGAAGTTGAAGTAGATGGCACCAGAACCCGAGTCAATCGCCTGATCCTGGACAACCGAAGGGAGAGACATCATAGGCATCAGTGGATGTCCTATGAGCTGGCACATCACTAGTGGGTGCAATCCACTCTACAGATGATGTGTCAGTCCTTAGGACTCCAGCCTCCACCTCCACCTCGTCCGTCCACATTTCAGGATCCAGCAGACGATGCTGATATCACACCAGCAGTAGAGCAGATTCGGCCGCCGCGCACCTCATCCCGACCTCCACGGTCTGACTCTCCACCATCCACCGACCACCCTTCTGAAGCACCTTCCAGGGAGTAGTTTAAACTATTTTCTCATTTTCTTTTCATTCATTTATATTTCAATGCCTGTTGATTCTATTTCTGCATCCACCATTTATTTGTGTGTCATTCATTGTGGACAATGCATGATTTAAGTGTGGGGGGGTAGAATTATATAAGACTAGATGTAGATATTTGCATGTGAATTCTCTGGCATGTGGAACGGGAACATTGTGTCTCTGGAATCTCCTGGA
>QAOA01004984.1:0-11242 GCA_003255065.1 Cercis canadensis
CTTTGAAATCATTAATCTCCAAGTCTGTAAAATTACTTAATTAGGTCTGTAACTCTATTTGAAACCCTCCAACAATAAGTAGTGCAATCATTTTGAAAAATTATCTACTAATAAAATGTTTTTTGTATGTGCTTCTCTAAATTATTCATAGTATGCATTTCTTGGGATTGCATTTTATTGTAGGTCTATGTTGTTACCTCATACATATATGAATATCTAGGTGGTGATGTCACTCCAACACATGTTTAGGTCAAGTTATGCAGGGTATGGATCATATTAGCATTGCTTCTTTCTTGATCTTTGACCTTGATGCTTTGAAATTTCTATGTAGATTTGCAGTTGATATACGTTATAAAGGGACTTAAAAAATACTGTCCTTGACAGATTAGTGAAATTGACTTCTTTCCTTGTTAGCTCAATACATGAATAAGGTAGAGATTTTTGTTCAAGATTGAGATAAAGGATAACAACTTAAAACAAGATTGACTTATCTACTCTTTATTTAGAATAAGCAATGAGGCTGAGCTGATTGAGTCTTTCCTAAAGACCATCATTGTGAAAGGATAACAACTTAAAACAACCTATCTACTCTTTATTTAGAATGAGCAATGATGATGAGCTGATTGAGTCTTTCCTAAAGACCATCATTGTGAATCAGGTACAAATACTCTTCTGTTTAATAAATATTAATTTAGAAAGTGCTTAAAGTAGATATTTCAATTTAATCTTGAATATGACTACATTGGTCCCATATATTTAAGTATTTACAAATGTGAGATTAAGTGGTTATTAATTTGTGATAAAATTATGTGATACTTAATGGAATGGGATTGTGCATATGTCAAGCACCAAGGACAGGCATATTTCAACTACCCACCTTTCAAAGGCAATCAAGAATGAGAAATAGTGGTCATGGGAGTAATAGATGCTTTGGATTATGTACCTTTATTGTTGGAACTATGTATTTTTAACAGTTATTTCATAAAGCCTTTGAGTTGTTTGTTCAAAATTTTATTTTTGAGTCGTTGGTCAATATGTTTTGCCTTTTTTATTGTTTTGATTTCTTGGTGTACAAATTAATTTCGTACAAGCAAAGAATGGAATTTAGATTTTGCACCAAAAAGAAAAATGAACATTTAGATAGAAATGGTTGCTCTCAACTTTTCCTTTTCTTTAAAATAAATCTGAACATTTACTACTCCAAGCAAAGATCAAAATTGTTGCTCTCAATTTTGTCGTAGTTATTTTCCTACTTCTACATCTAATAATCTAGGTGTTTATTTTTCCTATCTAAATTTATTATTTGACTTAAGCTTATTACTCTTTGATTAACTATGTAATTTTTTTGTATTGCCTTTGTGCATTGGATGTCTGTGTTTTTATGTGTCTTACAAATTTAGAATTAGTTTTCAATTCTGCTATTTATCCACTGAATGATAAGGCTGCTACATATGAGGAGATTGCCAAACTTACCGAGAAGGCCAAAAAAAAAAAAAGACCTTTGCGTATAAGAACAAGTCTGAGTACTTTGATCAATTCAGAATGGTTCACAATAATTTTGTAAGTCACAACAATTTATGTTTCTAAAATGGTATAATTTGTATAAGCCTCTAAGATCTTTACCTGATGAATTTGGTTGGTTTATGTTTGCATTTATATTTGCAGCATGTTCCTTTTTCCTTTTAACTTACTAAATTCTAATAAGTCTAATTCAACAACAATAGTAGACAACAACAATAGGAGAGGATCCCTTGAGAGTCTAGATATAGAGGTGATATCCTCTTAGGAAAGGAGGGTGTGATCATTCACTTTGTAAAGGCTTGCAAGTGCCCGAGAAATCTTACTAAGATAATGGATAGCTCAAGGGTGGCTTGAGCAAGGGGACATAGGCTTGGATTGAAGCCAAACCTCTATAAACTTTGTGACTGTTCTTTTCTTCCTTTATCTCTTTGTATTATGCTCTATTATTTATATTGCTTAGATCTGAATTGTCTTGCTATTTCGAGATCTTTATTTGTTCATCTTTTGAGCTTTTGAAAATATTTTTTAAATCACCAAATTCACCCCCTCTTGGGTACTTGCATTGAATAACACCTATTACTATTACATTCTAGGAATTTTCTCAAGAGCAATAGAACAAATAGATTGTTGGTAATATTCTTTAGCATTGTATGGGATGAGATTTTAGGCAGAAATTTACTCTTTGCAATAGAAGAAGTAATCAAAATGTCTCCCAAAAAAAATAAAAAACGAACATATTGAATGTGCAAAATAATGTCAAGTAATTGAGGTGGGACATGCATTATAGCAATTTTTTTATTATTAAATGTCTTATTTTAAGATAAGCAAATGGAACAAGTTAGTTTTGGATAGTTGATAATTGGGGTGGGGATGATAATGGAAAACAAATTTAGTTGTCTATCCACCCATGAAAGGTTTTGGGATAAAAAAGAATACATTATAGAGTTTTGGGTTGCACTAAATTTAGACCCTAAACTATCTACTTACGAATACTCTAATAGGACTATTCGGATACTTAATATCCATTACTCAATCAAATAAGTAAAAGATGAAAATTTTCAAATTTGACACAAAATTTATTTGCACTATAATTTGATTATTGTAATTTTTTTTTTTTGGGCCGTTAGAGTCTATATAATAAGGGCAACCTATCCAGTATGGGACATGTAATATCCCAAATTCATACATAGTCTGTGATACACAAAATTAAATTATTGCTCTTGAGGCACCTACTAGCCAATCAAAGGAGTCAAGTATAATTCTTTTTTCTTGTGATTTAATTTCTATTTCACTGAGAAGACTTAAAGTTTCTATTTTTTTTGTTTGAAAGTTTAATTTTTTAGATCTATAATCTCTATTTCACTGCACGATATTTGTTCTTTATTCTTTAGTCATATGCTTGTTACCTTACAAAGCGTGAAGCACATGTGGGTTGCTGATTTTGCAAACTTGTGGCATTGGGAAAGTGTTTGTTGTTTTCATGGTGAATTACTTGCATTTCCATGATTTTGTGTCCTCCATTCTTATAAATGTCAACTAATTATTTTATTTTCTTTTTGTTATGGTTCCATTCCTTAAGGAAAGGTTCCTACTTTGCATAGTTCAATATAAATGTGAAAATTTTCTTTTATTGGATAGATCTTAGGAAGTAACCTTGGTTCCTTTTCTTGATTAAATGTATGAAAATAATATATAGATGTCAACTTTGTTTCTACTACCTTTATTAGATGATATACTTATTGGTAAAAAAAATTTATGCTATACAAAATTATTGCTAACATTCTACATAATTTTATGTGTAAACATGCATATAGGTCAAACTTTAAAAAATGAATTAACTGACAGATTTAAGTTGGCGCATGGGTGTTATACCTACAGAAACATATTTAGAGAGTT
Organism: Cercis canadensis; assembly: GCA_003255065.1. Taxonomy (NCBI): domain Eukaryota; kingdom Viridiplantae; phylum Streptophyta; class Magnoliopsida; order Fabales; family Fabaceae; genus Cercis; species Cercis canadensis. Next base: position 3,418 of record QAOA01004984.1, read on the forward strand.
AAACTTCCAAGAGACTCTGTTATATTTGTCTGTCTCAATTAACACTGACCATGATCTTAGCACTTTAATATAAAAAGAAATTTAAATTATTATCTTGATTATAGATTAAGTTCTATTTGTCTGCCTCAATTAACAATGACCATAATCTTAGCTCTTTAATATAAAGAGAAATCTAAATTATTATCTTGATTATAGATTACTTTTTCCGTTGGTGAGTATTTTCATAAACTTTTAGGATGCTAACTAATTTTGAAATGTGATTTCTATTAAATCTATCCATCTTAGAACATATACTCTATGTGTCATTTTTATTAAATTCTTTTGGTTTCTCATTCTAATTATTTTATTCCAATATTTTTTTAGAAAATACTGATCATATATAGATCCTTTCAATTTGCAGAATATTCTATTGGTAGATATCTTAATGTTAGTAGGTTAAAATGCATTATAATGTACTACAAACTTGGAAGTATGCTGTGTATGAATTCAGTCACTCTAAAATTGAGATGAATTAACAATTAGTTAAAATGTATTGTTTTAATTGGCTATGTAAAATGTATTGTTTTAATTGGCTATGTATGTGAAAAATGATCACAACAAAATAGCAAACTATAGTGATTATTTTATTGTTGGTGTTTTCCAAAGGATAGAAAGATAAGATGGTATTCTAGATAAGGAATAAGAGAGAACAAATAGGTGTGCTTGAGATAGAAGTAAAAGTACCTTAAGGGAAGCAACGATCATCAATGGTTCCATTGTCAAATGTAGTTGTTGAAAGCACAAAAACATATCCACAACATAGTTGGGAGAATGAAAAAAATAACCAAAATCAAAGGGTTAACCTAAGTAGAAATAACATAAAATTTAAAAACAAAATAGCAGATAACAAGAAACTTAAGTTATGCTAAAGGGCTTCCTAAAAGAATAATCGGCTTACCATAGGTTAACAAAATCCAAAAGAAAAGTGTGAATGAGCTGCATTTAGTTCTTCAACATTCACTGACGTTCAAAGCATGAAAAACCTTTGCTAGGAGCATAAATGCTTAGCCATAAACAAAACCAATTGCAAGTTGAAATCAAATATATTCACCCAAATGTAAATGGAGCAACTAAAGTAGCAAGAAAGACAAAAATCAAAGGCTTTTAGTGAAAACAACTTCACCATGTAAGACATATTGAGTCACTGATCCAATATGTTATGCCTGCTGATTTTGGTGTTCGACTTGCAAAGAGGCCATACAATATTTTTAGAGGAAAAATAGAAAATACAAAGAGTAAATGTAAAAAAAAAAAAAAATGAGAAAAATATTCACCAATCCCACAATACATATAAATGTATAAAAATAATAAAAAGCTATTTTGAAAAAACACTGTCTTTGAGTAGAGAAAAAATGGCTTTCAAGATGCCTTGGGCTTCAAGGGTGGCTTTTTATCTTATGATCTCTGTTTTTCACAAAGACTTTTCTCACTGGTAATTAAGTCTTATTTGTGAACTAATATCAAGAGACGAGAGGGAACATAAAAGCTGTGAATACCTTTGAAATGTGTAGGACAAAGGAAGTATGAATCAAAGAGATGCATAAGAAAAAATAAAAAATTGGTAATAAAGGAATCAAAGAAAATTGTTGAAGTATGGGGAGATTGAAAAGCAGTTGATAGAAGTATATAGGAAAAATGAAATACGGCATCAAGATGAAGATATGAGTAAATGATACATGGGAAAGAGAAGAGATGACATGGGAAGAGAAGAGAAGAAATGGTGAAAAAAATGATTACATGTGTAATCAGAAGACAAAAATAATAAAGGGATGTGTGTAGACTAAAATGAGGGAAGAAGGAAGTTTTGGATGGAAAAAAATGAAAAAATTGAACCATTATTGAATAACACATGAAAAAAAACTAATTACTGCAATATCTCCTGCAACTCTTCTACTTTAGTATAATTTATATATTTATAAATTCAATTAATCCATTGGATCTTCCTACTAAAGATAATGGTATGAAAAGAAATTGGGGTGAGAATTAGAGTAGAAAGAAGATTATCCACATAAAATAATGGTAGTGAAAATACATCATGGTATAGGAAGAATAAGGCAAATATGGAATTGGATAGAAATTTTAAGATTAATTCAATGAAAGAAGCTTCAATAAAAATGAAACATTCATTTTCATTTCATTCTCATTATTAGGTTCATTTTCTTTTTAAAAATTGATTGTTCAAAGAATTGGCTAGGAATGTCAAAAATTAAGATGTTTCATTTTGATATTTAAACAGATACTATGGCCAAGATTGATCTATTTTTGTTAAGTTCCTATACAGGTGATCTTCAACATATTGTGGCTATGCATTTCTGAAATGCATTATCATTAGCATTATTAGTAATTATTATCACATCCAAATATGGAGACTTTGACATGAAAATATTTGTGTTTTAGATAAGATCTTTAGGTGCTGTTGCTCAGTATGGTGATATTCAAGACATGATTATTTGGAAAAATACCACAACTAGGTATGGAGGCTAGGTATGATTGATTAATATCTAAGAAAAGAAATCATATGGATATCAAAGGTGGAACTATGTATGGAAGCTTGCGGCTCCAAAAGAAATTAAAGTTTTTATGTGGCTAATCCTTAATGACGCCATACCCACAAATTGGTTTCGTGCTTGCAGACACCTTAGTCAAAATTTCTTATGCAACAAGTGCAAGTTTGATATAGAAAATACAATGCATTATTTTAGGACTGCTATAAATCACGTCTGTTTGGGTTTTAGTGTAGATAGTAGCTTTTGGAAAAAAAAAAATTGAATGCTTGGTTTTATATAAATGAGAATATAGGAAAAGGGATAATGAAGTCGCACATTCTCTTCTATTACACGTTGTGGTGGATATGGAGAAAACACAATGAATAGGTTTTTGAAAGGCTTGGCACTCTGTTGATGGTGAGTGTTAATAAGATCCAGACAATGGTTTAACTTGCAGTAAAAAATTTCTGGAAAAGCAAGAAAACAAGAAAGAAAGGGGCAATTGATATATTGGCAGTCTTCAAGTATAGAGACCATTAAGCTAAATGTAGATGGTGGTAGTTTTGGGAACCTAGTGAGATCAAGTTGGTTATTCGAGATCATCAAGGGGTGGCTTGGTGCTTTATGTGGCTCTATAGGCATGGGTAGCAATCTAAAAGCTGAATTTACTACAATAAGGCATGGTATGATATTTTGTTGGAATAAAGGCATCAGAAAACTATATGTGAATCAAATTCTCAAGAGGCAGTACACTTGATAGACTTTGCTAATGTGACCTTCCATTTATATGGGGGTTTTTATCAATGATATAAGACATTTATTTAAAAGCAGTTGGGAGGTAAAAGTGATTCCTGTGTTAAGACTAGCGTACCAAGGAGCTGATTAATGTGTTAACTACAATTTATAAGCATATGGTTTTGTTCAAGTTTAAAAATATTTTTCATTGCTTAAATTGTGAAATTATAGGAACATTGTAAAAGAAAATTTGAGTACTTAATATTTTGATGCCTCTAAAAACAAAATATGTTTGAAATTGTAGAGAAATTGTAAAAGCACAATCTATGTACTAATATACTATAGGAATCTATTGAACTTAACTCTTACAACAAGGAACTTAAACCTAAGTCATCCATAAAATAGGAAACCAAATGTAAGTACTACAAATTAAAAGTATATTAACAAGCTATATTTAAGGATTAAGGATCCTTATTGAAATTTTTTAAAATTTCCTATGAGTGCATGAAGTTATTTGATTAAAAAGATGAGTTGTTGATTATTTCTTTATTTTAGACACAAGTTTTTTTTTCAATGACATTTGATTATAATTTTCAATCATTTGCTATGGAGTCATATTATGAGAATTTTTTTTTTTTAAATGGCCTTAGATAATTTTATTGAAGAATAAGGCCTATTGGTAGCAAGATCTATAAATTAACTCAATAGGTCTCAAGAGTATAAATATTTTATATTTTCTTTAGCCTTCAAGGGTACAAAGATGAGATTGGCATACCACTCAAGAGAACTACTTACTACAAGTAGACAAACTGAGACTACTGTAATAATGAATTAAATGCTTATGCCACTAATTATTTATTTTTTTTTAAAAAAATATCAATGGTAATCAAATAATTGGGATATGGCGTTTATTATAAATAGGAAATGAACTATTACATGTCTATTTTAAAGATAAAAAATGGGACATTTTAATTTTGGGCAGTTGATTTTTTAGATAAGTTGAGAATGAGAACTAAACTATTTTACTAACCATTGGGGGTCAATACTTCATCAATAAAAATGTTAGTATGTTTATCGAGGTAATTAATATAGGAAACTCTTATGACACTAATTATTCATTTTTAAAAAAATATCAGTGGTAATCAAATAATTGAGATATGACATTATTATAAATAGGAAATGAACCATTACATGTCCATTTTAAAGATAAACAATGGGACATTTTAATTTTGGGCAGTTGATTTTTGGGATAAGTTGGGAATGGAAACTAAACTATTTTATTAACCATTGGGGGTCAATACTTTATCAATAAAATGTTAATATGTTTATCTAGGTAATCAATATAGGAAACTCTTTTCTATCGATGAAGAAATTTGGAATTCTCTTTCTTATGTTTGATATAAAAAATGGTATAATATAGGATACTCTTGTGATATATAATGAGAAAAAAAATGGATAAGGTAGGGGGATAAATAAATACAATTGAGTGTAACATGACCTAAATTTGAAAGAAGTTTGGTTTGGTACTTTGGTCATTTACTTATCATAGGAGCGTTAGTAACGTGAAGGTCTAAAATACAGAGCCCATAACAAGATGCAGTGCAATGTGCACATAAGTTATAAAGATGTTATTAAAGAATACGATAATGATTGATGCTTATCCTAAATAACCTATAGTCTACTTTCTTCATACTCAAAGTGACTTTGTATATCTCAAGTCATTAGGTATAACAATGTTGCAATTTCAAGATCAGTGCAAAATCGTGTGAACTTAGAGAAAAAACGCTGACATTCCTAATACAAATCATACACCACAGCTTTTTTGAGTATAACATTATCTCATTTTGCATTTGTTCAATACTCTTTCAAATGTATTATGAATTCATGATTGATATTTTTAATGTATTGCATCTACAGTTCAAAATATGAAATCCATAATTAGTATATTAGATCAAATAGATTTATATAAATTATGCTCCTATGACCATATAAATTTCATCTCAAATCCCGTTATCTAGGTCCCACACCCCGCTGCCAAGTAGCCCGCGCATTGGCGCAGGAATAGTACTAGTAGTAATTATAAACAATTCTCGCTCTTCTTGTCTTCCTTCGATTGCTTTCTCTCCCATCACTGCCTCTTCGATTTCTTCAGCCTCCCTAGGGGCTCTGCTAAGTTACCCCAATACAGAGGCCTTAAGCTCATATCGATCGCAGCAAATCACTTAGCAGGATCGGTGAGTTTTAGCTCGAGACTCGATCGTCGTTGTGGATGTCTCGTGTGCGAGGCTCAAAACACTGCTGTTGAAGGCCAGCTTCTAATTTTGTTGTACAAAGTTTTTGAATTTTCTTTGTTTTTGGTTGATTGGTGAGATGATTAAAAATCAATAGAAAACCCTGAATTCACAGTGTTAGGGTTTTTCTGTCCTTCACTCTCAGCTGCACCCAGTCTCGTTAGCTCGCACAATGCTCTCAGTTTTACACTGTACGCTCTGGATTCCTCTTTGGTCTCCATCGGGCTACAGCTTGCAGCCCTAACTGCACCTCATCCGCTCTCAAACTTAAGCGTTCCCTTCTAGGTTTCCGTTTTACCAATCTACCTTCGTAGGTGTTTCTCTTCGCCGGTCGACATCTCCCTCCGCTGCCATCACTGACGTAGACTGTATTTTGCTGTCTTAGAGCTCAATTTTCCCTCAGGTTTTATCTTTGTTTCTATCTCTCTCTTGCAAAGATTATCCTATCCCCTTCCTTCTATATTTCTTTATCATTTCTGTGTAAATTCACTAGTTAACTAATTATTTTTATTGCAGGTAATTCATCTTGGATTGGGATTTCGGAAGATTTGATTCTCTTTGTTAGATATAAATTTATTCATGGGCCTTCACCTATTAGCTTAAGCTTTTAGGTTGAATCAGTTCTTGACATGGTATCAGAGCCTCTTTGACTGAACGGTTAGGAGATCGAGTCCTTCTGCCCCCACTTTCTCAATTAAATTGAAATTTCAGCACATGGTATTAATGGGCCTGTGCTTTGTCCACGCTTCAAGTCCAAAGGACTTTCGTGTGTAGGGGGTGTGTTAGATATAAATCTATTCATGGGCCTTCACCTATTAGCTTAAACTTTTATGTTGAATCGGTTCTTGATACTCTTCCCCATCATTTTTGGTCCTTTGCATGATAGCCATTAGCATTTAGGGTTGCTCTGTTGCAGTTAGTATAATTGTTATTAGTTAGTGGGCTGCGAAATAGTGGTTATATTTGATTTAATTAGTTTATACTATTTATGGTATCCTTTGAAAAGAATTAATCTAAGGGGTAGCAAATACTTTTGATATTTGGATTGGGATGCACTGATTATTAATGTTTAGAGGGTATGAACTGGCATGCCTAAATTTCTTCAAATTTGGGGGTGTTTTTCTAGAAAGCGGTATGACACACTTAGCTCCCCTGCAAATCTTAGCATCTCTGGGCTGGTTTTTGCCTGCTGCATTTGCTTGCTCTTGAATGTCTTTTGAAGACACAGTTGTTGCTTCTGTAGAATTTTTGAACCACCTCACTCTGAGGTTTTTCAATTTTAAAACACTGGCTGAACCATTGATGCTACACTTGTTTCTTATTTCCTGGATTTCTTTGTGGTTTTAAATTACTGTCCAAGAAGAGCAAAGCTATTATTGCTGCACTTGGATCTGTTGCTATACTTTTATTTGTGGTGTTTGTGATTTTAATTCTCAAACACTGCACCAAATTGCATAAATCCACAAGAATTGAGGATCCTGAACCAGTATGCACTTTGGCATTGACCCTTAAAAGATTTGATCAAAAGGAATTAGAGAATGCCACTGGTTTTTTCAGCAAAGATAATATCATTGGTGCTAGCAGTTTGAGCACTGTGTACAAGGGTAGATTGGAAGATGGCCAGATTGTAGCCATAAAAAATTTGAATTTGCGCCAGTTCTTTGAAGAATCTGACAAGGCCTTCAAGAGAGAAGTTGGGACTTTGAGCCAGCTGAGACATAGGAATTTGGTCAAGGTACTAGGTTATGCTTGGGAGAGTGAAAAAATAAAGGCTTTAGTTCTACAGTACATGGAGAATGGAAATTTGGAGAGCATCATACATGACAAAGAAGTGGATCAGTCTAGATGGACATTATCTGAAAGAATCAATGTTTTCATTTCTTTTGCTAGCGGATTGGATTACTTGCACTCTGGTTATGATTTTCCCATTGTTCACTGTGATTTAAAGCCTTCTAATATGTTGTTGGATGGATATTTTGAGGCTCATGTCAGTGATTTTGGGACAGCTCGAATGCTTGGTCTTCATCTGCAGGATCGCAGCCTTTCCTCATCAGCAGCTTTAGAGGGCACTATTGGCTATATGGCGCCAGGTATCAGCCTTTTGTGAATGTAATTTTCTTTATATTCAACGTTTTCTATATTTATATCACACTTATGTCCATGTTGGAGTTACAATCTAATTAAATAATTTAGTTCTTGGATTAGAATGGTGAGTCAGTGCTGCATAGTAGATTGTTCTATTCGATTGAAGTAGCATCCTGAGGACTTGTCTAT
>QAOA01004993.1:0-34394 GCA_003255065.1 Cercis canadensis
GTTGAAGAGGAAAGAAGAACAGCTGAACTTGAATAGGAAAGCTTTGAAAGCAACTTTTGGGGGCTGTTTGCTTATGGAAATGTTTCCTTATTTCCATTTATAATTTCGTCGTATGGCAAACGACTTGTCTATGTAGTAATAAAAGAAGTTGAAGTGATGTCAAATTGACACAAAAATTAGGGAGAAATGAGCCACATGGCTTACATATGCGTTTGATGGATGACAATTTGTATACTACATAAGTTTTATCTATTGTCACATGAAGAAGTTGTTTGCCATGTCAACACTAAATTAATAGAGTTATAATCCGAGGTAATAGCAATGATCCAATTTAAAAAAAAAATTAAATTATAAGGACTCCAAAAGAAAAAAAAAATTATAGAAACCTACAATACATTTAAGCCTTGAAATAATTAAGATTTTTTACTGATAGTAAATAACATTAGCAGTTTTTCATAAATGGTAATACATAATTAAATGATTTAAAATTCTTTTTCACTAACAATAAATTTAAATTAAATCCTAATAGAATATAATTACAAAATTTTAACTATAAAATTAAGGAAGTATAAAAATAGTGTACAAAATTAGTGAGAGAAAATCACTACTTCAATTTTTTTTCTCTCACTAGGCAAGAGTACAAAAAAACAAAGCAAGAATCATATGTGCCTCGATCATATGAGAGATATGTTAGAACCACCTTTTAAAAAAAGCAAGAATCACATAAGCCTCAATTTGTCCATGTGCACTCACTTTTTTTTTTTTTTTTTTTTTTTTTCTAAATAAGGAAGAATAACATTATTTGTCTGTCTGCACTCCACTTTCTTTCTTTTTCTTTTTCTGATGTCCATCTGCACTTTACACCCACTGCCAGATACTACAAGGATCTTCCTGCAATTTATTATACTCTATAAAGAAAGACTACACAAGAAACACAACAGTTATTTGTTCACTCCATTACTTATACACTTTAACCACTACTTCAAAAATTCCATTTTTAGTATTGAAACCTACCATCTTTCTTATTAAACCTAAAATGACATCACTGATTATGTCAAATTGATATAATTAGAATAACATAAATTTTATTAAATCTATTAAAACATTTTTTATATAAAAAATATAAATTTAATAAAATTTAAATTATATTAATTATGTTAATATAATAAAATTTTGATCAAAATTATGTAAAAACTACTTAACATAACATTTTATAAGTTAAAGTAATGTTGGATAAACAGCCTAATTTTAATGTCAGCTCAACTTTTGCCATTGCGTAGAGTAACATTTGACCCTAAGAGTGGATCTCATGAGATATAGATTTGTAAATGCTCCTGCTAGTAGCGCTATCTGCAGTGCTGTTTGGTAAACCCCTTTTTAGTTGCCTCCTCCGTTACCATTATTTATTTTGTCTTCCTTTTTGTACTTTTCATTGCTCTTACAATGAAACTTTTAAGAGAGTAACAAATATATCACTATATTAACTTTAAAAAAAAAAATTTATTTTAATTTTTTTTTTTTCTGCAAGTATGATTATCTAAAGCTTATGGTATGATTACTTTTCATCGCTCTCTTCCTCTCCTGCTTTTTTTGTTTCTTTTTTCTCTCTTCACAAGTCATCTCTCCTTTTGTTTTAGTTGTCTATGTATTACACAAGTTTGTAACTAGTTTATATTGTTTGGGTGTTCTTATTCAAATTAATTTTATTTTCATCAACAAAAAGTTACCCAACAATAGGTTGACAATAAGTGGGTTCCTGTCAGATTTAGGCCCCGTTTGAGTAAACAGCTTATTTAAGCACTTATATAAGAAGGCTTTATAAGAGAAGCTTTTATACCATAAGCTCTTTTTAAATTAAGCTATTTAGTGTTTGGATACATATTTAGAGAAGCGCTTTTAAACTATAAGCTCTTTCATAAGCATTTGGATCGATAAATGTATAAGTGCTTATAATTATGAAAATTACTAAAAAGGACATTAATAAACACTTACTAAAAATTGTGTTTGGATAAATAAGCACTTTGTTATATTTTGCAAAAAAAAAAAAAAGCTTTGATAATAAAATATTTTATATCAGTGCCATAATTATTACATTTTGATTCAAGTAGTTAATTTTTTTGTTGTTAGATAATTATTATTTTGAAGTATCATTTCTTATAATCAAAGTGGTTCTTAGCTTGTTATATTAGAAACCTCGCATATAGATAAATTGTTATTAACAAGTGTTCTTGTTTTATTACCTTGATGATCATAGTAAGCATGAAATATATAATTATACATCATAGGCTAGATTTATACATTCAGAAACTAAAATTACATGGACGATTTGACCTTGATCAATATTACATTTGCTAGTATGTATTATTTGAATTTTCTAAATGATATCTACAATAAATTGTGGCAAAAAGAAAGAAATAAAAATAAAATCTGACAAATATTTGCATATTTTTTTATCCTGCTTCCTTATGCTTATTTCTTTTCAGCTATATCACTTCCTTCTTCATCCTCAAAAGTTTGGTTCTTTTAAGTGAGGGGACTGTACTTAAGGCATCATAGTGAGATCACTGCAAAACCTACTCCTTCAAAGTTTAAATAGAATTTGTTGTACTTAAAATAACAAAATTGAAAGCCTCAAGCACAGCTTGTGTTCAACTCTTACTAAGACTTTAAATATGTAAAGTACCAAAAAAATAATAGAGAACTTGATAGTATCATTTTGAATGACATATGTATGGGAACAAAATAGAAAACTCAAATCTCTCCTTAAAAAAGTAACATGTAATACCTAATTTTGAAAGTTAGCAATTTCATAAATTGTATTCTCTATATAAGTAATAAAGGCAATAAATCTAAAGATGTGTAGGCAACTGATTTTTTATTGTGCATCGAAGGCTAGAGTGATAATAGTTAAACACTTCAGTTTTCCCCCTTGCTCTTGGCCCTAATCTGAAGTGCGGGAGATGATATCTGGTTTTGTAGATAGCCTTCAGAAAATGAATCTAAATATGCTGGTGAGGCAAAATCCACATTATGCACTAGTTGCTGATTAGCAGGAACTTGAGGATCCCAATATTTATTTCCCCTTCTTACAACAGTTGATGGGGACAAAATAGAGTGTGATGAAACAGGTGAGAACGGTGTAAGCTGTAGAGGCAGGTCCACAACTGTTGCATGGTCCACTTGAAAGGGAGAGATTGAAGCAGAAACTGCTGGTTTCGATAAGCCGAGATCAATCTTGGCTTTGGTAATTTCAGATTGGATCATATTATCAGAGCAGAATGCTAGTCTGATCATGTCATAGTCACCATGGCTTTGTAGCAGAAGATACCCAATAATCTTTGAGACATTTTGAGGCTCCAATGTCTGGATTCTATCATACACTATCTTTGTGGAATTTGAAAAATCCATCTAAAACCCCAATTCTGTAGATGCAAAGTTATAAAAGAACAAAGTGTTACAGTCAACAATATATAAAGCTACGAAAAGTTTCTGATATTGCTAACAGAACACAACACAGATCCAGTTCTACATATACAACATCAACTCTTTTTGCTAATTGCAGGAGAAGGATCTTTTAATCTTATGCTGCATCCTTTACCAAATCCATTACCACAACAAATGGCATTGATATTTATAACAATGGCAAACATAAGAAAATAAAAATGCACCAACAAACTCCCATTTAGAAGAAGAGAAGATCCGAGCAACATTTTTCTTTTTGCTAGAAAAGAAAGAATAAACAACAAAAAATCATGTAGCCTATGATAAGCTGGGGCTTCTGGAAACCTACCCAGTTTCAGAACAGTGGGCATCAGCATTAAAATTTAGATTTCTTCCTTAAATCACATAGGGGCCCAAGAAACCCATGAAACTAAGATAACCATCATCGACCAAGTAGTATTTACCTAAAAACAAAAATTTCAAATTGAATAAACAACTAATATATAACATACTTTAAGGGTTCAAATTCAAATAGTAAATGTCTAAAATCACTAACCTTTAGAAGGAAGTAGGAAATGCAAGCTAGGTCTGCGTACAGCCTCATTGAAATGTGAAACACATATTAAAATTAATCACAAGCACTCATTACATTGGTAGTTTTAGTAATGAAAACATAATTCAAAGAGTTAAGAACCTAAAGAGAAAGTCACACTAGAATACTTTCACTAATACCCCACGTATTGCAAAGGTTCATGTGCATTTGAAATAAGAAAATAGTCTATATTTAACATCACTATAAATCATGGATGTATTCTGATCCTCTGTATAAAAGTTGTCATAGCATCTATAAGTCCTTTCTCCCCAAAAAAAGCAAACAGTGAACTTCCAAGCCAAGTATACAAAGAATTGGACTTAAAGGGCAAGATCCCCTAAAGGTGAGCAGCAAGTTCAACTTAGTTCCTCTAGTGCAAACTTGCTTATAGATATGATCATTAACAAGGAACATTGGAAATGCCTTCTAGTGAGACTACGATGAAAATTGAACAATGAAAGTTGCTTTGCAAGTAATTACAAATTGGAGGATTTGCAACCCTCCAAGAGACTAAAAAGATTATAGATAACACGAATGAAAGAAAAATCCAAGAAATTACAAGTTAAAATAACAAAGTCCTTAAATCTTTATCTCACTGAATATCTTCGAGCATGACTCTATGAGCTGAATACCAAAGGGAAGTAAGACAAACAACCATGTCAGCCTGTCCTACATAAGCATCCTTGCTTTTATTGCCCCAATTCATTTGAACATAGCAGTAACAGGATGGGAAGAGCATTTAACTAACAAACATATATACTACAAATTAGAAAGTGCAATTCAAGACACCACTAAAATGTACCCAAATTCACAAGTCCGTATGCACAAGAAGATTTTGGTGGATTTTAATGCTTCTCAAACACAAATTTCAAACTCACAATTCAAATACAATCATAATCTCAAACTCAAAGTCTCAAAACAAAATACATTGCACAAACTTAATTCAAATAACAAATGACATTTTAAATAGATACAATAGTACTACTCAATATAGATACAATAGTACTACTAGCTACTTGATACAATAGCCCTTCAGTCTGCTTCTTTTAACAGAAGAAACAGGTTCAGAGAAGTGACAAACTATGAAATTCGCTAATGTAGTTATTGGCTAAAGCTTCATCTGCATCAGCATGCAGAGAAGTTAAATCCAAGAACTTGTGTTAAAAGTATTCTCTATGCTCATTTTTATCTGATCAAGTTATAGAATAACTGGAGTTTTTAACTGTTCCACCCATCAGGACCCACATATGCTTGCCTTCATGATCACTTATCTTCCACCATAATTGCACATGTTGAGGTATAACAAATAATTGAGGGCCATATTTATGCGTGTGACTCAGATACAGTTCATCAACAGGAAAAAAAAAATGATGATGAAAATTCATTAATTTGGTATTGAATGCTCAAGATAGCTTCTGAGGATATGACCAAATAGAAAAGTGATATCCGGCAAGCAATCACTTACCAGGCTAGCAATTTTGAAGTAGTCAAACTTCACAGCCATCCTTTTTGAGTTTAAAGGCACTAAATTGGCAGTGGCCTGCAGCAATAGTTGGCAAGCTTTTAGGCCACAAAGCATGGTGAATTTATCAAGCAATCAAAAAGATTTGATACAAATGAAGTTAGGCAAAGTAAACTAATTGCAAACCAAATATTCAAAGAAGGGCCAAGTTTCTATATTTTGAGCTCTCAAAGTATCCACATTAATTGCTTGATAGATTTAATTTTTCATTTGGTCTCAAGAACTTTGGTCTCTATCATTATCAATACAACAACAATTAATCCTCACGTTATTAAATTTAAGAATGATGTCACAGAAAGAAGGAAATAAAATTAAAGAACAGGTTCCATGTAACTCTTCTTGAAACATAGTCTCAGTTTCAAGCTTAAACATGAACCAAACCGATCTAATTAAATCAATGAACTACAGAGCTCAAATGTAATAAGAAACCAAGTATCAGTGTAAGGAAATGCAGAAAATCACAACTGCAATGTGCTGCAACCGCCATTTTTTTTTTTAATAGAAACCAATAACAATTCAATCATTGAAGGAATAATTAGCGAAAAGAAAAAGTATACAAACACACCTGGGTTTGCAGCATCGATTGAGACGTTGTGTATAAGAGCTCCCATTTTCCATTCAGCAAATCAGACTTCGAAGATCCTAAAATAAGGTTGAACATTGATGTCCATTTACCATTTAAGACAATTTCTAATGCTAAAAAGGCTATTCCACATCTGAAATTGCAGTCATAAATATTAATTTGCAGCTTTAGCAAAAGAAGGAAAAAAAACAAAAAACAGTAATACACTGTTGCGGCGTTGAAGCCCCAACAAGCCTGCACGCATGGCTTTATGTTTTTGCGACATTCGCACAGATATGTTAGTTTCTGAAACTGATGAGAAAATTTTTGAGTGGGATCGGATCTAAAAATCAAAGGTAAATTAATAAAACCTTCCCCTTTTAAAAATATTATTTATCTCAAATTACTAGAGGAACACAATTTGTACAGCATTCTTCCTGAATCTTTTAAAGAAATAGAATCCCAAACCACTCCAGTCCAAGTTGTCTAACAGATTCCACAACAAACGAGCCATAAATCAAATTACCCTAAAAGCATGCAAAGGCAAAGTAAAAAATCTCACCGGTGCCGGAAATAGGAGAATACAAGTGTGTCTGCGGGTGTTGATAGGTGTCCACCGAAGGTTGAATGGAGGGAGATTAGGGCTGAGAGTGGAGAAGGAATGGGGGAAAACTGAAAAGAGAAGAAGATAATGGAAAAGCTCGCACTGCTTGAGCTGAAATTGAGAATGAAGATCCCTCAGCAAACGAAGCCGTTTTGGAATTTTTTTTTTTTTAAATAAAATCTTTGTGCCATCATGTTATTACAAACCAATACCAGTTCAACAATTTTATCAGTTCGACCGCCAAACGGTTTACCCCTCCTAACTGAACCGGTATCCTAACCGGAAACAGGTCGGACCACCCGATTCGATCTAGTTTTTAAAACACTGACATATAGTGCTAGACAGAATCTTACTCAGCCATAGACCAAACAATGTTGAACTTGAGTAATACTATAACTGTAGATGGCACTATATATTAAAAGTACCACAGTTATTCTTTATATTTACCTTGATACACTGCGCATTATTAATTCACTCATCTACGCATCGACTAACAACGTAGCAATGTTCATTGCTAGCTTGACATACCTCTCAAATTGAACTCTTTCCCTCAAGTGCTTCTCTTTGTAATCTTTACCTTTAAACCCTGTTTCATAAAAAGTCCAATTGAAAGGGTTGGGGAGACATGATGACCTTTTACCACTTGGATATGATAATTCCTCAACACAGCACTTGCCACCATCTTCATTTCATTGAAACTCATCTCCTTCCCTAAACAAGTTCTGGGTCCTGCATTAAAAGTTATGAACTCGTAAGATGGTACATGAGTTATCTCTCCATTAGTTGATATCCATCTCTCTGGCTTGAACTCTAAGCAGTCTTCTCCCCATATCTCTTTTGATCTTCCCATTGTGTACATAGAGTATATTATCATTGAATTTGGATTAATATGATGGCCACTAGGAAGTATGTCAGCATGGATTGCTTGCCTATGCCCGAAAGGTACAGGAGGAAAAAGTCGTAATGCTTCACACATAGCAGCATGAAGATAAATGAGATTTTTTACCTGTTGAATCCCATAAACCATTGGGTTTTCTTCTTTGGCTGGAAAGTTATCCTCGATCTCTTCAAGAATCTTAGCTTCTACTGATGGGTGTCTTGCAACAAGCCAGAAAAACCATGTAAGGCCTGCAGTTACGGTGCTCTTCCCTGCTGATAACATAGTTAATGCATTGTCCCGAATAAATTTGTCATCCACTTGACTGTTCTTTTCTTTTTCCTTAATGAATGCTGTAAGCAGATCAAGTTGTGCTTCTTCCATTCCAGAACTGCATTTTCTTGCTTCTTTCTGCTGCTTGTTTCTTATAAACTCATACAAGAATAGGTCAAGAATTTGATGGTCCTTCCTCATCTTATTTTCTTTCCCAATTCCAAGCCATCCCTGCAGCTTCCAAAAGCTTCTTGGCAATACATAGCGGTGGAATATTGCGGCTTCGGAATCATTAAAGGCCTTCTCATATACAACTTGTGGGAAGTCAATGGAAAGGCAATTAGGATCAAACCCTAACACTAGGGAGCAAATGTTATCGAACGAAAACCGATTGAAGACCTCTTGCAAATCCACTTCAATTCCATTTTTCTCTACATGATCTAGAAGAGGAAGAAGACCAACTTCCACCTTCTCCCCAACAATTTTCTCAAGAAACATACTGAAGCTTTGTTGTTTGAACAACGAGTGCAGCAATGCCTTGCTGTTTGTCCATGCCTCCGAATCACTAGTAAAAATCCCTTGGCCAAGAATTTCAAAATTCTCATGAAACTGAGGGCCCTTCGGATAGTTGTAAAAGTTTTTGCTTGTAATGTAATGTACGTTCATGGGATCGGACGTAATCACAATGCTCTTTTGGGTGAACCAAGGTGGTATGAACTCCCCAGTGGCCCCATGTTTGTTAAGAGCATGGGTTATGTAATCATGGATATTCGACAAGTTACATAAAAGTGAAGGAAACATTCCAAGGATGGGCCAATTTGTGAAGAGGGAATTTCGGTTGAGTCTCCAATGGAGAAGAAGAAACAAGCAGAGAATGGCTAAAAGGATCTCTTTGCACTCAAGCACGATGGCCATGGTTTGCGGAAATTCTTGTACTAGCATTCTGAGGATAATTGGATGTTTTGATACTTGCGGGATACCTATATATAAATGTTGATATGTGGGAAGGATAGTAGTTGTGTGTGTGAAAAGATGAATTGTTATGGTGAGAAGTGATAGTGACATAAAGAAATGAAAGAGTTGAAGTGAATTGTGAATGAGACAAACAAGGTAAAAAGTGGAAAAGGTTGCTAGATGAATAGTTAAAATAGTAGTTGAAGAGAGTATTAATTACAAGGCTAATAATAGTAGTAGCTGATAGTTGGTAGTAGTTGATAGTAGGAGTTGAAGTTAATGATTGAAGTAAGTGATACAAAATTGATAACTTTATTTTTTTTATGCTGATGACTTTGTTTGTCATCAATAACTTGGAAATATCACTAGTGCATGGGCACGGGATTGCATCTACCATTATGGGCACGAGATTGCATCTATCATTGCACTCCTTTTTAGGCTGGGGTGCTATGTTACACTTCCCAATGTAAGTCACATTTTTTACGTTTTTACTCAATTTTAATTTTATATTATATAAGTTTGGGCTATACTAAAAATATTTAAATGAGTTTAGTGAAATTTAAATTACGTGAAATGTACTAGATTAATACAATATATAATTAAAATTGTGAAAAAAAAATAATATATGACTCATGTCACATTTGGGTGGTGTAGCATAACACCCACTTTTAGGCTGATCATAACATGATGTTGTGAGAAAACATAGCACAAGTACACATTATCATCTTACAAATAATATAATAAAAGTGACTTATTGCTTTCACGATGATTAAAGCTATTAATTACTGAAATTGAGTTAATCCAAATTTTATTTGATAAAATTGATTAAGAAAAAATTGTAAGAATAAACTAAATAAATTGAAAGTAAGCAAAAGCAAATAAAAGTCAAGAATTAATTTAGAGAGAAAGTCTAGGATTTTCGATTTCACCATGATTAATCTTGATTTTCATTCCTTAATTCCTTAATCTAGATTTATCTTCTTAATTGTCAGTCAAGACTCCCTAAATTATTCATTAGCCTTTCCCAAGGTCTAGTGAAAATATTTCCCAAGTTATAAACTCATTATATCCCTAAGTAAATTATGGATAACTAAAAAATTTATTCAATTTTATGGATCTCTTTAATTGACTACACAGGCCATTGAGGTATATTCTTATCCTATATGAAACCTATGGCATTTATCCTACAGAACTAAACACACAAATCTCATTGTGATTAACCTATCAACTAACTGGTGATCAGGCAATTAGAAGCATGAAGAACAAAGATAAACACTCAAATAAAAAAGATAAAATCATAGATTAATTCCTTAAGAAACTACAACCGTTCATAATTAGGCTACATCATAGCCCTAGAAGAAAATTAGTTCATGATTGTATCAGAAAACATTATGAAAATAAATCTAAGCATAAGAGAAAGAAAGTAGAAGAAGAAAATTGATGGGGAAGTCAAATTCATCGACGTCTCTTCCTTCTTCCTTCTTGCCTATGATCTCTTCTTTTCAAGCATTGTCTTCAATAAAGGTCTACCTGGAAACCTTAATCTAGTCCTAAAATTACCTATTTATAGTTTCTAAGAAGTCTAATTATATTAAGAATCGTTTTGGGCCTCAAAACCTACAAAAAATAGGAAAACTAATGAAAAATCGTAGATGGTAGATCTCGGGTGCCTAGGCACTTACCTTTTAGCCAAGTGCAGCAAGTTGGGCGCCTAGGCACCTAAATGCTTCTTAGGATTCATCTTTGTACCATTAGGCAAGGATTCTAGTTGTCTAGAATTTAGCATGCTAGAGATCTGACCTATCTACACTTCTAGGTTGCGAATAGAAATGTCAATTATTGCCATAAACTGACTTGTGGTCATAGTCAATTGGACAAAGGCATCCTCCAAAGAAACGTTGGGGGTGGTGGTGGTTGAGCTTGCACTGGTGAGTGAAATGGAGGTTGTGGCTAAGCAGGATTATGTGTATTTTTCTATGAGAAGTTTTGGTTATTTCTCCACCCTGAATTGTATGTGTTGGATTAATGATTATTCTGCTTGCTAGGGTTCCCCACAAAGTATCCTTCCTCAAACTAGTAAGGAGAAAAAAAAAAATGCCAACCTAGCAATCTATGCTAGCATGAGGTCTAGTGTATTGGTCATAAACTTTAGGAGTAGAGTGAATGACCTTCACATTCATGGTGTTGAGTTGCTTAGATATAGATTCCATTTTAGCAGACAATGATGTAAGGATATCAACCTCATGAGCCCTAAATGTCTTTCGTGGTACAGACCTTTCAGTAGGCCATTGATAGGCATTGATAGTCATCTCCTATACTGCCATGGTGTCTCTCGATAATATGGTAAACGCCTGAAAATGAATGCAAAGAAGAAGGAGAAAAGAAAAATTAAATTAAATTAAATAACTAATAATAAGAATAAAAGATCATATTAAAATAAAAATTACTTGGTATCAATATTAATAAGCAAATAATCCCCAACAGCGCCAAAAACTTGTTGTGAGAAAACATAGCGTAAGTGCACGTTATCATCTTACAAGTAATATAATAAAAGTAAGTTATCATTTCCACATGGATTAAAGCTATTAATTATTTTATTTAGTTACATCTTAATTTTATTTACACAATTTTAATTATATAATATATCAGTCTGGTATAGTTCATATAATTTAAATTTTACTAAATCATTATCTAGATTATATTGCAAAAATTTAAGTGAATTTAGTAAAATTTAAATTATGTGAACTATACAGTAATTAAAATTGTATAAATAAAATTAAGATGTAACTTATGTCACATATGGAGTGTAACATAGGATCCCCAATTATCAAAACAAGAACGCATAAGAAAAGCCAAAAATGAGACAGGTATTTTTCAAGACTAAAATGATGTTAACGAAATGGGCAAACTCTCCCTAGTCTGCTTCTGTAACCGAAATCTCAACAACAAGATAACATATTATCTTTTGCATTTTAGTTACAACAAACCTAGACTTGTGTTAATAGTGTTAGGTTTTCACTCTTGTAAAGATACTGATATATATACCTGTCTCACTTATGATAATATATAATTACCTTTTACTCTCAAAGTTTATCTTCTACATGTCATCAAAGCCCATTGCTAACAAGCTCTCTGGATCCTAGGCATCTCTCTTTTTTTCATGCGCTGCTTTCTGTTTTGCCAAGGCTAATAGCACTGATTCTTCATCTTCTCTAAACACGGCTGTCACCCAAACTGTGCATCATGTTGGCACTACCCTAATCTCCTTCATAGCTGCCCATCTACCTATCAAATTGAACTTAGAAAATTATGCATCATGGCCCACACTAATTGACGCCCTCTTCTATGGACATGATTTAATGCTCTTCCTTGATGGAACCAAGCCTTGCCCTACCTCTACCATTGTCTCCAATGGAATTACTCTTCCAAATCCTGAGTACCATCTTTGGGTTCTATAGGACAAATTTATTCTTCATGACCTCACCATTTATCTAGAACAATATGTTCTTAAACTCCTTGGTAAGCCCACTACATCCAAAGCTGCCTGGGATCATCTCAAAACCTTATTTGCCAACTGATCTCGTTCCCGTCTCATGTCCTTAAAAGAAAGTCTTTCTACTACCACTCGTGGTACAAAATCAGTCACTGAATACCTTCAAATCATGCACAACCTTGCTGATGAAATAGCCCTCATGTCCAATCCGGTAGATGAACTTGACCTGGTCATTTATGCGCTCAACGGTTTAGGTCATGAGTTCGAGGAAATCTCTGGCCCAATCCGAGCTAGATACTCTCCAATCATGTTTGCTGAATTAAGTAAAAAACCGGTGGATTTTAAGAGACAACTACACAAAACCGAGTCCCTCACAGCTGCTCCCTGTTAAGAGTAAAAGCGTTGTACACTATGGAGGATGACCTGTTAAGATTAGCTGTCATGATTGCTGAGTCAGCAAGGTCAAGCCAGCTGTATTTAGTCAGACTTGATTAAGTTAGTTAGCCAGTTATTTTTTCTGATAAACGTGCATTCTGTTATTTGATAGAAACTGGTAGTTTCTAAAATAGTTGTGCAGATCATATCATCTCTATATATAGAGGTGTAATGTAATCATTTATGAATAATGAGAAGTATTCAGGTTTTCACATTTTCAATCTAGATCTCCTAGCTTATTCTATCATTTTCTGGTGTTCTTAGTTTTTCTGCTATATTTTCTGGTGCATTTCTTCTCTGCTGCACTTCTGCACAATCCATTGAATTGCTGCACATCAAGGCAAGTCTCAAGGTTCATCTTGCATCTTCTTCAAAGTTTAACACTCCCCTCACTGCAAATGTTTCTACCACAGATCAGCTAGCCGACATCCTCACTAAACCCTTGGCCTCTTCATTTTCTACAAGCTACGATCCAAGATTGGTGTTTTAGATGGAACTACCATCTTGCGGGGGCGTGATAAGGCTTTAAATTCAAACTCTCCCTCGTCTGCTACTGTAACTGAAATCTCAACAAGAAGATAACATATTATCTTTTGGTGACTTTGACACAAGAAATGGGGTTATATAACCCCATATTTTTGCCTGAGAAAAATTAAATGCCCTTTCTTTCTAAGAGATAATTTTAGTTTTAAATTTGTGGAGTTGGAAAATGAAGATCTTAGATGTTTTCCATTTGCAACGGATACTTTATAATTAGTTTCAATAATGAACACATGGTAACATCTTAGTTGCTGGCTTGTAACATATCAAATAAAAAATTAATAGTAGCAAGATTCAAATTTAGATCTTACAAGTAAAGTACTTTAATTTTTACTAGTTGAATTAACTCCTGTTGCAAATGACAATATATTGTTGGCCAAGGTGTGGCAGCAATTGTCCCGTGGCAGAGGCTCAGGTGTGGGTCGAGTCACAGTCGAAACATGGCGCTTGGGCTGGTATGGTTAAGAAGAAAAAGTTGCGCCCTGACTAATAGCTATAGCTTTTGGCCTAGTGGTAAGCGTTCGATCCAACAATTTGTATCAGAACCAAGGTCATGTGTTCGATTCCTAGCAGATGCAATTGCTGAGGGGGAGATTGTTGGCCAAAGTGTGACAGCAATTGTCCCGTGACAAAGGCCTAGGTGTGGGTCGAGTCACAGTCGAAACATGGCGTGCTTATAAGGCTGGTATGATTAAGGCGAAAAAGTTGCGTCCTGACTAAATAGCTATAACTTTTAGCCTAGTGGTAAGCGCTCGATCCAACATATATCATAAGAGAAATAATTCAGCGATATTATACAACATTACCTTTTAATTTATTCAGACTTCAGATTCAGTAATTGCAATCAATTTACGTGGGTCAGTGGCTTCCTTTTATAATTAGCTCGAATAAATTTCTCTAAATACTATACAATATTATTACCTTTTTTAATTTATTCATAGTTGGTAATTCGAATGTATGTATGTATGTGGGTCAGTTGAGGATTCTTCCTTCTATAAATAGCTCGAATAATTTTATCTAAATATTTGTATTTAGTGGCAGAATATTATATAATATTAATTTATTCAGAGTTTGTAATTCGAAATCAGTGTATGCATGTGGGTAAGTGGATCAGGATGCATGGTTCTTCCTTTTATAATTAGCTCTATTCTCTATGCTATCACTATTGGCATCACATATTTGGAAATTATTCAGTTAATAAGATATGGTGTAATAGTACAAATGTACAATTATAATTAAACACTTATGACCGATACTATAAACACTTTCACTCATGCCTCAACAACATTCTATTTGCAGGTGGTCTCACCGGCCATAAACTACCACCTAAAAGGGAGAGGTGCCCATCTTTTAATTGGAGAATTTTAGTAGGACTCATGGTCAAAAGTTAATATCTCAAAAAATTGAGTCATCCAGTTTATGTTAAAATAGTTAGCTTCTTGTAAAATACATAAACGACACGATATAAGAAAACGTATCTAACAAAATGCAAAATAATGATTTTCTTTATGCAATTAGACTCAATTTTTGCCAATTATTTTAAAATCTTACCACAATATATGACTCTAATTTTCAAAATCTTTGCAATAACACGTAATTGCATTTTATTAGGTCCTACCAAATCCCGAATAAAGCTACCCCACTTAGTCGTCCCCTAATTGTTTGCTTGCTTTAATTTTTTTAAAATAATTAAAACAAACAAATAATGCCATGTCAGCAATCTATTTTTTTAAAAAAAAAACAAATACTTATTATTTTTTCTTTAGTAGATTGTCTCAAAATGCTGACATAGACTGCTACATCATCAAAAGTGCCAACACCATAGTTACATGTCATAATAAAAATTAAATTTTTTTTATAATCCACGCCAACGTTTTCTGTTTATCTAATAAAAATTAAAATTTCTTGAGATTCAATTGAAGCAATTGAGATGAGAACGACAAAAAAAATGTAGATATTCTTTTCGAAAGAATAAGGCTGAGATTTTGTAGAAAAATTAAGTTAAGATGGTTTACTTCTGAATTTTTTTTTCTCATTTTATTGCACTACTTTGTGTATGCAAATTGTTCTTACGATGAAGTCATTCTGGCCGTTAAGTAACTAATGTGTCCGTTAAATGGGCTGGCCGAAAGAGTACTCTTCATATTTGATATTTCATACTCAAATAATAAAATAAAATTTACATTAGTTTCGTTTTGAAATTTTCTTTTATCTCATTTTAGTCCTTTTTGATGAGTTCCTGATTTGATCTTGATACCAAATTCCATGGCCTAGAAAAAAAAAAATGATTCCAAATTGGACTGAAAAATGCCATATTTCCAAGAGCCTTGGACATNCCTAGAAAAAAAAAAAATGATTCCAAATTGGACTGAAAAATGCCATATTTCCAAGAGCCATGGACATGACTCATGAGCATAAGACACACCAATTACAATGCCAAATTTCAAAACAATGGGACTAATTAAAAGAAGCATTAGAAATTGATAACTGCAAGCAAAAAATTATTTCCATTTTATTAAAAAAAACTGGCACATAATTGTTGCATAAGTCACAACAAAAAATATGGTACACCAAATATCAAATATTAAAAAAAAATCCAAATGTGCATCAGACAACATAACAAAACTTCTTATAATTGTTTGGTACTTTGACTATGATTTTAAATTTGAACACGAATCCCATAAATTTTGAGGAAAACCTTAGTACCACTCAATCATAAGTCAGTTGATAAAATTTCTTATAGTTATGCTAATCATCACATAACTACCTAATGTCTCTAATATACATTATTTTTCTGCTTTCAATGATCAATTTCTATTGCTTCAATTTATCAGGCTCTTTAATTATTATGATAATATGGCATTTGTACCTACATTAGTGTTTCTTATTTTATGACAATGGCTTTTTTGAAATATGCTACTTTTCATCCTAATTTGAGATCACTTCGTTTTTTGGCCATGAAATTTGGCATCACGATCGTAAGAACAGCTCATAAGTCATAACTAGACTACAATGAGACAAAAGGTATTTTTCAAGACAACATTAAAGTAAATTTGAAATTTAAGCTTTTGGATGAAATTAGTATCAAATATATATTTGTTTACATCATTTAATTAACATAGGCATAAGCTACTTAATGGGTTATGTGTACCGTTTCATTAACTTTAAACAGACAATCTCATGATAGGACCAACTTGCATACCATTTTAAAGTANAAAAAAAAAAAAAAAAAAAAAACGTATTAGGAGTAACTTAGTAAATTGAGCTTCGCGTGAGACGAATTTTAAAATAAAACTGGAAGCATTAATGATTAGGATATGTCAAAGCCTGAACGAAAATTAATCTCACGCCTCATACGTGGGGACCACCTCATGGGAAAACAAAAATAAAATATAAAAATAAAATGAGACAAAAAAATGTCAAGTTTGAATTTATTTTTTGACCATTAAAAAAAAAATTAGAAAAATAACCATTCGAACACCAACCTCAACGTTTTTGAAACAAAATATTAATTACTCTATTTTCTGGGTTAAAGTGGGCCATGAGCCCAAAAAGAAAACTTCGTGATATCCATTTTGAGGGAAGTGGATCCAATCATTGTAAATCCAAAGTTATAACTCAGCCCATATCTTCTATAGCCCAAAACGCTGAGAAACAAAAATAGTTAGAGAAACTTGAAACTACGCATTTGCACTTGTAGAGGAGCTTCAATTCGCTCTCCTCTTCCAAATCTCTCTCCGAAGCTTTGTCTCTGAGTCTCTCCCCGATTCCTTAATTGATTTTGCTTCTCCTTCATCGCATTTGAACAAGCCTACACTCCCTTTCTGATTCTTTCTCCCATTATCTTCATTGACCCATTTTTGGCTTCTAGCTTCTCCCTCAAATTCCACACAGAAATCCCCTATTTGGGTTCGAAACGCCGCCCTCGCAGCTCCATCAGGGCGGCAGCAAACAGCCATTGCAGACCCAAGCAATCTCTGGGAATGAAACCCAGAAGTAGATAGCTCGGGTTTGGCATGTTTCCTTCGACAGCGACAGAGGTCTTTGCCATTCTCATGGTTTGGTCATTCTTCAGTGGTATAACCAACTGAGTAGAAATTCATAGCAAGTAAGTTCTGCTCCCAGTTTATTTGACATTTCCCATTGATCTTATTTTGGCTTATTTTTATTTAGTTTGTTTTAGTCATGCTTGAATATGAAAATATTGTTTGGATGGTGATGGAATTATTTAAATGAGCTCATTTTATCTGTGGGTTTTTATGATTTTGAGTGAGTAATATCATGGGCTTTAGACCAGATCTCAATAGCAGTTTATGACTAGCATTGCTTGATTCATTTTGTTGAATGATGGCATCGCCGTCTGATGAATTTTCTTGTGTTGCTTCTGTGGGCAAGTATCTAGATGGTGATGTATTTGGTTTGATCCTATTACCAAAGGGGAGGGTTGTTGATTTGGTCTAGTAGGTACTTCAATAGCAAGCTGTTAGCTAAAATGTCTTAGAGAAAGTGTACATGGTTTGGCTAGGGGAATTTTGCAAGAGAATTGCATATGTGAATATTGGCTCCTAGATGTTTTATAGAGTGTAAGGTGTTTCTGTTATAAATGCGTCTTCCTATTACTTATATTTGTTTGTGTGTATTTTCTACGCAGTTGAAAGTAGTGGATGATTCGTATATTTTAGTTTTGCATTTAGATGTTTTACAGAATTAGTGGCAAATTTTTTCTTTCCTAATTTATACTATGTGCTCATTCTTAAATTGTGATATTTGATTTGCTTGGTTAGTAGCAGTGACTCTGAAGGATGATTGAAAAAACTACCTGGATGGGATAAGTTTTGGTTTTGAAATGCTCTTCTTTTGGATTTAGATATCTCATATCCATGTAATAACGACTTTATATCATCTGTATGATTTTGCTGTACATAATTATGCATGTTCCTTTTAGGATCCATTGGACATTTCTTAAGTTATTTTCACTTTGGTTGTTCATTTAGTTTATTCATATTGATTATCTTTGAGGAGTAGACGAATGGATGGTTGGATCGCTATGATTTTGTATGACTCTGTTCATGTTATGATTAGAAAGGTAATGCTGCATGCCTAACACACTATGCACAATCATAATCCCTAACTAAACTTGGCTTATTGGGCCAATCTTTTAAACGACATGGTTTTTAATCAGCATGTCTGAAATTTAATTAGTCTTAACAAAACCATTTAAAAGTGTGCTAGCTGGTCATGTTTCTTGCAAGTTTTGAAACCTTGGCAACATGACTAGTAATATTGTGAACTCTGTGGCTAAGAATGCTAACTCCTTTTACTTTTCAGATGGCTTCAACTTTTATGTGAGAGAAATTGGAAAACAAAAAAACCCTAGAAAGAGAGAGCTGGATGGCAGTGAGTTCAAACTCTTTCTAATAACTTCCCAACTTCATAATATTTCACAATTTTGTTGTAGCTATGTAGCTTATGTATTTGTTATGGATGTCTCAGCATTTTATTGCCTGTGGAGAACCATCTTTGTTGCCAACACATATTGCATTTCTGAGATACTTAAATCGAACCCTTGACTCCATCAAGCATGATGTTGCTCAGGTCTTAGCTAGCATTTTCTGCTGCCAACCAAACATCGACAGAAATGGAAGGTAATTGCTTATAGTCTTCCTTTGAGTGTGTATGCCAAGAAAAGTAAGATGGAGTGCAGAGACTTTGATAAAGAAAAAGTCTTTGTAGTTTTGGATACTGATACAATAATGCTGAATTGGTATTTTAGTTGCCTTCCTTTTTTTCTAACAGCTCTCTTCAATGTTAAATAATGAATGCAAAATGTTTTGAGTTAAAATTTACTTGTCCTTCTTTTACCTTCATTTTGAATTTGATGATGGAACATTTAGCTACAAATTTACTTTGCTGGTAGCTTAGAAAATGGGTGGAAAGGGAAGAAATGGGACTTGCAAACATGCATTTCCATTACTTAGAAACAGATGAAAAGGGGATTCATTATCATAAATTTATTATAAAACTTTGATCCATTAGGGCTATACGACTGTTTGGTTTAGTTAAGTCAAAAGTCTTCATGAGCCAAGAACTTGGATGAGCTACTACAAGGTGCTGTCCACTCCACTGCTAGATTTTTTCCTTATTCTTTTCTTTTTCAGTACAATTTAATAGTTCTGAAATTATGTGTTTTTCTTTTAGTTACCTAGGAGTATGAGGTCACTTTTTCATTTTTCTTTTTTTTGGGGGGGGAGGGGGTGTTGGAGCAGAAGATAGATTGGATATTAATGTAGCAGGATACTTTGTAGTGAAGTGACAGACTTATGTGTCTTATCAATTCACTGTGTTTCTCTTTTTTTTCCTTTTGTCATTTATTCTCCTGTTACCTCTGCTTGTTTCCTTATATTCTATTTTTATTCACCATTTTTTAAATGTCAATCATGCGAATGCTATATGGTACTCCAAATTCGCCATTTATCCATACAGAGGCATTACATGGCGTAAGACTCAATTTTCCCCTTAAGCTCCTCTACCCTTCCCCCACTTCCTTCTTAAAGTTGTCATGAGATGCCAAAAAAAAAAAAAAAAAAAAAAAAAAAAAAATATGGTTGCATACAGAACCCCAGTAGAAACCACGAACTTTTTTTAACTATTTATTAACACAAAAGGGAATGTTAATACAACTATCAATCTGCATGTGTTACCTTTTACTATTCTTTCCTAGATTAATTATCTCGTCTACTTATATCTCTTTTAACGTTAGATGTAAGTTATGGCATAATAATCTTATAGTGATTCTTAATATTTGAATGTAGAAATTTCAGTGAAGACGATATACTGTCATCATCTGCCAAAGATCTCATGATAGCTGTGGGAAATGAATGCCACTTAGAAGCGGAAGATTGGTCATCAAGAGAGAAGAACTTTGGTGATAAGCAGGGCCCACATGCAGTTTTCAATGCATTGGATACTATGCTTAAGGACAGTTTAGATCGTCTGAAGATGATGAGGTTAGTTTTGATATCAAACTTGATAGATTTGGGAGTTGTATTTGCTTCTGTCAGTGTCAACTTTTGAGAATTTTGTCCTGAGGTTAGCACATGAGTTTAGGTTTCTTCATGGAAATTTATGCATCTGTCTCAGGCATATTATTTGAAAAAATGCATTTCATAATCTTTAATTAAGAAGTGGGATCTATTTCTTATCAACCACCATTTTTAGATGTTAAGTTAGTGCATGTGCTTGATGGCAGGCTAAAGCAAGATATCATGTGTTAGCAGTTCTCTTGATTGGTTTTTGTTGCTGTTATTGTTGAGCTGTGAAACATTGTTCTGCTTTCATGTACTTTTTGGAGTAGTGACTGTTAGATCAAGGGCTTGTTCAAATTCCTTTCTTTTCTTTATTGTGCCTCAGAATGGTTTGAATGATCAAGAGCACATACTTTATCAGTGTCCATATGGATATATTAAACAAAAATGGCACAAATTCTGAAATAAATGACATGTTTGTTCTTACATGAAATGTTGCAGGGAGGGCATATCTTTGGCCAAGATAGGTCTTCAGGGATATACATGTGAGTATAACTATGCTGAACATACTGCCCTCATTAGATGTTTGTGCTTGGATGGTAAGTTGGGAGCAGGACTATGGCTTCGGAGAAAAATGATGCAGAAAGGTGTTCTTCCTGATGTATTTACCCACAATCATCTCATAAATGGGCTGTGCAAATTTGGTCTTATGGTGAAGGCAGATTGGCTTATTAGAGAGATGATAGAACTGGGCCCCTCTCCCAACCATGCCACTTATAACACTTTTATTAAGGGTTATTGCCATATTAATAACATTGATAAAGCTCTTGATCTCTTCTCCACCATGGGGAATGTTGGTATTCAGCCAAACAGGGTTACTTGCAATACACTTGTACACGCACTGTGCAAGAAAGGTCTTCTGAAGGAAGCTAAGAAGCTGCTTGAGGAAATATTAAATGATGATGATGACGAGAACTTACCAGATTTAGTTACCTCCACTATATTCATGGATGGTTATTTTAAGAATGGATCTATTATTCAGGGTCTTAGTCTTTGGGAAGAGATGCTTCAAAAGGGAAGAAAAGTAGATGTGGTTGCTTATAATGTTCTTATCCATGGATTTTGTATGAGTCAAGAAATAAATCTTGCATATGGATGTGCATGCGAAATGCTTAAGAAAGGTTTGCTTCCTGATGTGTTTACTTACAATACTCTTATTGGCGGTCTTTGCAAGGAAGGAAAAATCAATGACGCATTCTATATTTTTGGGGTTATGTCAAAAATGGGAGTTGTGCCTGATCAAATTTCATACAAGATTATGATTCAAGGCATTTGTTTTAATGGAGATGTTCTTAAAGCCAAAAAGTTACTTCTATGTATGTTGGGTAATTCAATGGTGCCCAAACCTTTAATATGGAACCTTATAATTGATTGTTATGGAAGGTTTGGAGATCTTAAAAATGCCTTTTCCTTTAGAGATCTGATGCTGGCTTTTGGTGTTCTACCTAATGTATATACTTATAATGCATTAATTCATGCACAAGTAAAGAGTGGAAACATATATCATGCTTACTCTCTGAAGGGAGATATGCTATCAAAGGGCCTTTGTCCTGATGTGGTTACTTATAATTTGTTGATAGGTGCTGCTTGTAATTTAGGGCAGCTTCATTTTGCACTTGACTTACATGATGAAATGCTCCAAAGAGGATATGAACCAGATATAATTACTTATACTGAACTGATCAGAGGTCACTGCATGAGGGGTAACATGAAAGAGGCAGAAGAGATATTTGCTAGAATACAGAATTGTGGTTTATTGAATGATCATGTTCCAGTTCAGATTCTTTTTAACAAGTACTGCAAACTGGAAGAGCCAGTCATGGCATTTAACCTTTATCAGGAGTGGTTGACAAGTAAACACTATAGTCATCTTTTCTAAATCACATATTGTATTTACGGCATTAGGCATCAGAGTCTCAAGTTCTGGAAATGAAAGCCAAGTCAAGCCATGCTTACCTAAAAGTCGTTCTTTCTTTATCTGGATTTCAGACTTTTGTTACAAACTTACTGTGGCGGTGGTTTTGAGGTTGTGGTCTGTATGAATGATGAACTCTAGGTAAGTTTCTCTGCAAGCATTCTAATTAACATGCTTTTATGTGGTGAAATAATCTTGTCAGTAGTTCAAACCCTTTACTTAAGACTGTACTTAGAAGCTTAATCAAGTATTCTAATGTTTGGGTTTTATGATTATTTTGGATTTCTGTTTTTACTTCTGACTTCAAAAATGTGTTCTGATAATGGATAATTACATTTAGGGTGGGTGTAGCCAAGAGTATAGAATATTAGTATAAGTATAAACTTGATTTTCCTCATTTCTAGCCTCCTATGTGATCTTTCATCTGTTGGTTTGGAAATTTCTTCAAGCCAAATTTTAAATTTGTGCTCTGTAAATTGATGAGTAATTTTATTGGCTATGGCTCAAAAATTAGTTTATTGTCTTAAACACAGTTCTCTGGCTTGTATTCTTGAATTTGGTGCAACAAGTTTAATGAAGTTAGTGGCTTTGGTATGAAAATTAAAGCAGTCAGGGTCCCATATTTCTAACATTTTTAAATTTGCTGGTTACTTCTTTTATTATGCAGTGACATGTGGTTCATTGTTGGAACGGCATTCTTTTAAACTCAAGCAGATGGGATCGGCAATTAAAACCACTTCCAGTTTCATTATGCTGCTGCTCAATTTGGATTTTGGATCATGATTCTTAAATATATAATCAAGGAGCTTACAAGGAGGGAAGGTGCCAATATGATCAGTTGACTTAAAGGTTGTATCAATATCCCTAATTCTCTTAAATGACAATAGACAATATATAATTAAGGATTTCATCTAGCTAATTATGGAGGTTATAATGATTACTTATTTGGATGATGGGAATCCTTGAAGTGTTTTGATGCTTGACTTTGCAGCCAGTGGATCTGTTTGCTAATATATTATGTTGTCGGTTTAGCTTTGAGGGGCACATTTTCTTTTGAATTTTTAGGCATTGCATCAATGATAATGTAGCATTTTTTGCTTTGTGTATGTTGGCTGGTATCCAAGTACTCATGTATCTTGGAATTGGAATCTGTCCAACCATCGTACTGTTCTCTGCACTGGGTATCTGTATAAACCTTATGCAATTGAATTCGACATGATGGATTTGCACATTCAGTTTTCAAAGTAATCATTTCATTTGCATTTTTCTTCTTCTTAATTCCTCTCAAGAAGCAAAAGAAAGATTTGTGGTTTGTCACATGCTTAATGCATAATTTTTAAGTAAATTTGTAGTGTTTTTCGAATTTGGATTGATCCTCATAATCATTATATGAATCAGAAGGCACAATTGAAAGAAGTGTTGTTACTCGGAGGAAATTATAAGAAATGTTGATGAATATCTGGCTAGCAGAGCCCTAGGGGCATGCCTAAGGAGAAAACCATCCAATTGACGGCACTGATTCAGAATGTCAAATGGCTGAAACTACAGATTTAGGTGGGTGTGTAAATTGTATTTTTCATATGTGATTCATAAAATTAGATGATGAGATCAGTTTAACCTGCATATTTGCTTGTGGTTGTTTGTGGAGAGTTGATACATGAATACATTGCACGTATAGACATTCGTTTCTCATATTTTTTGATCATATACAGGTATTTGCAGCCACAAGGACCTATCACCAACTAAAATATGGCACAAATGAATATTTTAGGTGCTGACCACCTTCACCTTTCTCGTTACCATGAGGAGAATGATTTAAGAGCTGGCTCTGACACGATTAACTGCTGCTCCTACTTGTTGGGTGAAATTACATATGCCTTGTGGCCAAGATACTACTTCTATCATAACCTTCAGAGTCTCAGGCCAGCTGCTCGGCCCTTCTGAAATGGAAATGTAATGAGGAGTGAGGACTGAGGACTAAATAACTTTATTAGAAAGAATCTGAATAAAATTGTTTATTTCAAAGGATGAATTAAGCACATTTTCATTTGGTTATCTAGTGATGAATTTGTTTATTCAAATAATGCCCAAAATTGTCATTTTTTTTAATCTTTTATTATATTATTGGGGCTTTTTATTAAATTTAGAATTTTTCATTATGGAGAGTGATCGGTTTTTGGTATATTGAACTTTATTCTTGGATACCGTATTATATATAGACCTTGGAAATGTAGGGCTGCCAAAAATAGAGTAACAATGTTATTTTATTTTATTTTTTGAATTTAATTAAACTTCTTTCACTTAGTATTTGAATTTAATTAGAATCACTAAAACTTTATAAAATAATACCAAAATTTTAATCTGATAGTTTACTAGAATTTTTACCCTTAAAGTTCAAGAACCTAAAAAAAAAAAAAGACCAAAAAGTGCAAATTTAGCACCGTGTGTAAAATGATTAAAATATTTTTGATGTTATGCGATTATGTTGTTTATATTTAAATATAATAACCATTGTATAAATAGAATTATCATATAATTTATACATAATAACAACATATATAAATAGAATAATCACAAACACTAAGAAATATTTTGATAATTTTTCACAAAAGACCAATCTCTTACTTTTAGCATTACAAGTCTTCTATGTTAAGTTTTAGCACCTCATAATGATAAACTTTTGTTTTATTGGTGAAAAAAGGCCAAAGGCCCATTCCACAATACTTTTAGCTCCATCCACTTTCTTTTAGGTGTGAGACACTTTTTTTTTCCCTTAAAAGTATTATTATTTTTTATTATTAGATTAATAGAATTAGATTTTAATTAAGCATATGAGAGATGGAGATTTAAAACTAGAACCTTAATTTAAGAAATCCTTAAATCATTTGTGTATGTATTTAGTTTCAATTCCTAAAAATTTATCCCAAGATACCTTTTACCATTAAAAAAAAAAAAGTTGAAGAGTGAACCCTAAAACATATATAATGTCAATAGAGTTGACACTTTCTATTAAAGTCAAAATTGTGGTTTGTCTTTAGGTATTGTCGCACTCGCACTAGTGTTTGTTGACACTATAATATGCGACTCTGGACTTTAGTCTTAAGATATGTTCCCTTCTTTTCTTTTCTACATTGTCATTATATTATCAAAACATATATAGATATTCTATCACAAAATATTTTCAGTCTATATTTATTAGATTATCTCATCAAAGCATGCATTCATCACACTCGTCTCTTGTCTCTATGATTAAGGAGGAAGAAAATACAAATGGTTTTCAATCTATGTTTTCTCACAAATATTCTAAAACTATTTTCAGTTTTATAAGTAAATCTATTTGAAGTTATGAAATGAGTGTTTCTAATGAAGTAGTTAGTGTTTTTTTTAAGTAAGTCATTAAAATAACAGTATAATGTTAAGTAGTGTGTAAATAATATTATTCTTGAAAAAACATATTAAATGAAAGGAGTGTTGATAATGAAAGATTGTCATTGCATTAGTATCTTTTAATGTAAACCATTTATTTTAAATTCAATTCTTAGAAGTTATCCTTCCACGTCTCATTTTAAGTATGAAAAAAGATATAGTCCTACCATTGACTTAGCACTAAATATTATATTTGTGTGCCACTATCAAATTCGAGCTATTCAAAAATAGTTTAAATGAGTATGAAGTAAATCTCATTTTTGTTTTACCTTAAGTAAAAAGTCTAGGAAGAATTTGATCTTTCAACCTTAGATAGGTTGGGCCAAAAACCCCAATAACAATTAAACCGAGGCTTTTTCAGTAAATTAAATATGAGCTTGTTATAGTTAAAATAATAATAATAATTTAAATATACTATAGGTACTTATAATTTAATTTTTTTTTTAATTGGATCCCTATTGTCATCTCTTGTTATAGCTTTGTCAATTTAGTGCTCACATGATAAATGACTTGTNTCTATAGAGTAATAAAAGAAGTTGACGTGACGCCAAAATAACATAAAAATTAGGGAAATTTGGAGAAAACTGAGCCACATGTCTTGTATGTGCTTTGATGTGTGGCAATTTGTGTGCCACTTTGACGCCATGTAAAATTCATCTATTGTCACATGAAGAAGCTGTTTGTTATATCATCACTAAACTAACGGAGTTATAACTTGGGGTGACAGCAGAAATCCAATTAAAATAATTTCAAAATATAAAGATCTCAAAAAAGGGTAAAAAATTATAAGAATCTGATTCAAAATTCATTCAAATTATAAGGACTTGCAATACATTTAAATCAAAAACAAAATGATAATGGATATAACACCACCCTATAAGTATTCCACTAAGTATTCCTCTCATATATATGATACGTCACATCTTCAAAAAGATAGAACACACAAAAGAAGGGGAAAGAAAAAAACTTGGGGATAAGAATCATACATCATCTGCATCATATTGGTGGGGATCCCCTTAAAAGTCTGAAAGACCACATGAACTGTGTCAAATCGCTGTTGCTTCTACGAATAGAATATCTGACAATCATTCACTATATTCAGTTAAGAAAGCACCATTGCTTTTTAAAGACCACCTAAAGAGCTTGAGATCTCTATGTCTTCAAACCCCTCTCCCTCATAACCAAAAAGGTCCAGATTCAAATCTATTCAACTTGATTGCCTAGCAAATCTATTTTTTGATATTCATGTCATTGTCCAACTCTAACCTACCCTGAGTCATTGAATCTTAGACACTAATTTTCTTATGCCTCAATACCAAGAATGTTCCCCTATATATGTTTCCCTGTTTTGATAATGAGATGCCATTTTTGTCAAGGAGCATAGCCAGAAATTGTGTGAAGTCACAATTTGGTGGTGTTGAAGTCGATCTCTTGGAGAAGGCTTGTGCAGCTGCTCCTAGGCTACAAGGTAGAAGGCATTATAAAATGAGTGATGCTAGAATGCACTATTGAAAACTTACAGAATTGACATAAGCGTGAGCTTAATCAGACATACTCAACGATTATTTTTTTTGTTACACTTAAAATTGTAGTGTGAGTATTTGTTTTAGTGAAGAAAATGGGAGGCTATTAGGTTATACCACTATTCTGGGTAAGAAATATCATACCCTACTTTACACCCACATATTTAGAGAGACCCTCAGAGTAGATATACCATTATGCCAAATATTGAATAGTTTGTAAATGAGTCGTGGAACCAAGTTACACATTGGATAAATTAATAAAAAGATAAGACTTTATGATAGGCAAACAGACTAAAATAAGACTTTATAAAATGCAAACAAAGTTACTAATTTTTATCTTAGTCTTTGTTTGCCTTTTATAAAACCTTATTCTTTCATTAATTTGTCTCACATATAAAGCCTTATCCTTTCATTAATTTATCCAATGTGGGACTTGGTTCCATAACTCATTTACAAACTATTTAACAGAGAATCAAACCTACTTTTTAAGTAAGGTGGATGATAGCAAATAGCCGGTCAAGTGATATTGAGATTGTCCTCAAAATTTGTGAAACTCGTGTTTAAATTTAAAGTCGTAGTCAAAATACCAATAAAAAGTAAAGTTGATGATCATAGCAGCGATTGAACCAACCCCTTAAAAATTGTAGTGAGTCTAACAAACATACAATTAGCATTATTCTAATAAAATATATCAATAAATTTATGACCGTTAAATGTGTGCAACAGTGAGCTTCTATTGCTAACCACTTATAAGCAGAAAGTGGTAGTCGGCCAAACCCCTTCTAGGTCACAAAGTCAAGAAGTTACAAGAAGCCCCTACATTATAATCTAACCCATTATGGTACTTTTTTCTTTTTTTATCCTAATTAACCAGAAAAATAAGAATGAAAGAAACTAACTTGAGTAAATTTAGATTATAGACAGATTAACAGTGATAGTCGGCCAAACCTTGAAAGATCCTATATAGCAAAATGCAGAAAGTTACATTTATTAAAAAAGAAATTACATCAAGGAAGCACTAAGTTTCATGGCAACAAATGGGAGAAAAGCTTTGATGCATTGACTGGGTATCCCATTACCAAAAAGTAAAATGATTTTTAATTATTACATGGAGACCCATTTTTTGTGATGAACGTAGCATTCTTATAAAGTATGCAGCAACGTTAGAGTGAATTATTATGAGAAGAAAATATCGTGTAACAATTGACATCAATTGAGCAGAAAACATGAATGTGCTCAATAGATAATGGCCTGTGTTTGGTACACAATAGAAATTTCTTCAGCTGTGTTCCAATATAGCTTTAGACAGCTTAGCTTGAGAATGGGGATAACTTTGTGGATTATAGTATCTTATATATCCCTTTTCTTTTCTTTTCTTGTTCAGTATGTCATGTCTGAGTAAATATGGAAAACAGACCCAAAGTCAAGGAACCAAGGCAAAAGAATCTATTGAGGATGGGCATGTTTATCTGAGAAGATCACAAATTATTAGGCCCCACAGATCATATAAAACGGTGGGGAAAGCTTTATGAAAGTGTTTCAGCAAAGGCTACAGAAAATGATCAATGATAGCTAGCTATATATGTCCTTTTAACAAACCTAGGGAGCAAATAGCTTTTTTTGGTTTTAACGGTAAAGGTGTCTTCGTACCATTTTTCTCACACTGAGAATAAATTTTTCCTTGATCAATCTAATTATTAACAAATAGCTTTGTTTACACAACCCTTACGTTCACAATTCTATATGTACATAATAATATATAATTTTACAAGTGAAGTCACTGGATTTTAGATGAAATGGAAACTTGACAATAATCTATAATTGCACAAGTGGCATTGTTGATGTATCCATTAATGTAATATACAATTATGAGATTGGCTCAATCTGAGTTTAAGATTAAAAAAAAATTAAATAGATTTCCTTTATACCCAGTATTATATCTTAAGAAATTTAATTTAATTATGAGAAATCATGTAATAAAGATTTAACTCCTAATCTTAGTTACAGAAGTTACATGATACAATCACTACAAGAAAATTGTTAGATTCTAACAGAATTTTTTTGTTGAAATTATGTCAAATTCCGTTGGAATTCTGGATTCTAACATAATCCGTGTTGTTAGAAGAAANTATTGTGTTTATTTTTTAACATGCTAATTATATAGTATATATGTAAATAGAATAATCAAATAACACTAAATAATAATTACATATGTGAATTGAATAATCACATAACATTAAGACTATTTTAGACATTTCACATAGTACTAAAGGCACCAAATAATATTTTCCTCAAACATTAGGAACCAAAGAATAATAAATTTTATATTTGAGAAATTAAAATAAAGATCAAATATTTGATATTCATATTTCTAATTTGAGAAGCATTAAGGTAAATGTTGAATGAAATGTCATTTTCTTATCTCCTTATAACTCAAGGACAAGGTGTCCGAGCCAATAGAAGGGATGTGTTAAAGTTAGATCCTATTTCATTTTTCCTTTTCTTAAGTTCATTACAGTTTCTCTTTTCTGATGGTACCCCAGAATTAGAATGCATTTTATACACATAAATAGATTCATTTCCAGTTTTCCAATACGCAACTATTAAACTCCATCTCTCAGATCAGCAATGTATTTACATCAATACACAATTTAACATTATGTATAGTCCAAGTGGCATAGGTTAATTCCCTACAAAAGTTAAAATCCCATGGTTCACATCTTCATTTTCTTATATTTTTAGCTTAAAAATCTTTCTATTATCCATTTAATAGGCAAAAATAAAAGTGGCTTGGAATGATATAATCCAAACTCAAATTTACTTCCTCTATTCCTCTTTAATTATTGTTTAAGAAGATACACAAGAATCAAGAGAAGCTATTAAAGAGTCTTGATATTAAAAGTTCAAAACAAATTTGCTTCTCTTACAAGAATAACCTTTTTATAGAAGAAGTTGAAGTCATTAAAAAAATGAAGGAAAGATAATATTTTTTAGTTGAGCATTTAAAAGAGACAGTAGGTCTAGTGGGATTAAATTGAAAGAAAAAAAAAAAAGGAATTAATGCAGGCCTAATTTTGAGAAATTAACACTTAAAAAGAAAAAAAAATCTAAAAAAGACACATAAGAAATAATCAAATAAAGTAATATTATGTATGGTAGAACTATCCTAAATTGTTAATGTAATTGGTTCAACTAATAAGAATTAAAATATTTTATTTAGAAGACTTATATTTAAATCTCACCATTAGTAGTTTCTCTTATTTGGTAATCTATAGATATTATAATAAGCTCTCGATAAAGTTTGTACTATATAGTGTGTCTTGACTTTAGAATGAAATAATTTTCTCTCACTAAAAACTTTTAGTAACAAAAAAAAATAACTATCCTAAATTTATATAATCTTTTTTTTTTTTGTTATAAGGGAACCCAATTTAAATTCATATAATCTATAGAACATAATTGATCAAGAAATCTTCTAAAAAAAATTGTGGTCCTAAATTTAAATTTTTTTACCTTATATTTTTAAATGAAATAATCTAATTCTATTTAATGACAAAAAAAAAAAAAAAACTGATTTTACTCATTAGGATCTCTTAATAAATTTGTTAGATTATAAATTACAAAAACACGTATAGGTTTTCCCACTTGCTTACATAGTCACATCAGATTAACAGTGGGAAGAGATCCAGTCATGTTAACTTAAGTCATGTTGCTTAAATCTAAGCCGTCTATTTCATTTAAAGTTATTTCAACCATTAAAACACATTAATATTTAATAGTTGAAATGAGCTTTAATGGAATGAACGGCTCAGATCTAAACAACATGACTCAAGTGACATAACTGGATCCAAATCCGATTAACAGTGGAGTTCATACCCACGTTTCAATGACGCAATTAACTCCCAAGAAAACAAGCACAGTGTGAGATTTGTGCATATATAAAGGAGCAAATCCCCAAAGAAGCTCTTCAACTTTGATTCCACCATTTTGCTCTCTTCTGCATAAATCAATTATGGCAGAGAGCAAGAGCAACGCCCTCATTAATCACCAGCCTGCAACTCTCAGGGGTGGCTGGGAAGCCGCCATCTTCATTATCTGTGAGTCCACACCCTCCATTATTCCTCAAGCTTTTGTTCGAGTTTAATTGAATCAAATTTCTCGCAGTCATAGATTTTTGTGCCTCTTTCATTTTGTTTCTCTGATTTGGGTTTTGCTTTGGTTGCGCAGTTGTGGAAGTGGCAGAGAGATTTGCTTACCAAGGAATTGCAAGTAACTTGATCACTTACCTGACAAATGTTCTGAACGAGCCCATTACCACCGCTGCAAAGAACGTGAACACCTGGGTTGGTGTTTCTGCGCTGTTCCCTCTCCTGGGCGGCTTCATTGCTGACTCCTATCTTGGACGATTCAAGACAATCGTATTATCCTCAGTCATTTATTTAGTGGTAAATCAATTTCATCCTCATTTTCATATCATATTCACTTTTTCTTTTCATTTCGATCTGTCTTTTTCTTCCTCATTGAAAGAATCCAATGTACGCTTGTGATATACAAGTACAACAATAATAATATATATCCCTTTCTAGTATCAATATTCAATACTCAGACTCGTTTATAGTGGGCCCCTCTATTTGAAATTATAATTAATACCATAAAATGCAATAATTATGTTGGTATATGGTTTTTTTTTTTTAAAAAAATTTTTTATCAAAATCATAGGATATATTAATTCTCTAAAACTTTATGTTGTTGGCAAGTTTAAATCTCAGCAAAATATTAAAAATAGGATTGAAAAATAAATGAGATAATTTATTTTAATCCAAACACCCATAAAAGGGGAACACAAAAATATTCTTCAGCATCCAAACTCCCATAGCTTCTTACATGTGCAGATGTGCTTTCTATGTGCAAGCTGTGGCTGATATTGTAAAATTAAATGCCAAATGTGACCTGTCAACTATACATCTTGTTCAATTTTTTTTGGTCCATACATCTTGCTCAATTTCTTGTGGTTAATTTGTTCTTCTTACATATGACCATACACTCAACATGCATTATCTTGTTTAATGTGACTTTTTTTTATGTGGTTAGATTTTTTTTTACTTTTTTTAAAAATGGAATATTTATATTAAAATATATATTTATAATTTTTATTTAAGCCGCTAATAATTGTACCACAATAACACCCATGACTTAGGATTTGATTTTAAGTCTTGAGAATTTTCTTAACTTTAGCGACTGAGTATATGACAACTTGAATTATTGTTCGGAGTCTAATATCTAATTAATTGAATATCAAAATTAGGTAACTTAATATACAATGTGGTGNGTCCATACATCTTGCTCAATTTCTTGTGGTTAATTTGTTCTTCTTACATATGACCATACACTCAACATGCATTATCTTGTTTAATGTGACTTTTTTTTATGTGGTTAGATTTTTTTTTACTTTTTTTAAAAATGGAATATTTATATTATAATATATATTTATAATTTTTATTTAAGCCGCTAATAATTGTACCACAATAACACCAACGACTTAGGATTTAATTTTAAGTCTTGAGAATTTTCTTAATTTTAGCGACTGAGTATATGACAACTTGAATTATTGTTCCGAGTCTAATATCTAATTAATTGAATATCAAAATTAGGTAACTTAATATACAATGTGGTGCTAACGGTGGAGAATAATTCTATTTTACATTACAGGGTATGATTTTCTTGACATTCTCAGTGTCGGTGCTTAAGCATAAAACGCTATTTTTTGTGGCGCTTTATGTATTGGCCATGGGTGACGGCGGGCACAAGCCATGCGTCCAAACGTTCGCCGCCGATCAGTTCGACGAGGACACGCCGGAGGAGAGAGACGCCAAGAGTTCATTCTTCAACTGGTGGTACTTGGGGATAGTGTTTGGCTCAACTGCTGCCGTTTTTGTTGTGATCTACCTCCAGGTAATTAATTTATTTTATTTTCAAGTTGTCAATTTAATATTTTAATTCATTTCTTTCCCCCATGATGGTGATTTTACACATGTTGACTTGTTCAAGAAAAATTAATTGTCGAAAGTATCTCATAGTACTTTTATTTATTCTCAAAGCAACCCTCTATTGTTTGAGTTTTGTTACTTTGAGGAGGGAAATGGGAGAGAGGAAAAATGTGAATGCTAAGAATGAGTACATCTCAATAATTTGAATGTCTTAAGTTTAAATCTAAGTGGTTGAGTAATTTAATTGCAAAGATTAAGTGTAATACTTTAAGTTTAATATATATATATATATATATATATATATATATATATTTTATTGAAGCATAATACACTGAAAAAAAATATATAATAAAAATAAAATTCATAACATCAAATACTTTAATTCTTATTAGGGATCAAGTTAAACTTTGACCACCTATTAATGGGAGAAACCTGATAAGATTAGGTACCCACCTATTAATAAAGTCTTCAACAACCAATTTAGTTGCCCCCAATCCCATCCTCATTCAAATCTCATTAAAGAAAAAATAAAGTAAATTTAATATCTAGCGCTATATCTCAAAATCTCTTTCGGAGATTATATGATATTATATGTATATATTATATTACATTGATGTAGTAAGTATACGTAATTTTTATATTTATTTGATATAAAATTAATTTATCTTATTTTTTTAAACAAATTTAAAAATAATTAATTTATACACATATCATTCATATATTAATTATTTTTATGTAATATAACATACAATAAAATATTTAAAAAATCTCATAAAATTTATTATAAAACACTAGTTTAAAACTTTTATGGT
The DNA here is from genome assembly GCA_003255065.1 of Cercis canadensis. Taxonomy (NCBI): domain Eukaryota; kingdom Viridiplantae; phylum Streptophyta; class Magnoliopsida; order Fabales; family Fabaceae; genus Cercis; species Cercis canadensis. Next base: position 34,042 of record QAOA01004993.1, read on the forward strand.
TATTCCCATAAAAAGAAAAAACCTTTGAGTACAAATATTTAATCTCTAAAAGCTTTACTTTAGACCAAGTGCTCTTTTCATAGTACATACAGATATACAAATGTCGACATCTACTTTTAGTTATGTATATATAAATTTTCAAAAGTATACAAAAGAGCCACTCAGTCTGGACTTCTTTATCTGTCGTTTGGTCACCAACTGCCGAAGTTTATAATTTATTAGTTTGCAGTGCGGATATAATAATTTTAAACTACCTTTTTTTTTTTTTTGGTTGAAAATTTTCAACTACCACTAATAAGAAATCAAACAGAATACTGATAAAATATTAATGCAATTTATAGATAAACATTTTT
>QAOA01004993.1:34653-89062 GCA_003255065.1 Cercis canadensis
TTTTGGCTAGAATGGTGTTAACTAAAGTTAATTATTATATTGGTAATAGGACAATGTTGGGTGGGGCGTAGGTTTGGGAGTAATGGCAGGAGTGTTGGCTTTTGCACTGGCATTGTTCTTGTGTGGAATTAGAAGGTACAGGAAGGAAAGCCCAACAGGGAGCCCATTATCCAAGCTGGCCCAGGTTTTTGTGGCTGCCGCTCGCAAATGCCGTGTCAAGCCACGTGATCATCCAAATTATTGGCACGGTGACCACGACGACGGGTCCCATCTCCAATGTCAATCCAAATTTCACACACTCCTTCACACCAATCAATTCAGGTAACTTATAACTTTTTTTTCCCCCTTTTCTAAAGCATTATTACACTTTTCAGTGGTTAGAGATTCCAAGAAAATTGACCATCACTACATTTAAATTTAAATTTGGGAGGTTTAATTTTAAGATATCTTGAGTTCGAGTCTTTGTAAATATAATAAATTTTTTTTGAGAGAAATTCTTATTTTAGTGTTTAACAATATCTTAAAATATTAGTCTTAGATAAAACTTAAAAATACTTTGAAAATTTTTTTTTAAAAAAAAGGTCATTTGGCACCATTAGAGAATGTTTTATATTATTATTATTGTTTTAATTTATTAGAAGTTATACAATAGACAATAACTTATCTATTTTTATAATTTTACCCCATTTAATCCTAATAAAATTTAAATAGGGAACCTTCATACATATATATCTATTTTGAGAATAAGCTCTATTTAATTAATGGGTTTTAAAAAAATAAAATAGAAGTCAACAATTATTTGAAAGAAAAAAAAAAAGTAAAAGAAGAAAGCTTAGACTCACTGAAAGGCCATCGCATCATGGACCAAGTGGGATGGGCCATAGTTGAGAGTCTTGATGAGACCAGTCAATGCTGAAATTAGTACCAACAAATTGTAGTGGACTTTGACTATTTTTTTCTATCACCAAATTACTAATTAATTGGAAAAATGTTACAGATTCTTGGACAAGGCAACGTTGATGGATGATGTTGACATATCAAGCAAAACCAAAAACCCTTGGAGGCTATGTTCTGTAACACAAGTTGAAGAAGTGAAGCTTGTCCTTCGTCTCATCCCCATATGGCTAAGTTGCTTAATGTTCAATGTTGTCCAAACTCAAACCCACACATTCTTCGTCAAACAAGGTAGCACAATGATCCGTTCAATTGGACCAGTATTTCAAATGCCTCCAGCATCGCTTCTAGGCATTGTTGGCCTAACAATCCTCCTTGCAGTCCCAATTTATGATCGTGTTTTCGTGCCGGTGGCCAGAAAATTTACCGGCCACCATACTGGGATAACAGTCTTACAAAGAATTGGAATTGGCTTATTCTTGTCTATACTCAACATGGTTGTCTCAGCTCTAGTTGAGGCCAAAAGAATTGGTGTTGCCAGAGACAACAATCTTTTAGATAACCCTAAAGCAGTGTTGCCAATGAGCATTTGGTGGCTTCTCCCTCAGTACATGATCACTGGGATTTCTGATGCTTTCACCGTTGTTGGCCTCCAAGAGTTGTTCTATGATCAAATGCCAGAAGCATTGAGAAGCTTGGGAGCTGCAGCTTATATAAGCATTACGGGGGTTGGAGGTTTTGCTAGTAATGCTATTATAGCTGTTGTGGAGACTGTCACCTCAAGGGCTGGTGAGAAATGGTTAGGGAACAACATAAATAGGGCACATCTTGATTACTTTTATTGGGTGCTGGCAGTGTTGAGTGCTTTGAGTTTGTGTGTTTTTGTGGGGCTTGCTAAGGCTTTTGTGTACAAACAGGTTGATGAGGCTGAAACAACTAGCCAGCAACGGTCTAGCCTCAATAAATACCGTAATCGAGTATAAAACAAATGAAGTGTATGCTAATGCTAGGCTTTTGCTAGTAGTATAATCGATACCAAAACCAAGTTAAGATACATATTGTAATTCCCATGGGCCTTGGCTACTAATGGTACACTTTTCAGTTTTACCCCATAAATTTTTATAGTTATTTTTACGACTAGATTTTGGCTCGTGCAATGCATGAGATGCATTAATTCGCTACATTGTTTAAAAATGAAGTATTCTTTTTTAAAAAATAAATACTCATACTCCTCACAATTAAACTATACTTAAAAGCTTGAAAAAATATATATGTTAATATAGCGTATGATCTAAATGCCATGAACGACAATTTTGAAAAGAAAAAAAGTTATTAATCAATTTAATATCTGTTCTCTATCTATGTACATGTTAATAAAACATTTTCCGTAATGAGTTCAATTATTTGCTGATGTGAATAGCGACTAATTTTGTCACTAGAAAAAACTATCTTACCGACAAGACTTATCAAATTAATTATAGGGTGTAAACCACTGATTCTCTTACTTGGAAGCACTTAATAAAAACTTTGGATCATACGAAAACTGCCCTACTATGAAATGAAGCTCTACTGGAGGGAAAGCCAACTTCGCAGCTAGCATCTAAGCAAACTTGTTCTATTAATGAATGACAAAGTTTCTATAACCACACCCTCTCAATCTTTAGAACATCATCGAGGTACTTTTGGAGTTTAATCAAACGGTGTTTTTGTGCACTACAAGTTCAAACTGTATCACTTCTACAGAATTCTCTTTCTGTTTTGCTGCAGTTATTTAGTTGTATTGCTGTTACTGTGATTCCATGTGGCTTGCTTTCAACTTGGTTTAGACATAGTTTGGTTTGTAGCCCTAAACTTGGATTATCCTTAATCACTTTTTAAGCAATATGTAGTTCAACTTTGGCCAGAAAAAAACAAAAAAGCTTCCTTATCTTAAAACTATGATGGAGAAAAGAAAAGAGGCACTCATGCTATGATGTAGAGTTTTCTAGATTTAATCCTTGATCAGAAGATGCAGAATGCACACAGAAGAATTGAAAAGGACATTTATGGTTATGCTATGATGTAGAATATTCAGAGATTTCATCCTTGATCAGAAGATGAAGGCATAAGAATGCACACAGAAGAAAAGAACAAAGAGAAACAAGTAAAGAATAGATAAGAGAGAGAAATTCTAAAATCCTTAACCAGAAACTTCACACTTCTTCTACTCTTCTAACAGCTAGCTAATCATCAAGCTCTGACATAGCATTTTGTTCTCTTGTTAATGGTATAGTATAAATTTTGCTCTTGGTTATCTTTCTTTATGTTTGAGTAAGTTCTCAAGTTTTCTCAAAAGATTTTCATATTATGGTTTGAAGTTACTCACCTAGTCAAGACTAAAAGGCAAAAGCACAAAAATTTAATATATAGCCAATCTTAAAAACCAATTAAATTGGGTAAAAGAACTTGTCACCACCAATGTCACTTGGGATATGAGGACTCGTACAAGGGAAGAACGTGACCATGGATCGGGCAGTGAGGTGCCACCCAGACTCCCAAGTTGAAGTTAGTAATCTCTGAACTAAGGGTTGGTGGTAATCTGAATTATGATAAATAAATGAATTGGTACACTAGTCGGTGGAGTTTAAAGTTTACACAAACGGCTTAATATATATATATATATATATATATATATATATATATATATATATATATAATAAAGACCCCATAAAAATCATCTTAATGCAGATCTAGGTAATTTNAATGCTGATCTAGGTAATTTTAGATAGTTTATCTATGATTAACTATAACAGAACATGATAAAAATTGATCAAATTAGAATTTATATTTAGAATCAATCATAACCATTTATTTTATGTTCTTATGAATTTTGTATGAAAAATGCATTTTGGAATATAAAAACATCTTAAATTGATATATTAATGTCTAAAACTTGGCTTATTATAAACAGAATCATAGAACTTCAGTCGCTTGTATAAATATTTGAATTTCAATCGCTTGTGTAAATATTTTACTTCTCACCGCCAGTATACCAAATAATAATTCTGAATAAATAGAGATTTACCTTATATAGTGGAGTGCTAGGCATCTTTTTAGCATATTGGACCTAATTTGGTTACTAGAAAACTAACTATCTTAAAAATTTAAACTATTATAAGAGAATTTGTATATATTAATGCTTTTATTCAATACTCCAACGAATTATGAGCACACATAAATCATGCATCAAGTTCAACCATATGGTAATTCACCTCTCTATAACAATTCATTAATTCATTTTCTTTTTATGATTGCTTGAATATTCTAAGTTTTATATGAATGTAANTATATGAATGTAAGTTAAAATTTTAAATGTTCTATTTCAATAACGAGGTCTACTTTTTTCTCTGTTCTAATTACTTTTAACATAATCTTATTACCACACCATTTTCCTTTTCCTTCTTATATAACAATTGTATCTTATTTTATTTTAATTTAAAACAATTATCTGTGTGTGTGTGTGGACAGAGTGTCCCACATGACTTGATACATCTCAACATAACATAATGCAACTTCCCGCAATCTGCTAATGACAAAGTTTCTATAATCACACCCTCTCAATCTTTAGAACACCATCGAGGTATTTTTGGATTTTAATCAAACGATGTTTTTGTGCACTACAAGTTCAAACTGTATCACTTCTACAGGATTCTCTTTCTGTTTTGCTGCAGTTATTTAGTTGTATTGCTGTTACTGTGATTCCATGTGGCTTGCTTTCAACTTGGTTTAGACATTGTTTGGTTTGTAGCCCTAAACTTGGATTATCCTTGATCACTTTTTAAGCAATATATAGTTCAACTTTGGCCAGAAAAAAACAAAAATGCTTCCTTATCTTAAAACTATGATGGAGAAAAGAAAAGAGGCACTTATGCTCATGCTATGATGTAGAGTTTTCTAGATTTAATCCTTGATCAGAAGATGCAGAATGCACACAGAAGAATTGAAAAGGACATTTCTGGTTATGCTATGATGTAGAAGATTCAGATTTCATCCTTGATCAGAAGATGAAGGCATAAGAATGCACACAGAAGAAAAGAACAAAGAGAAACAAGTAAAGAATAGATAAGAGAGAGAAATTCTAAAATTCTTAACCAGAAACTTCACACTTCTTCTACTCTTCTTACAGCTAGCTAATCATCAAGCTCTGACATAGCATTTTGTTCTCTTGTTAATGGTGTAGTATAAATTTTGCTCTTGGTTATCTTTCTTTATGTTTGAGAAAGTTCTCAAGTTTTCTCAAAAGATTTTCATATTATGGTTTGGAGTTACTCACATAGTCAAGACTAAAAGGAAAAAGCACAAAAATTTAATATATAGCCAATCTTAAAAACCAATTAAATTGGGTAAAAGAACATGTCGCCACCAATGTCACTTGGGATATGAGGACTCATACAAGGGAAGCACGTGACCATGGATCGGGCAGTGAGGTGCCACCCAGATTCCCATGTTGAAGTTAGTGATCTCTTAACTAAGGGTTGGTGGTAATCTGAATTATGATAAATAAATGAATTTATATTTGGTACACTGTTGGTAGAGTTTAAAGTTTACACAAGCGGCTTGATTTATATATATATTAAACACTTCATAAAAATTATCTTAATGATGATCTAGGTAGTATTAGATAGTTCATTTATGATTAACTTTAACAAAACACAATAAAAAGTGATCAAATTAGAATTTATATTTAGAATCAAACATGACAATTTATTTTATGTTCTTATGAATTTTGTATGAAAAATGCATTTTGAAGTATAAAAACATCTTAAATTGAGATAAATAAATAGAGTAAGAATATTAATGTATAAAACTTAGCTTATTATAAATAGAATCATAGACTTTTTGCCCGGTATACCAAATAATAACTCTAAATAAATAGATATTTACCTTATAGAGGAATGTTTTTAGTATACTGGACCTAATTTGGTTACTACAGAACTACTATCCTAAAAATTTAAACTATTATAAGAGAAGTTGTATATATTAATGATTTTATTCAATGCTCCAACAATTTATGAGCACACATAAATCATGCATCAAGTTCAACCATATGATAATTCACCTCTCTATAACAATTCATTTTCTTTTTATAATTAATTGCTTGAATATTCTAAGTTTTATATGAATGTAATTTAAAAATTTAAATGTTCTATTTCAATAACTAGCTCTACTTTTTCTCTGTTCTAATTACTTTTAACATAATCTTATTACCACACCATTTTCCTTTTCCTTCTTATATAACAATTGTATCTTATTTTATTTTAATTTAAAACAATTGTCTGTGTGTGTGTGGACACAGAGTGTCCCACATGACTTGGTACATCTCAACATAACATAATGCAACTTCCTGCAATCTGCTAAGGACATCTTCATGAATATTTTAAACTAAGCAAGCTTTTCTGGATTCAGTGCAACATGAGAAAGAGGTGCCTTATGATATTCTCTTATCCAATCAAATATTGAAATAAGCATAAAAAAAAAAAAATCAATGTAGTGGAACATAGAAAAAAGAAGAGTAAAACCCTTTTTTTAGTCCTTGAAAAATACAATTACTGACAAATTCGTCCTTAAAAAAATTTCAATGACAAATTGGTCATTGAATTATTATTTTGTCTGACAAATTAGTCATCTGGTACTTTAATAATAAAAGTTCTGGACCCCTGCAAACCCATTTCCTAAAATTCTTTCACTGATTTTACCTAGCTATGTTTAAGCCATCTTTTTCTCATTCAAGTCTTCCTTTTCTTTTCATTGATTTTGCCTACCGGATGACTAATTTGTTAGCGAAATAATAATTTAAGGACCAATTTGTCACCAAAAATTTTTGGAGGACAAATTTGTCAATGGTTGCATTTTTCAAGGACTAAAAAAGGGTTTTACTAAAAAAAAAACGTGTAATTCTAGTTACATAATTTTCAAATATGGATATGTATAATATAAGTTATTTTATTTGAGTTTTAAATAATTAAAGAAGTCATTTGAATTTAAAAAGGGGTCGTCTGTTTTTCAACCAGAGATAATATATTTATACGTGTTTATATATTTAAAAATGTGTAACTAATAATAATATATTATATTTCCTTGTTAAAGGACGTGGCCTACATATTGATGTAATGCAATAATGGGGTCTAAGTTAACATGAAAGTGTGTCAAGAAAGTGGAAGATTGTGCATTCATTATAATGATTCAAGAAGTGCAGATTCACTGAACTGAGCAATGTTCAATGTTTCTGTCATAATTTTGTCTAGAATAGTCCGATTCATTCATGGTTTGTGGCATTGGAAAATAAATTGGTTTATCTTTTCAATAAGTCATAACTCGTGATCAGATTCCAAGCAAGTAGAGAATTTTAAAGCTTTGAACTAATGCCTTAGAAATTATATTTTAGGAGTTGTTGTTTCTTGTTATCAGTTTTATGTATTTATTTTTTCATCTATGTTATTTAATGAAATATGTTATTTGGAGCTTATAAATAGCTTGTATCAAATGAGAGAAGTTAAACTTGAATATTAAATCATTTGATAATATAATTTGAGAATAGAAGTAATCTATTTCTTTTTTTATCCCAACTTTATGAAGTGTAAAATTTAGCATCCATTTGCGTTTTTCCTTTCCCCTATTTCTTCCCTCATCACATGTCCATATCTTTTCCTTACGTAAAGGCCTAAAGAAAGAAAAGAGAGATATAGTGGAATGTGTTAAAAAAAAAAAGTCTTCATTTATACAAGTTTGTGCATAAGTACGCATGCCCATATCTTTTTCTTATGAAAACAAAGCCCCCTCTCCCTAAAAATCAATTACAGCATTATTATATGAGAATTAAACTGTTTTCTTTTCTCCATCTCCCTTTAGTTCATGGGAATGACAAATATAATAGGGAGAAAGCAAGAATCAAATAAAATATATGCTCATCCTCAATCGTTGGAAGTTGGAACTAAGTAGCCAAAACCCAATGAGTAATTAGAGAGAGTTTCAATAGATACGCATCAAATTAAGTATTCCTGTAAAGTCCAAACAAGATCAGCCATGGCCAACAAATACAGATATGTGGTTAAACTTCAAGCACAAGAGATATACATAATCACTATTGGCACGTGGTTTGCCCACTAAGGAAAGGTGGCACCTGAGTCACAATATCTCTCTTTGGGATCTGGTGGGGGCTAAGTAACTTAGTCGAATATTTCCCACCCACACCTCTTTTTGACCCCACCATACCCTCTCTTCTATTGCAACTTGCATAGTATTTTGTTAGGTTGTATAGATAACTAGTTGGAATTGCTTTTTCTTTTTCAGTAAAAAAGAAGCACTTTTTTTTTTTCTTTTTGACCAATATTCACTTATCTTCTTTTTTCTTTTCTTATTTTTGCTTTAGGGTTTGCGATATCTTGATTTACTTGCATGCATTTCAATCTTTCTAAACTAATTGAGGATACCATTCACATTAACTTATTAACCTAGGCCTGATCACACATGATGCTTGGAAATTTGGAATTATTACAACTTTTTGTCTTGGGCACGTATACTAATGCTATAGATCAAAAACTCAAAGGAGAAATAATTTGAAAAAATTTGATTCCTTGTGGCTCCAACGTGCATGGTGGCCTTCCATGATTCTTAAACATGGAACCAAAAGAAAAGAATATAAGCATTTGCTTTGACTTTACTCCATAAAAGGATCTCGTAAACATGTAAGGGGAGAAATAAAGAAATGGATAGTAAAAGAAGAAAAAGAAACCTATATGGGTTTGGTGAGTTGTTTAGTTTGGTATAAGGTATAATGTGTTTTCTCTTCCTTCAAGTAAATGGCATATCTTCATACACAGTTGTTGAACTCCAACTCTTAAAATTCGGTACATAAATGGCGAAAAGTGGCTTTTGGGGGTATGTATTAGACGTTCCATCTAATTCTCAATAGGCTAAAAATTTCTTTCCCCCTCTGATTACTTCTAATAAATTAAAGTATCATGAGGCTAAATCTTACCTACCATGGCCAAGTGTGCTTATATTGCATTGGATGTTACATTAAAAATTGGTTGTTACTTTAATATAACTGCTCAAGAAAACCTCCATTTAAATATAATTCATGATCGCTTTGTCAAAAGTTATTGGAATGCAGATAAGATCAACTTGGAACCAACAGGGGAATATACGAAAAAATTTTGCTCATTAGAGCATGTATATTAAACACAAATTCACAAAGACTTGAAGAATGATTTGACATCGAATCCATTACTTAAAGTAACACAAAAATACTAATAAAATAACTAAATTTAAAAGATTACCTGACATCAAATCCATTAACTTAGCCTGAGGTTAAATATATATATATATAGTTGGTTTAGAAAAGAAAATACATTTTGGGTCGAGTGCGCTTTTGTTTCTAAAATTTTATATCCCCTCGGCTTTATTGGTTTCAATGTCATCTCACCAATCACCATAATCCATTAAAACAACTACTAATTTGGCCACTAACAAAATAGCTAATTTATTTTACTTTTGTGGCACGCATTTGATCAATCCCACATTAGTAATGAAAGGATAATTAACCTAGTAGTAATTATAAATTTTTTTTTTGCTAATTAATAGTAATTATAATAAGCTTGTTCAAGCTAGCCAATGTTTCGAATTTTGGGGCTAGCACTTAAGAGAATTTATCACCAAACCAATGTGAATGTATGCCCTTATAAGATCTCTCAAGATGTCACTTAATTTTGGTATATGAAAATTAGCTCGAGAATATCTTAACCATTGAAAAAAGAAAGGGCAAATTAAAACGTAATTGCAAATATAAAAAATTATAAATAACATTAATTGAGGTAAAAACCTCCAAAATCACAATTAACATGGGCCAAGTTATTTTTTTTAAGGGGAAAAAGAGAAATGTATTAAGAAGTAGAAAATTCGCTAAGAGTACATCATAAATGAAATAGGGTGATAATCAACTCAAACCTTTATATCATCAAGTTGTTGAGACCAACGAGCAAGTCGATAGACAACCATATTATCAGCACAACGAATACAGGAAAAAGAAATGGAATGAAAACTTAACATTAGGGATCTAATATCATCAAGAATGATTCTCAACTCTAAACCATCAAACACACCATAAAATAGGCTATTTCAAATAGCTAGACAATCACATTCTACTAGAACCTTCATAAATTATAAATCTTAAGAAGAAACACTCCTCGAAGAGCTCAGGAGGGTCAAGTTATTTTGAACCTCCCTAAAGGAACTCTTCAACTTTAAAAGAAAGTACATGACAGATTGAAATATTGTTTATAGGCTTATATTTGAATATCAAAGCAGTGATTTCATATTTGCACTTTTTCATAGGTAAACATTGGATATAAAAGAATGATAACATATATCATATATAATTGATCCAGGTGATCTCTTATAAGTTATAAGATTAAAGTTTTAGGTTTGAATTTTTATTATGCTAACAAAATTTTGACACTGCAAAAAAATTGAAATTTTTCCTATTCTAATTTGAAGAAAAAACTCAAAAAACATTATTTGAATTGATATATATATATATATATATATATATATATATATATATATATATATCTATAGTTTTTAGTTAGCGATGTTAAAGAAACGAAAATTCAAACCTAGAATTTCAACCTTATATTGAACTAGTTGAAATATGGGTTGTATAATCGTATACATAATTGTTTACTCTAAGATATCTCACTCATTAAATTCCTCTAAATTTACCTTTTCCTTTGTTTATTAAACTATATAAGTATATAATCTATATTCCTTTGTATAACATGGATGCGTATAGGACCTTAATCAGTAATTTTCATAGTGGAGATTCTTAATTGGTTTTCACCATTTAGTTAGGGCCTTTCAACTATAGTTTTCCCTATCATTCATCATTCTTAAGGTCTCTTCTATTTTTTTCTTAAGTAAAATTAGATTTTTTAGTTGGGAAACGTACCATGAATGATGCTATTTTTTTTTTTTTTATCAATCTTATATGATTCTATGAATGCCATAATGGACCTTGACCCCTCCAAGTGAGAAGTCTTATTGCATAGTATATATATCTTAATTATTTAGTGACAAAAAATAACAAATACTATGAGGTGGAAAATATTCTCAAATAAAGAGATTGATTTGCATCGAAAATTGAGGATATGAGATCTCCGTAATTTTTTTTTATTAATCACACATGAGAATGTTCCAATTATAATTTTAAAATAAATATTGACCCTTGAGGAAAATAAAGATGGGTTGGAAAGTCAACCATATGCTAATGACAAGAATATTGCTGATTTTGGTGCAGAGTATATTAGGGTCATGTTATTAAAGACTTCTCCATATTCAAAGGATTACTTGAAGGGAAAAAAGAAATCATACACGAATGCTAAGAGCAAATAAAAAATAATTTAAACAATTATGAAACAAATAAAAAGGGATTATGTTCCACGAGAGCAGATGGATTGTTTGCCTTTCGACAATTCTCTATTGGTTTTGGTCAAGATTGGCTCTTCAAATTTGTCAAAGGACATAGTACATTTCACTTGCATGGAAATTACATTTATGATTTATTATTTTGATTATAAAATGGAGGCTTAATTGGTCATGCACGTGCATGCAACATTGGAGACCCTCTACTAAACATTTTATAGATTATTGTGGTGAAGTTATAAGTAATGATATATGCACAAAATTTATATTACAATATTTTATAAATTGTATTACGTGACAAAATTTAAATTTAATTTTTCTCAATTTTTATTTGATTCATATTAATATTATTTGCATACTAATTAGACTTATACAAATTTATAGTAGCATAATTAATATTATATAAACTTCTTTTTGGAGACAATATTTTTTGGTTTTAACGGTAAGAATATTCTTAGGCCAATTTTTGCGTACTGAGACTAAGTCTCTTACCGAGTAATCCTAAAGACGCACTCATTACATCAACTTAGTGCATTCAAAGAAAAATTCTTCTGAATAATGGTTCAAATATTTGAATTTTACTAACTTGAATTTCTAGAGACAATGTAAATTTTATTAGTGTAAAATAAGAGGAAAGGCTAATGAAGAGGAGAGCACACCCTAATAGTTGCTTTAATCATAATCAAAAGGGTTAAATATAATTATAATACTACTACTACTACTACTACTAATAATAATAATAATAATAATAATGGAGAAGTCCATTTTAAAATTGGCAAAAAAACAAGAGCACTTTCTTTGCTTGTTCTCCAATTCAAAAATCAACCTAGAAGATCCGGGAGATTCTGGATGAAATCTGTCGGATCTCGCTTTCCAAACTGTCAGATTTCCTGGGAGGATTTTGTATCTTCATCACCTCGATGCCTTCCCTTTAAAATCTCCCATTCTCATTTTTTACCACCGTATCTCTCAAGTCTTAACCCTTCTATTCCTTTCCCTTATTTTCCTCTTTCTCCATCTCTTTTTGCTTGGAAATTTTATCATCCAAGTTATGGGCATGGCCACAGAGACCCAGTTCCATGTTTTGGCTGTTGATGATAGCGTCATTGACAGAATGTTGATTGAGAGACTCCTTAAAACCTCTTCCTATCATGGTAATTTTTTTTTTCTGTTATTTTTTGAATTTAGATTGTAAAACTGCTATATGATCAGAGATTCCAAAAGGGGATTTTTTTTTTCTTTTCTTTTTTCAATTTGAATGGTTAGTTTACTTAATTTGCTATCTAATTCTTCTGGGTATGTTTTGGAATCACAGTTACTGTAGTGGACTCTGGTAGCAAGGCTTTGGAATTTCTTGGTTTGAATGAAGATGAGCAGAGAAAAGTAGAAATTCCCTCTGTTGCTCCAGAAACTCATCAGGTTTGATTCTCTTACACATAAAGATTAGCATTTTAATTTTTTCTTTCTGGAAAATCTTGTTGATCCTTTCTCTAATTCCTTTTCTGATATATGCAGGTTGTGGAAGTAAATCTGATCATGACAGATTATTGTATGCCAGGAATGACAGGCTATGATTTACTGAGAAAAATCAAGGTAAGCTCTTGGCATATTTCCAAGAACCTATTAAGCATATTTGATCAAGCTTTTGCCATTTGTTTATGAAATTGATCTAGTTTCAATTTCTCAAAATCACTGTAAAAGTAAACCAAATTCTTATGGATATCATCAACTTGAAATTCAATTATTTTATCTTAGAAAATAATAAAATATTCATTGATTTGCAGGAATCTAAATCTCTTAAAGATATACCAGTTGTGATTATGTCCTCAGAGAATGAGCCATCAAGGATCAACAGGTAAAGGAATTTTACAGATAATTGCCCTATATAATATAATGACAATTATTGGAAACATTTCAATTCACAAATTAGAGGGAATCACATCACATGAATGAATTTCAAATCTGAAAAAGGCTTAATCTTTTGTTTGGATCAGATGCTTAGAAGAAGGAGCTGAAGAATTCTTTCTGAAACCAGTTCGACAGGCAGATCTAAACAAGCTCAAGCCCCATTTGCTGAAAGGAAGAGTAAAGGAAGAAGACCAAGTTATTGAACCCATCAACAACAAAAGGAAGGGCATGGAAGAAAGCCATTCACCAGACAAAACCAGAGCAAAAATATAGCAATGACAAGTGTCTCAATTAAAATTTGATGACACAAAGATAATGCCTACAATATTTTCCTCTACTCTTTCTTGTAAGTTTTGAGAAAGAGTAGATGGTGGCTCAGTCATACTAAAGAAATCAGTAGCATAGGTCACCGATGTAAATTAACAGAGGGGAAATATTTTCATTCAATTTTGTTTCACAAATAGCAATTATTTTGACAGTTTTTTTTATTTCCTTGAGTGCTAGTCTTAAAATTTGAACATTGACTGATATGCATGAACCTATTGCATCCTTATTACTAGGCAAATCCTTGAAGTTATCTTTTGTACGTTGTAAGAGCAATGGATAAATTAAAATATGATGTGAATCAAGAAATACTGAGAATTGATGTTGCATAACTACTAGAGACAATGGTAAATTGGTAATGCACCAGTTTAATATTAAAATATCAAGAAATATTCTCTGGTTGAGTCAGTCATTTCCCAAAAAAATTTCCCATGTCACTCATGCCAAAATTTGATCTTTAGTACAAAATAACCAAAAGAAATATTTTTTATGAGAAATTAATTGAAGTTTTGAAGCATTTTATAGAGAAGTATTGCTAAATGTAACAAAATATTTCACTGGGAACTCTGAATTTCAATTGGCAGTCTTTGAATGGAACATTCAAAATTAAATAAGGAGAGAAAGAAAATAAGGAGAGAGAAAAAGAAGTGAATTTAGACAAAATAAGTGTATTGATATATTATCTAACTAAAATATGTTTAGCATATATTAAGTCAAGATTATTTCTAAATCATTCATCTCAAAATTACTTGGACTGATATTGTTGGTTGAGGTTGAACTAGAGGTGACAATTGGCCTAGCCCGATCGGGCCATAAAGAATATTTGGGCCAGATTGGCATTTGGTTGGACCAACCTAGCTCTAATATGAAATTTTATTTTTAATTTTTTTTGTTAAAATAAAAGTGTATATATATGAATGTAATCCTTAAACTATTCAGAAAATAATATGAATATAAGTCTACCAATAATATAACTATTTAGTAAACACTATACTTCAATTTATAAAATAAAAAATGGTAAAAGCACCAATTTAATTTATTATACAATAGTTAATCTTTTTTTCATTTTTTAGTGTCCCCACTAAATTATAGAGTATAATTCATTTGCAACAAACTAAAATAGTAAGCAAATAAAAGAATTTCTACAAATGAATGTCTACAAGAAATTAACAAAAAAACATAATCAGCCCATTTGCCCGGCTTGGCCCGACCTAGTTTGAGCCCATCGGGTCAGGCCGAAGCTCAATTCTTTTGGACCTATATTTTTCCAACCCAACTTAGCTTTTATATCGAGTTGACTTGCTGGGCCGGGCCTCTTTGCCACCTCTAAGTTGAATCATTGAAGTAACATCATAATAAAATGGATATTGTTGAATAGTGTAATTTCTTATAAGTCATTTACTAAATGAGACTAATTGCATTAAAATAAGTTTATTTTTATATAAGTCCTTAATAATTAATTGAGTTAAAGTATGCATAATTTATATATAGTTTTTAATTTGTTACTTTTTTTCATCTTAATTTATTTTTTGAGTTCCATTTTCATTTTAATTTATAATAGTCATTAATTGGGTTAATGCTTTTTCTTTCCATGAAAAATTAATTTTTTTAAAAAAATAATAAAAACTTACAATTAAGAATATCCTTAATTTTTTTTAATTGATAGAAATTTATTATATGAAATATCCTTAATTTAGCATTTCTTTTAATTAATAGAATGCGTCTCATTTTTTTAAATCCAATTGCTAACATTCATTAACTTATATGATGCCGTTATTTACTCTTCTTATTTTTATTGTTTTAAATTATAGGGACAAAATAAAGAAGCTTATAAAAATAAATAAAAATTGATAAAACCCACTTAATCCTCTTCTTTGATTTGCTAGAACCAAATAATATGGGAATGACAATGAGAGGGAAGCTTGACTCAGTTGACGTGTCGACCCAGCAATGTCCTCCAAAACTCGTTATTTCTCTATAAATTTAACTAAACTCACTCAATTATTTTAGGAGGCATGATGAAAAAAATATGAAATTCATCTAATATATAACAAGACAATAACCACATGGTACTGAGATGAGAATAGTGAGAACAATTTTAAATTTTTATTGGAGGCAACTTTGTTAAATGACATATATAGTCATTAATTTTTTTTTTCATATTGNGTCATTAATTTTTTTTTTTTCATATTTGCCCCCACATTTTTATACATGGATCAGCCGCTGGATGCATGGTCAGTCAAGCTCCTGAAGAAAAAGGAAGATAAAACAATATATCAATAAAAAATTAATAAGATCATAGGAAAAATTATAAGAATACATTAAGTATTTTAAGTATCTAACTCAAAACCCAGTTTCAAACAAACATGAATTCATTTCACCAAAATTCACTCAATTGATATGAAGATTACTTACGAGCAATAACAAAGCAATCAATTGATTCTTTAACTCCAAATGATATAAAAATTATAGTAGACCTTTATCACCTGTATCACTTCCAAATGTCTAATCATATATTTGGAGGTATTGCCAAAACCCAAGGAAAAGGGTTATATTGTAATTCAAAAAATATAAAACCTTTCTCGTTTTTGGACAAAGGCTCCAAATATATTATCTTTAAGGTAAGAACTAAGTCAATAGAAGTTTTTACTCTCAAGTTCCCAAATGCACCATGACTCATTTTTCCTTCAACTTAATGTTTCCAAACATCAAAAATAAAAAATAAAAGAAACACTAGGACTACAGGAAATGCACAAACCGTCAACAATTTCAGGGCTGGTGTAAACAGATCTAAGTTCCTGCAGATAACTGCTTTCAGCAAAATCATGCAATGAACGATATCCTCGTCCCCCCTCATCTTCAGATTTGACATCTTTACTTGGGAATCTTCTACATTTATCAGCATCCTGTTTGAACATAAAGAAACTGAAGCATGAATATTAAAATAGTAACGTGGGGGTGGGGTGAGAGCAAAATATGAAGCAGAAAACAGGCTCACAGGGTAGCCAAAGTGACAAATAGGACAAATAGGTCATTGTAGAAAACATGTCATCAAATGGGAAAAGAAAAGAAAAAAGAAAAACATTATTTAGGATGGTGTAAATATAGTTCAAGTTATGGAGGTTCACCTGTAAGAATTCTAGCATTTGCTCTTCAATTGTACCACGCATTGCTAATGTTTCCACGTGAATACGACGAGAAGCACCCATGCGATGAGCACGACTAATTACTTGCTCCTCCATGCTGATCAGTTTTAACCATGAAAACATGTTAACAGGATAATAATGATCTGGACAGAGGTAATTGTTTGATTCAAATTAGGAGAATAGTAAATTGGGACCAACAAAGGTATAAAAATGATCAACTTATTCAACAATAATGTTTCAGCTTTCACATTTAATCTAAAAAAATTGCAACATTGGGCAACAATGAAGTTTCAGTTTCAGCTTTCATTTTGCTCCGTAGCTGCCAAAGTCTGAAGGCCCAAAATGAAATTTCTAATTCCAGAAAGTCTAAAAAGTAAATTTAGCCATGTCTATGATCAAAGAAGACAGTTTTGATAGGGTAAAAAAGGCCAATTAACCCCCCCTCTTTTTTTCTTTAAAAAACAAGAGGTCCCTTATTTGCGCATGGATTGAGTGATCGTATTACCTTCTGTCCCAGATAGGTTCCATTAGAAATACATGTGTAACAAAACTCAAGTCAAGACCCAATGCAGCACTTCCATCCATCACGAGTGCCAAACAATTTGAATTATGCTGGAACATGGCTAGTGCCTTCTTCTGGAAAAGGGGGGGAAAGTAAATTAACTGAAGTCAAAACTCAGCTATAAACAAATATATTTGACACCATTTGAATGAGGTATCAAAAACTATACCTTGATACTAGAATGCATAGGGCTATACATCCCAGTGTATTTGATACCAGCAAAAGTCAACTGGCAAAAGAAAAATGTCATTAATAATTGATCATTTTGAAAAGGAATCACAAAAGATCACTACCTAAAAAAAGCACAAAACCACCTGCTGTTCAATGACATGTATATGCTCAAGAAATTGAGAAAATATCAAAACTTTCTCAGGGGCCATATTTGTCTTGGTGCTTATTATATGGTATTCCTGGTATGATGATTCAGTATCTCTCATCTGCAAAGGGCAACTCTTCTCAGCATGATTTTGATCATTGTCATTGTCCATATGGTAACCCCTCTCTTTATTGGTTTCCTGCAAAGCTTTCAATCTCTGTACAAGATATGAGACTTTACTACTAGAAGTCGACTGCCAATCAGGATCCCAATTATCCTGTACATACAACAGAGCATTTTTTGATAAGGATTGTTAGCTAAAATCTAGATGCAATTCAATTCTTGATAGAAACCCTGCCTGTTTATATGAAGGTTGTAGCTCAATAAGATCTTTGGGTACAGGCCACTTTGGGTTAGGATTTTCAGGGCGGGCTAGTGTATCAGGACTCTGCATCTCATATAAGTTACCACAGCCAGGAAAAGTACACTTTGTACCATCTAAAGCAACACAATCAAGGCACAACAGATGCCGGCAAGGTGTAATGAAAGGGAGGCGGCACCATTCCTTGCACCTTCAAAATAAAAACATATTGTAATTAGCAACTTAATTATGTTTTGGAAAATATTAGCAGTTTCATATGATCTGAACTAAATCCACACAGAAGATCAAAACCCATATATTACCTGATACAGTGGCCACCAAAAACAAGATTATATCTTATAGTGTTATACTCTCCGGAAATAGGACCCAAACCGCTTTCTACTAACATATCCATTGTTTCTTGAATATCTTCACCAGCGTGTGTAACTTTAATATGTCCAGCAACACAGCAAGAGAGCCTGACATTTTTTATAGTTGCGCTCCGAGTTTTCCACTGTTTTGGATTTAGTAGACTCTCAACATGTGAAGGATCATTCCAATCAGCCAATAATATATTTCGCCTAACCGTGAGTACCAATTCATTGTAACTTCTGGCATGCTCCTCAGTAAAATCTAGAAGAATAATTTTCTTGATGCATGGTGGAATATTTTGTAAATCTATCTTTCTTGCACTAATCATGCATTTTTCAAGTAAATGTAATAGACGAGACCTTCCTTCCTCCATCTCGGCATCAAATGGCCTAAGAATGCCAGCTTCCCATGACTTTTGATTCTGTCCATAAGCTTCTTCATGAAGAAACTTTAGCAGCGGCTGCAGATGTGATAGTTGACTGTTAGGAGTGTTAGGCGTCGGTGTTCCTGTTAATATCCACCGATTTGATGCCAACAATGAAATAGCCATTTGCAACTTGTTTGTTAAGTTAATGCTTGAGCCAAGAGTGTGCCCTTCATCCAACACGATCCTAAGCCAATGTACTTGCATTAGAACACTTCTCTTATGCATTCTCCACTCTGCACTCAAACGACTAAATGTAGTAATGACAACATCATAATCCCAAGCCAGATTATGTGCAGATGGCTTCCGATGATCAACCCAAACATAAACTCTCAATTGACCATGTTTGACATGCTTTTCAATTTGTGTTTTCCAATGATCAACCAAGTTTGAAGGAACAACTACTAGGGTTGCTCTTGACAAGTACAGCCTAACAAAATCTAATGGCTCGCAGAGAGCAATTCTAAGGGCAGACACATCAAAAGCCAAATTATTAAGATTTGGTGGATAGTACCACCTGCATACGCCTTTCTCTACTCTCTTTATGAGGCCAAATGCTTGAAATATTTTGTGGAATGCATATTCACTAGACATATTGTAGGTACTTAAAAGAGGACCCCGTAAGCCAATTGTTTCCATATACACAAGTTTCTCTGTAGAAACTCCAGCTAACCAAGTCAGGGCTTTCTTTGTTTGAGAATTTTTCAATGCACAGTACTCCTTAAGTGTTTGAGAATTTTTCAATGCATAGTGCTCCTTAAGTATACCAGTGAAAAATGAAACATTTTGTTTCTGACCACCAGCAGTTCCTTTCAAGTGAAATCCTGGTAAGTTAGTTATTTGACAGCCAGTCTGCCAAGATTGTTCAGGAATACAACAACTCTGATACAAAGGGTCGGTGTTCATACTACAAAACCATGCTGCACTAGTATTAGCCAAACTCGTATCTACAAGCTTCCGCCACTTGTGACAAGCATCACACTGAATCCAGGTATCATTAGACTCAACAAAATCTGCTGTAGGCTGCCCAGCCCTTCTGCCCTTTCCATCTCCATATGAAGTATCAACTAGCTTGTTTTGAGATACATGTGATACAACATCTGATGCATGCTTTGTTTCGCTTGAGTTTTCACCTACTTTTCTTTCTTTGGAAAACAAAGCTTCCTGTTCATAAGTGAAATGTAGATCTCTTTTTATCT
The DNA here is from genome assembly GCA_003255065.1 of Cercis canadensis. Taxonomy (NCBI): domain Eukaryota; kingdom Viridiplantae; phylum Streptophyta; class Magnoliopsida; order Fabales; family Fabaceae; genus Cercis; species Cercis canadensis. The sequence goes on from QAOA01004993.1 coordinate 54,618, forward strand.
GACTCAAGCTCCTTGAGCATCGACTTGCAGGCATAGGTTGCTCAGAGCATGTACCCACAGGTGATCCCTTTTCTTCGCTGGCACGTGAATAATGAAATGCACTAATTTGCTTGTCAGTAACTGTCAACTTGGCTCTTTTCGGGGAGTAGTCATCTTTCTCATTATTTGTACAATCATCCTCCCTTACATCCCTCTTCCCCAACATGCTACTACAAGAGCTGTTGTTACCACTAAGCTCATAATAGCCACATTTCTGATCACCATTATGTTGACACCAGATTACTTGTGCCCCATCTGGTGGGTCTGCCAATGTACCTTGTGTCTTCAGAATAAGGGAAAGTAAAGTTACAGTCTTACCCAAGCCAGGCTCATCACAGAACATTCCTCCACGAAAATCTTTTATGGTGGGAGCTTCCCCAGTGACAATTTCACCAGATACAGTATTTACATGTAAACTGAAGCCGTCCTCAGTTGAGAGAGCAACATTTAAAGGATGTGGCAATGCTTTAGCATTTCTCTCTCGATGCAACATCCACTCAACTGCTGCCTGCTGATGGGGAAACAGTTTTAACTTTGCACTAGGCATTACTGAAGCAGCCAAGTATCTTAAATAGCGACAGGTTGCAGCAACCCTAGTGAGGTCCACTGAGGCAAGAGAAGCTATAATTTTAGTTAAAATGTCATCGGATATCTCCCCAATCCCAGATCTGTGCGAGTCATCCATGGGTATTATCCTGCAACCATCAGACTTCTGTTGCTTTCCTACACAAGGTACCTTCTTAAAAATTTCATGAAGTTCAAACAGCCTTTTCTTTGAAGAATCACTCACAAGGTAATGGAGCTTGCAACCAAGTACATGACAATCAGAAAGGTTCCAAATGCTCTCATTAGCTCCCTGAATCTTCCTAGAATAGTCTGAACATGAAAGCATTGAACTTCTCTCACCCCAATTGCAGCTGCAGAAAGCCTTTAACTGTGTCAGTAAACTAGGATGGTCAAAGTTACATGTTAGGCAAGAGATTGAAAAAAGGGTGCAGTTGATCATTCCATTTATATTACTATTCCTATTTTCTTTAAGCATAAAATTAGTGACTAGCTAGAACACCACTAAGATAATAGTTAGACAGAATTATTTATATTATATAAAGTGAAACTTCACTAAGCACACTAATTACACTATTTATCATACCAAGTTTTTCTTCTCTTGTTTATAGATTTGTAATATACTTCAAGGCTTTGACTACATAACTGACATGATGAAAATAAGTGAACATTAAATGTGTAAATTTTCAAACAGATATCAAAATTGACCGTATACTATAGGACTATAAGTTCTAACTTAAATACTTTATTTAAGCTTTAGATTAAATATTACAGATAATGATATGATGATGATGATAACATGGTCCATCTGCAGATGACATAAGTACAACATACGACCTTTTTAACCAAAATAACCCATTTACTTTATGGGATTGATGATGGTTAAATTTTCAGACTTTGATCATTAGAACCAGATGATGAACAGAAAAAATAGGAAGTGAAGTCTCAACAGAACAGGGAAATCGCAATAAACTGATAAGTGACAAAGGCACTAATTTATATCGATTTCTGAATTTCACAGATGCATAAAGACAACCCCGTGAAGACTACTTATTCTCCTATAGACATTTCTAACCATAAAACAAAAGTGACATAGCCAGCAAAACCTTTCATGATTTGACATGTCATTAAAATTTTAATCACGTCCTCCTCAGCCAGTCAGCCTGGACTAATAAGAATGAAACAAATGGAATGATTGTGGTAATTGACTCAGAAGTCAACACCTATCATCACCCATATCTTTGTTAACTATAGTTTCAACTTACTCTCTCTACATCCTTTCCCTCCCAAATGACTCGTACCTTACACCAGAATCACATTCAGCGAAAAATACATCATGATAAGCAATCATGTAAGGAATAAGGGTACATTGGAGAGCCATCATTCAATCAGTAGCCCACATAATCGTTATCCCATTTATACAGATCAAAATTGAAACAGAAAAAACTGTTCATTTAACTACATTTAGCATTTAAAATGATGGAAACAAACCTCAAATGCCCAAAAAGAACACCGGCAATCGACGCAGATCTCGGAAACTGCCAGCCACTCCACAATGCAATAGGAAGGTACACATCAACCAATACCACCGCCCTGGCCTCCCCACAACCACCAAGCTCAACCCAAAGCACTCGAGCATCAATCTTCAAGCACTTGCGGCTAACCAGAGCGTGAAGCTGATTAACCACACTAATACTCCCATTCACCATCCCAATCTTCCTCAGACTCCTCTTCCTCGAGCTCCCACTTTCATTCACCCCATCACTTTTCCTCCCCAAAAATCCATTATTTACCGAATCCCGAGGCGTAACCTCTCCATTACAATTGGAATTAACCCTAGAATCCCCCTCCACAACTTTGCATTGTTCTGAATTAGAAGGAGACACATCCCCACTTTCAATCAGATTCGACACCGATTCCACAGGAGCTAACACAACACCGTTTTCAGACCGAAACCCGACCTTGGAACCGTTCCCAAAGATGTCGCACCGCTCCTTGAAACCAGGATTTACACAAGGATCGCATTGTGTCGGAGTAACTGTAAGAACCGCACATAGGAAACCGCAAAGCTTGTGGTCGGAGAAGGATTCGTCCATTGGAGAAGTTTCAACAGGCGAATTCGAAAAATTAATGAATCAAACACGAAAATGTTCGAAACTCGTCATCTTCAACCGCACATAGTCCTCTGCGAAACAAGGGAAAGATATCTCAGACGAAGAAGAAGAATGGCAATTCTGAAAGGAGACTAAAGGTCAACGGATTAATATATAATGGACTATGTAATAGAAAAACGACATCTTTCTTTCCTGTCGTGTAAATAGGCGGTCCTTAGCGCGAAAACCTACAAGGCTACAACCGCTTGCGCTAGTAGGCAACCAAACCTGCGGCGTCATGTATACACTCAAGCCGTTTAATTTTGGTGTTAACGACATGTCGTTTAGTTTGAGCCTTTTGCTTTTATTTTTTTGATTTTGCTTTCTGTTCTGATCAAGGTGAAAAAGTTATTAGAAAATAGGACATTTTCGGGTCAAAACTACCAACGGGCAATTAATTATTTGAGCGTGGAGAAGTGGCAGCACCAAATTAGAATTCATCCTTTGTTAAGGATGGCTTTTTTTAAAATTATTTTTTTTCAAATAAAGATAGACACGTCTCTCTAATAAGGAACAATCATATTTAGCATTACAATAAAATCCATTTTCTTCCAATAATAAAATGCTGATAAACAGAATTCATGACTGATTAGTAACATCAGTATGGGAAAGTAAAATCCCTAAAGAAACAGAATGGTTCAGGATTGTTATCCAATTGAGGGTAGAGGTGGGGATTAGGAATGCAGAGTTACAAGTCCCTTTCCCAGGTTTCATTGCAATAACGCAAATGCTGATGAGAACAAAAGCAACAAAAGATTATGAACTCTTTCGATCTTGACTGCCACATTTCTTGATGTTGGGTGAGCCAAGGCCAAGTGTTAAATCCCATTTAGGGCATTTCCAGCACTAAGTGACGGCTGCAATTCCAGTAGATAAAGTTCATCATTGGGATGTTCATAACAAGAAGCATAGAGCATTCATGATTCCAACAATAAAATTGAATAGAAGAGAGAGTAATCTTGGAAATTTTCTGTCAAAAGGAATCATAGATAAAGTTTTAAAAACATGCAATTTAGGTCATACTGCAAGGATAGAAGTTTGTTTTACCATGAAGGGCTTCCTTCCATACATTCAAGAACGAGCTGCCAACATGTTGTTCCCAGGTTGCAGTACATCATCAAGAGTTGGTTTATGTTCATCCTTCACCATGTAGATGCCAAGGATCTGAAAATAAGTATGCAAATAAAAAAAACAATAAAAATGCATTATGAAGATTTTACATCTATATACCACAGTTAGAAGAACAAACTCTTATACTTGAAAGTAGATAAGCAGCACCATTTTATAGTCTATCATGTCATTTCTGCCCAAATGCAACTCTAACGAAAAAATTTAGCTAAATACTTTTTACATTTTCTTTTACTTAGTGTAAGGTAGATAGTCAAATTCAGCACTCTAGGTTTTAAGTTCAGCAAGCATGCCACGTAAAAGAAGCACTGAAATTATCATATCGACATCATGCTAGAGTTATCTTAGCAGGAAACAACTGATATCCCACACCTGTCCAATTAAATGCATAATACCTGCTCTAGCTCCTGCCCAATCTTAACATCTCAACCAGAGAGAGATAGAGAATATGAGCTTCTTACCTAACAAGCTGAAAAATGCTGGGAAGAGAATTGAATGAGCTGGGTTTGTAATGTAACTTATTAGCCAAAAGACCACAGTTCTTGTTCCCTGTCACATCAGATAAAGGACAAATCTGCCATCAGGATATGAAGATGCATATTCATAATGCCACTATTTATGCTGGCAAAATAAAAAGTCTGTAGAACATTTATACCATGTGCTTTCCCATGCTTCAAGATTGGCCAGACCATGTCGACAGGGAATTGCCTCTGCCCTCTGGAATCAGGTAAAAACATGCCAATGGCAAGTAGGAATATATTGCCAACTCTTCTAGTAGGTAAACAATAATTGAGAGGATTCAAGCATTAGTAAGGTTTTCAGCATTATGCCATCTGCTGTATCTTATTCATTGTATTTCTTGACATCAGGCCCCTCTGCAGTACATGATCCCAGAACAGACGTGACACATTATCTTTACTGGCATCAGGGGAACTAAAACCTTTATAAATTTTTCCTGTTATCAACAACCTCCTCCTAGCCATCTCTTCGAACATACTTGAGGCAACACTTCCCTTCCCTGCTTTCCAGTAAGCATAAGCCAGACTGGTGTAGACAACACTGTCACCAGATATACCCTTCCCTTCCATAATAGTGAACAATTTTTCAGCACATGCAATTCTTTCTATCTTGCATAGCCGCCTTATTAATGCCCTGTATACTGAAACATCAACACAAAGACCTCTTCTCAGAAACTCGTCTGGGAGTGTTACAAGTGCCTCTTCATTGTCTTTATTGCAGTAACCATCCACTATCCATGAATAAGTGCAATAACTGGGGGAAAATCCTGCATCCAGCATGCCAAACAATAGCTCCTTGGATCTTTCCACTTCCTTTACCTTGCAGAACCCATGAATCAGTGCCTTATATGTAAACTGGTCAGGCTTCAATCCAGCCTCCAACATCTTGTTCTTAAATTTTAATGCAGATTTCATATCTCCTATTTTGCAGTACGTATTAATCAATGTATTACATGTGACGTTGTCTGGTTGAACTTTTCTTTCACTCATCTCTAGCAAGAGTTTATTTGCATCCCTTATCCTGCCATCTTCACACAGCTTGCGCAGAATTGAATTATAAGTAACAACTCCAGGGTATAATCCTTTAGCCTCCATCACCCCACGCAGTTTCAGAGCTTGCTCAAGGTCATTTGTTCTACAATACCCATCAATCAATGTAGTATAAGTCACATGATTGGGAGTTGCACCTTTCATTTCACTAAATATTCTTGTGGCTTCTCTCATCCTACCCTCTCTACAAAATCCATAAATAAGAGAATTATAACTAATAATATCAAGATTTATTCCTTCTGTTTCCATTTTGTTCTGGACAGACAAAGCCTCATAGTGCATACTTTTCTTGCAGTATAATGATATCAATGTATTGTACGTGAAAATATCAGGAGACACACCCTTCACTTCCATTTCATTTAGAAACTGTTCTGCCTTCTCCACATCTCCTGATTTGGAAGCAGCATGGATTAACACATTGTAAATATGTATATTAGGAAAAACCCCAACTTGAACCATTCTTTTGTAAATCTTCCACACCATATTAGTAATCCTATCCCTAACCAAAGAATTCAAAAGCACTGTACAAGCATGGAAATGAGGCTTCAACCTATATAACCTCATCTGCTCAAATACTTGAATAGCATCCTCTATCATCTTTGACTTTGCATAACCTATTACAAGCCAACTCAAAATGTGAGAATTTACTTCAGGGTCATCTTCATTTCTCACCAAAGTGTTCAAAACTGATGGTGATGACAAGAAATCCTTGCGGGAAATTTTTTCAAGCATCTCTTGTGCAACCTTAAAATGCTTATGCTTCGTGAGGATGTGAATCATGGCCCATGAACATTGTAAAGAGTGCCTATAATTTGAACTTGACTCAAACCATTTGAAGAACGCCAAAGAATGAGATGGGCCATAACCATAGAGCGAGAGTTGCAGAAGTACCTGGTGAATGGTGGTGGAAGTGAGAAGAGAACCATTTCTCACCTTCAACAGATTACTCCAATGACCCTTGACAACAATTGCACACACGCTATGGATAAATTGGCTCTGGTGTTCAAGAGAAACCATGCTGGCAATCTCCATGAACCATACTCCAATGACCAAGAGGACGTGTGCTGCGGAAGCCAAATCCGGCTTCCCTGAGCAAGGAGACCTTTAATACGTGCCTAAATTGAGCCTTCAGAGTGAGAGAGTGATTGGACCCAGGGAACCGAAAGAGAGAGAAAGTGAGCTTCGAGAGAATGAATTAGAAGACCGAAGCAATTCTGCTGTCTGCTTTGCTGTGGCCTGTGAACCTTCAATTTTACTAGCACCACACAGCAACAATAAGAAAAATGAAGTCGAATTTAATTTTAATTACGTAAGATAAGATGGTCTCCAGTACACCACCCATTCAACTCTATCAGTGCCAATGAAGAAATTTTACCGTTTTTTAAGCTGATATAGAAAATCATTGACAAGGGACTGAACATCTGGCATTGTGATCCCCAATTTTATCTGAAAGCAAAATGACAAAAATATCAGTTTGTGTTCCCTTTTCTGATTTTATTTCACTCAGTTTTCTCAGCAACCAAACAAAAGCTAGAAAAAGGAAAACCAACTACTTCAGCAAAATATCTAATCCGGTAAAATTATTACCTCAAATCGCTAGCAGTAGCAGGCACAACAATTTACTATCACTAGCACTGTTTGGTTTGCTAGAAAATTCGAGGAAAAGTTTAGAATGAAGAAGAAAAAGGAACATGTCTTGCGTGGAGCTCGAGATTCCGAGAATTTATAGAAGCAAAACCTAGGGTGCTGATGGTGGTCGGTCTGTCGCCAGCGGCGGTGACACCCACGATCACCCACGTCAGGAGGGGTTGCGTTAGTGAGAATGGAGGGCTCTGTCTCGAGCTTCCTTGCCGTCGAGTTGGAAACACTGGTCTATCATACTGGTCTCAGAAACGAGCTCATTTGGGTAGTTGGACCAATACGCTGGTCTTGACCCGGCCCGAGTTCAGAAAGGTCATGCCTGCAATGTGGGACTGGGCTTTGGTTCACCGACCCAATAACTTGGCCTGGGCTTATGACTATGGGTGGGCCGAAAAGGTCCATTTCGGCTACCCAACCAATGAACGAGTCTACTCATGTGAAGTATAGAGTTGAAGTACTGGTCTGCGTTTTAAGTAATGTTCCAAAACCACACTGATCATCTATATCTATAATGCACGACGAGTGACCCCTTGTGATCGATCACGCAAGGACAAGTGTCGCATTCTCATAATTTCATACATCGAGAATTATTTATAAATGCATCTAATATGCAGAAATTGTCATTTTTTGAAATAAATTATATAAATTTATTGAACTCAATTTTAAATTCATTATCTTAATTGCATTGCTTAATTTGCTCAATTTGTCATAATGTATATAGCTAGCTTTGATTTTCAAATATTTATCATTTATACATAAAAAAAAAAAAAGATAAACGTGAAGGCTGTGAAAATTTATAATTAATATAATTTATCCAAATTAATTTTAAATTCAGTCTTAATTGTTTTGCTTAATTTGATCAATTTGTTATAGGACTAAAACAATACTAAATACATGTTAAATTCAGAAAGGAAACGTCTAGATAATGTAATGAAAAAAAATTGTGCAATTATACAACCAAATTTATGCACGAATTCCCAATCACCATTAGTATTGTCCATTTCAATCATTATCAGCTGATTCCGAATGTCTAGATAGGTGTTGTTTTTTATAGATATGCACGCACACGAGTGCACAACCACACCAATCTTAAGCATTCTAAACATGATTCTGGAAACTATACAGTGGTTTGTGGTTTGATTGCCTCACCCATCAAATTTTGAGCTCCAAAATCTGGTAGCTTTATTTGTCTGATATAAGGTAATAACTTCTCTATTCCAACAAAATCTGGGGTTTGATGGAAGGGTATTTTTCTTGGGGCAGGCCCTTTTTTAGTAATACCAAAACTTAAGCTTTATGAATCTTAGTAGGACAGTCTGGATGAGTTCTATTAGGAAAAATTACCAGCTCTAATTATGTTTATCAGCTTAGATATTCTAATTTCTGATCACTTTTGCTCTTTTTAGTGTACATGTGTGTGCATTTGTGTATATTTATGTTATTCTGAGTTTATATTCTTCTCTTGGTTGGGTTAGATCACCGTTATTTAGATTATGCTCATGCTCATATGAAGATATTTAAGAAAGTGCTTTTCTAGATTGCCCTTGTAGGTTTATCTTTTACTTAAAGGTCTTCAGGTTTAAGGCCCCTACAGAATATTGAGTTGCTGATAGTAGCTCTCTTTTAAAAGAGAAGGCTGATGCTTATTTGATTTGCTAGTTGTGCTGTTAAGATCTCTTCTCGCATAGAGCAGCTTATGCTCTCATCATAGTATGGACTCGCACCAGCTATTTAGTTACCGTGTGACTGGTGCAGGACTTCCTTACACATCATCTTATCCCACTATTCCATCAATACCTAACAGGCTGCTTGGATCCTTGAAATTTGACACAGGACATTCACCAAATTCACCCTTTTCTACTCATTTGGATTCTTATACTCTTTCTGTGTTGAGTGACAGCTAGGAGCAGCATAGCTCTGGGGAGATCCTCTCTGGTGTCAGCCCTTCTTGTAACTCTCCACTGGAAACCAAGCATTATTGGCACAGGTCAATCTCATCTGTGGACCGTCTCCAAGGCAGTCCGCAACTATATTCTGCTAGGACATCTCTTCCGCAGGATGCAGGCCCTAACCAGAAAATCAGACACGCTCTGCTGGAATTAGAGACTGCTCTGATGGCCCCTGATGATGATGATGATGTTACCACATCGAATGATTCTTTGGGTGAGAGTAGCAGGACGCCAACATCTGGTCATAGATATAGGTCTTGGAGCCATGATCGTGAGGGATCACAATTTGTTCAAAGTTAGCTACCTTTTGTTATTAGTAATAGGCAGTCAAGTGAAGGTGCACAAGTAGAGAAACGCCATAAGTCAATGGAGGAAGCATTATTGCAGGGTTTCCCGGAAAACAAACTGAAAGAATTGCTGATTGAATGTGCCAAAGCTCTCTCTGAAAACAACATGCAAAATTTTGATATGCTGATTGAAAAGGCTAGAAGTGCAGTGTCTATTGCAGGGGAGCCAATCTAGAGGCTCGGTGCTTATATGGTAGAAGGGCTTGTTGCGAGGAAGGAGGCATCAGGAAATAACATCTATCATGCCCTTAGATGCAGAGAGCAGACTGAAGGAAAAGACTTGCTCTCTTACATGCAGATGATGTATGAAATCTGTCCTTACTTAAAATTTGGTTACATGGCTGCCAACGGAGCCATTGCTGAAGCATGCAGAAACGAGGATCGCATTCACATCATTGACTTTCAGATTGCTCAGGGAGCTCAATGGGTGAATCTCCTTCAAGCCCTTGCAGCCAAACCTGGTGGGGCTCCCCATGTGCGAATTACAGGGATTGATGACCTGTTTCTAAATTTGCTCGTCGTGATGGACTGGAGGCAGTTGGTAAACGGTTGGCTATAATCTCTGATAAATTTGGCATCCCAGTTGAGTTTCACGGAGTGCCTGTATATGCTCCAGATGTGACAAGAGACATGCTTGATGTCAGGCCTGGCGAGGCATTGACAGTAAACTTTCCCCTGCAGCTTCATCATACAGCTGAAGAGAGTGTTGATGTGAACAACCCAAGGGATGGACTTCTGAGAATGGTGAAGTCACTTCTCCCAAGGTGACCACATTGGTGGAACAGGAATCAAACACAAACACAACGCCTTTCTTCAACAGGTATATAGAAACTCTAGACTACTACTTGGCAATTTTCGAGTCCATTGACGTTACCCTCCCAAGAACTAGCAAGGAGAGGATAAATGTGGAGCAACACTGTTTGGCGAGGGATATTGGGAACGTGATTGCTTGTGAAGGGAAGGAAAGGGTGGAGCGGCATGAACTGTTTGGAGAAACTGAACTTCCTAACTAACTTCCTATAACTGAGCTGGTGTGCTGAGCTGTACCAACTATGCTGACCTGTAATAATTCTAATAAGTCTAATAAAGTGGAAGTCTAGGTTGACAATGGCTGGTTTTTGTCAATAATATCTACTCGGCTCTTATGTGAATTCTGTCATAAGAAGCCTGCTGAGGTGCTACTCGGAGCACTATACGCTGCTGGAGAAGGATGGTGCCATGTTGTTGGGGTGGAAGAACAGGAGTTTGATATCGGCTTCTACTTGGCATTGATAAAATCAGATACACATACAAAGTGGTAGGAATAAGCAGTTCAAATTTTCTTCATGATGATGCAAGTTACAGTAGGTGGGAGGCAATAACTCTGGAGGTTCAAACATTTTGCTGACAAGGTTAATGTTGATTTCCCGTACCATGTAGCTTTTAATTATTCTTCTTTTATAGGTTGTTGTTTCTTAAATTTGTTCATATAGAAGAGTTATATGTAGACTGTACTTGTAACACTGATTCTTTTATAAAATATTTAGGTATGTACATCTTTCTGGTCCACAGTTGTTGTACTTGTATCTGAAACTGGTTCTTTGCATCCTGTATAAATTATGTTAATTCACAAATCTTTAACTGACTTGCTTTCTAATTCTTTTCTTTTCGCTAAAACCTAAAATGCTTTTCTACGTTTCTTATTTTGTCTGATAAGATTAAGCAGGCTTTGTTTTTGTCTTCATTTTTTTTTTGGGTTGGTCCTTTCTGGCTGTGGTCTAATGCCTTGTTCAATAGAACAAGGCCCAGATAGTGGCTCTGTTACTCTTCCTTAAACCCTCTTGTTCAGGAAGCTGGGCTCAAATTAAACCAGAACAATTCTTGGACTGAGAGAGAAGGAGAGAGGCAACAGCCAAAAATAAAAAATAAAAATCGCAAACCAAACATTATAATCACAACAATCCCAAACAGACACTAGAAGGACAAGTGTCTATGAATGGTCCCAAATCATCATTTCGATGAACTTGGATTTCTTGAGGAATAAAAATCCCAAACAAGGCATTGGAATTTCAATAATCCCACTAGACAATAGAATCAGGAATTCAGGACAAGTTGTCACCTAAGGGTCCAATAATTTTTTTTTTTGCTTTTTCTTAATATTGCCTTGTGAAGGAAGTCAAAATTTAGATAGTTTGGATTTAATAGTGGGAGTTATTTGTCAAATTAATTTAGTTTTATAATTAATTTAAAATAAATATGTAATTGTTATATGCTTTATTTAATTCTATAATGATATTTAATTTTGATAAAATTTTAATATTTTTCTAAGTAAATAACACATCCATTGAGAATTATTAGAATCACATTAAAAACGTGGCAGTTGCAGCTTCTATAATTCTTTTTTTAGTTAACAGAGTAGTTGACAAAACACACATCACTTAAAAGTATTAGAAACACATCTCGTGGTACTTGCAGCCTCATAAATCATGGTCAGCATTTGGGCACCATTTAACTCGTCAGATGCAAATCAATGACTTACCAGAAAAAGAAGGGAGCTCAATCACAATTTCTTCCAGCGACAAGAAGATATTAAATGTTATGGTGAGTCATCGCATTTCTATAACAACATTCACATGATTTCTCAATGATATTTGGTCCATTCATTTTGTGGTGAGTCATCGCATTTCTATAACAACATCCACATGATTCCTCACTGATATTTGGTCCATTCATTTTGTGGTGAGTAGTTGCATTGAGAAGATCTACAAGTGTAATTTAGTAGTAAGGGGTTTATGTAGTTTATTAAAAAAATTGTATTGTCACTTAAAAAACAAAAAGAAATAAAAGAAAGGATTTGGATCCGGTCATGTCACTTGAGTCATGTTGCTCAGATCTGAGTCATCCATTCCATTAAAGCTCATTTCAACCATTAAATATTAATGTGTTTTAATGGTTGAAATGACCTTAAATGGAATAGACGGCTTAGATCTAAGCAACATGACTCAAGTTAACATGACTGGATCTCTTCCCTAAAAGAAAAGGCCCAACTTATAGAAGTTGGTAATTTAGTGACTATATTGTATCAATCAATAGAGAGATGTTTATTGTACAATGCACACTACTACCTTTCATAATGGCTAGTAAAATTTCTTATTGCATAGCTAATTAAAGTGTGCGTGCTTATTAATTCCACAATGCACACTATACCTTTCGTAATAGCTACATTCTCTGTGTGTTATAGCCCAATGCTAAATTAATAGAGTTCTTGTGGACAACAAGAAATTAAGTGTTATTGGTCACACCATGCATCTCTCTTTTTAGCTAGCTAGTCCCTTGCATATCTGTGGAGGAGGGAATTGAAGAAATAACGTCCATATATATTAATTCTCATAGTGTCATTGGACTCAACAGCAATGCTTCAATGTAAGTCTTTGTTTTCCCTCGGGAGTGACTATAGCCGTCTTCAGCCTTGTAAAGCACATGTATTACACGTGACAAATTGAGAACTCGTAATAGAGGAGGCTTAGGCACTTGAGTAGGGTCAAGACATTCTTCGTTTACCTCCTTCCATGCATTTATAACTCGCCTATTAAATTCATTAATGGTATCTTGTTTCGTTGTACCATTTTGGTTCATGTATCATTTCAGCGCTGAGGCAATATGCCCCATGTCTTGTTCTCGCTGATAAAATTAATAGAGAAAACTTTCAAAACATGTAATTTAAAACCCAAAAGAAAGAAGAATGATATTAATTCGATTAATATTACTTACATCGTTAGAAACCATATCATCCATGAGCCTGTAAATAATGGTTGAAGCTCTAACAATTTTAGGGACATTGGCTAACCATTGGAAAACATCCTCTGTTGCCATGTGTCCCATGCCAATGAATGATGTCGCTATCAGCATACGGTAAGCAGATGACACTAATGCAACATCCATGTACTCCTCCATTGTAGGTGTGTAATTGCTACTGAACCATTTGGCCTCAGCACAAGGTAGAGGAAAGAAACCAAGGTGAGGAGAGAGAAAAGTGAATATGAAAATGAAAATGAGGAAGAGGAAGAGAGCTACGGGATGAAAAGAAATATCCATATTTTTCATAGATTTTTTTCATTGATTTTGGGCCGTGAAAAATTTTAAAACTCAAACTTTAACTTTAGTAAAATGGTGTGTTCTCTTTCTCATGGAAAAATTCATATTTCTCACGGAATTTCACACGAAAAACTTTTTTGTGAGAAAATTTCAAGAGTTTCTCAAGAAACCATTTTTCTTGAGAAAATTGATTTTTCTCACGAAAAAAAATTTCGTAAGAATTTCTCATGAAATTTTGTTCCATGAGAAATCAAGTGTTTACTTGTAGTGAAAGTAGCAGAAGAGAGAGAACAAGTACAATAGCTATAGATAACATTACTCGCAAAGAAAATAGATTATTTTTAGATTTATATAGTGATTTCAAGATTTATTCTATATGTTAACTAAGAAAGAATATAAGAAATAGTTTAGCTTTTAAGTTCCTACTAACAACTTCAATTATCCTGGGCTTATAAAAGTGAATGAGAATTGCATGTATCTTCAATTTCTTTAAAAATTAAACCAAGTAAGACATGGCATCTGAACATTATTTCTGATAACAAGAACATTCTAACCTTTTACTGCGGTTGATTTCCAGATAAATATTATTGGCCAGAACTTGTGGGAAGAAAAGGAGAGGAAGCCGCAGCAGTAATTAAGCGAGAGAATCCTCGTGTGTATCCGAAAATTATGAGTCTTATGACGATGGGAAGGGCATTGTTCTCCACGCTCCATTTATTTTTTAATCTTCTTTTCACTTGTAGAACACTTTCAACTTCTATTTTCCTAGGGTGTGGTTTTTATATTGTTCATGTCAGTGCACTGCCTTATGCATGGCGCTGTCATATGCTAAAGCTCAATGAACTTTTATAGTACCATTTATGCTCTAATTATGAAAATTTTAGTAATTGAAATTTAAACATTGAGCAATTGTCACAGATTACTTCATTCAAATGGTAATGTACGAACTATGAAGAAACCAACCAAGATTGTGAAGGAGAGATCTCTTATCTGTACAAGTAATGGTGCTAAATTGGATCGTAGATTTAGCTCTAATAGCGCAAGCTAGTTAGGGTCATTAGGGTGATGAATTTGATGACGCTTTGCAAAGAATAACTTTGGACTTGGGATGACAATGTCGCAATATTGGCACTCATTATATAACTGGCATTCATTATATATACAACTCATTTTTTAGCTCTTTAACAAAATAAAAACTTGAGGTCAAGCATTTGCAAATACTACTTTGACTTGTCAAGGACAATAGAGAACAAGATAACAAATACCAGTTATGCAAGAATTTTATGTTTAAATATCTTGTTCATAAATTATATTCAACTTGTTTAGATAGTATACACGCCCATTTGCGCATTTCATCCCACTCTAACAAATACCAAAATAGATTATTGTCATAGAATAGGGGCTGGGTTTGTGAAGGATCAAAGATAATGGAGGAGAAAAGAATAAGTGTAAGACAATATCAAAATAGGCTTTTTAACTATTTTTAAATGTACCAAACTTTAAAAAAAAAAAAAAAAAAAAAAAAAAAGCTAAGATGAGTTTCCTCCTCTAATACAAGTTTCAAGTTTTCGATACGTCTCGGAAATGAGTACAACACCAATTTTGAAGTACTGGTGCAACATAGGGTCACACATTTTTATAGTTAATGGAGATTCTATGTAACATCTTAAAGTTTTAGAGTAAATCACACAGGACAGATAAAATATATTTTTCCTTAAAAGTATAAGACAAATAAAGGGTGGCATGAATGCTCTCAATAATCAATAAGGCTGCATGGTCCACCACTCATGTTTCTTTCTTTTTTTTTCTTTTTCTTTTTTATTTGATTACATAGGAACTCAATGCACTAGGAAAGGGAATGGAAGTATATGGTGAGTATAGAACTCACGATATCAAGCCCTCTACTTCTTATGACTATAGAAAGTGTCATCAAACTCACATGTCATTGGCACCACTCATGTGTTTCTTTGGTTCATAATAAAATGGTGATTGCTATATTACCTCCCTTTCAAGAGGGGATAGCACTACTTCACCATTCTTAATGAGGAGTTATGGTGGGACCCATATTCTAAAATTGGTATCATTGTAAAGATCTTGAAAAAACAAGTCTTTATTGTGAGTTATAAATTTGTAAACTATTAATTAATTATCTAAATTTGAAAGTTTTAAATTAGAAATTCCATTAAAAATTGGTGAGATAAAATGACTTAAAAACTAAAAAGTAAAAACTTTATGAGGTAAAATGATAATTATGGGCTTATTAACTCAAATAATGCAATTTTACAAATTATTTATTGACTTAAATGATACGTCTTTGATATAGTAACATAACAGTCGTATCTAATATTAATCGTTAAAATATGATAGAATCAACCTTTAATATATAACTTTGTTCACCTACAAGTGCATTCGAATTTTTTTTTTTGAAATGAACAGTGGTAGAGCCACATCAAATGGCCCCACCTAACAAGCGGGACAATTCGATATATGTCTCCACTGCTGTTCACGTTAGAGTACTCTTTGTGAGGTAAAAGTGGTGCAGCCATACATCAAATATTTGAGTAAATTATTTCAACCTTTTTTGTCCTTTAAAAACTTACACATAAACTCAATTATTTAATAACTATTAACAATATTTTTTTTCTTTTGTCAAAAGAACGAAAGGGACAATACTACACTTATCTTGAGCCCCCCCTCTCTCGCCTCTTTCTCTTTCTCTCTCTCTCTCTCTCACTCTCACCGTTTCTTCTTCCTTCCTTCTTGCTCTCTCTTTCACCTCCATTTCCTGATCTACTGGCATGAAACAGAGAGCAAAGAAGAAGAAGAAGAGAAGCTTTGGGATTTTGATTTTCTTGCGGCAAATGGGTCTCTCTTTCGCTCTGGTCCTTGACCACTTGCACTGCGATTGGGCAGCCATGGCTGCACTGTGAAGAAGCTTTCTCTCTCTTTCACTCTCTCTCTCTCTCTGTTTGGCGTTTTTAGAAGGTGTTGCAAGGTGTGAAAGAACCAGTCCACAGAGAGAAACACAGCTTATCAAATTCATGGGTTTCTCTGAATTATTGTTCCTTATCATTAATTTATTCCTGTTTCTGTAGATGTGATTCGAATCAAAGCTTGGTTATTTATGGTTGTGTATACGTCACAAATTTTGGGTTTTCTTTTTTCCTTTTAATTTTTGCAATTGGGTTTGGGGATGTTAATGGTTTTCAAGTTTACCCAGATTGATTTGGATGTGTGAGACTTAAAAGGAAGAGAAGAGGAGTTTGAAAGAGAGAAGGAGAGAGTTGAGAGATTGGCAACAATGGCGCAGGGACAGAGAGAGGGCATACTACAGGCATTGGAACGTTTTGGGTCTGTGGAGGGTTAGTATTTTGAGGTTTCACCTAATTGAAGAGTTAATGGTCGTGTTAGTTTTTGAATTTATGTGTATCGTATTTTCAAATATAAACTAATACAACACATTAGATAAAACTAAAAAGAAAGAAAAATAAAAAATAAAAAAATGAATGGGAAGCGAATACACAAAACCTTAATAAATATATTTTCAAGAAAATAATTCCCAATTAGTTATATATAAGAATGAGATAAGTGTAAGCTTTTAAAATAGAAAAAAAAAAAAGTAAATATAATACCAGCTAAATATAAAAGAGATCAGAATAATTTATAGTATTTACTCCAAATATTTTGAAAGGAGCCCTCAACACAATGAAGTATTAATTAATTATCTCAATTTGAAAGTTTTAAATTAAAAATTTCATTAGAAATTTGTAGGATGAAATGACTTATATATTAAAAAGTAAAAAGTTTGTTAGGCTAAATGATGTTTATTGAAGGGGACAACAATTCACATGAAAATATGTTCGAACAATGGAAGAAATGTTATTATTGATGCATGCTTACTTGGAGTAGAAGTGAAATTGAACTTGAACAAAGTAGGCGCAGCAAACATGGTAATCACATTATTCAACTAAAACTAGATAGAGCATGCCAAGTAAGTAGTGGATTTGATCAGAATTTTTTAATAAAATCGTAAATGTAATTGCTGA
The DNA here is from genome assembly GCA_003255065.1 of Cercis canadensis. Lineage (NCBI taxonomy): Eukaryota > Viridiplantae > Streptophyta > Magnoliopsida > Fabales > Fabaceae > Cercis > Cercis canadensis. The sequence continues at coordinate 72,127 of QAOA01004993.1, forward strand.
CTTCCTCAGTTGCTTCTTGATTATTGAAGTGAGCTACTCCTTCTTGAATAATCACTTCCTCCAAATTTGGCACTTCTTTCTTGAATTGACCACCATGGATATATTCCTTTATCGAACCAGTAGTGTAGACCATGTCTAAGTCACCTGTAATGAACCTCACTGGTACTTTCACCTGTGCTCCTGTCCACGGTGCTGTGAGCTCCCAATTTCTACAATGCATTGAATGGAAGAACACATTAGCCAAAATTTACCATCATATATTGACATTAATCCCAAAGTTCTTGAAATGGTTCCTTAAACTTTATCCAAAACTAGATTCATCAGAAATTTTTTTGAACCAAATGACTTGTGGCCAAGTAAAACTAAGGTTGTCAATAGGATTTATGAATTTCTGTGTTTGAAAACAAAGTAAAAAAAAAAGAAGGAAGAAATTATCTTTGAAAGTTAAATAGAAAAAGTAATAATAACAACATACCGATTAAGATTTCTATAGTAGTTCAATCCTCCGGTGAAACCAGTCTTTTCAAATTTAGTAACAAAATAAGCAAGATCTTGTTCTGAGAGCCAAGAAGGCAAGGTTTTTGGAGTATATGGGTTGAATCCAATTCCATACTCTCCTTTTGGTAAGATTGGTGGACCTGTTTTGCGAGTTGTAAGGATGTTCTTGAGCACATATAGAGTCCCAACTTCAGCCATCTGAGCTTCTATCTCCCCTGGTTTCTGTCAACACCAATAGATTATGGTAATAAAGTACACTATGTACAGTATCAGATCTGCAATCAGTATAAATTAATTTATATTATAGGTGATCAATAAACATTCACTTTATTCACAATTAAAGAGCCACCCTCAAAACAAGCGTATTAACTATTAAGTGCTAGCCTATAAAAAGCAAATGTTATAATATATTTCTATTAGAAAATAGATCGGCCGGGTGAAAATAGCTAGCTTAGCGCTCCCTTCAAGTTTAACAATAGTTGTACCAGATTAGTTGAATTTTGGTACCAAGTCATTCATGATCTAATTATTGGGGATACCCTTAATAAATTATTCTTTTTACACCCAAAAAGTCCAGAAGTATATGCGAGGAACATTAACTAAATTTGAACCTGATCAAAAATTGTTAAATGACAAGAACCTGAAATCTGCAGATATAGTAGTCATCGCCGTGGAAGTAGCGCATGGCATCTACGGTCTTGGCTTTTGGGTTTCTTGAGATGTAGGGGACACTGAGACAGACGTATGCCTTGACTCTATCAGGGCGAAACAAGCAGAGGTACCAACCCATGAGGGCTCCCCAATCATGAGCCACAAGGAAGACTTGATCAACACCAAGAGTGTCTATGAGAGCAACAAGGTCACCCACAATGTCAAAGCATGTGTAGCTGCTTATTGAATCTGGAGCTTCCGTGTCGCCGAAGCCACGCAGATCTGGGGCCACGGCATGGTAGCCAAGGGAGCTCAGAGCCAGAATCTGGTGGCGCCACGAGTACCAGAGTTCAGGGAAGCCATGGAGGAACAATACCACTGGACCTTCTCCTTTCTCTGCTATGTGCATTTTGATTCCATTCACTTCCACTGTTCGATGTCCTATTCCTTCCATCTCTCACTCTCTCTCTCTCTCTCTCTCTGATTTCTCAATGGCTATTCGACTTAAGTTGAGGATAGAATAAAGACTATTTAAAGGGTTGTAAGTTATTCTATTGTCACATCTAACACGTTTTTATACTATTTTATTTCTATATTGTATTATATATTTATACTAATATAATTAAATTATATTAATTATGTTAATAGAAATTGATTTAACTAGTATGAATAAAATTATTTCACTTTTAAGATAAGGTTTGAATTTTATTGTGAATAATTTTTTTTGATAAACAATTTATAAATATTATTGTAAATATTTTTTGAGACCTATTACATATCTTGGTAAATTTATCGCAATAATACTGCTTAAGAAATTATTTACGATATTAAGTTAATTTTAAAAGTTTTTACCAAAATTAATCTTTTTTTTTTTATCTTTTTGACTAACATTAGAAAATAAGTAAATCGCATATATATTTTTAAATATGTGTTTTCTTATTTCTTAATGTCAATCAACACCCATTTTTGAAGCATTTCTCTCTTCTCTTTCTCTCTCACCTCTTCACCCTTTTGCAGCCTTTCACTCTCCTGTTTTCTCCCGCCATTTTTCTTCTATTTCCCTCTCCCATTCCCTCCCCCATTTCATCCTCATGCACATACATATAAATTTTTCTGAAACCTTTCTTGCAATGAGTGGTTTTGTATCAGAACCTGAAACTAAATACCTTCTTTCACCATTAATTTCAAGTGATATTTCAAGAAATGGCGTAACCAGGATTTTAATGAATGGCAATTAAAAAGAAACGAAAAAAAAATATATATTGCCTGGTGGTGTTCACATTATTTTGTTACTCCAACTAGATAACTCATGACATGTGAGTGAGATGATAACGATCATTTTAGTGCAATCCCCGTGAGCCGCTAGAGACACAATTGCCTTCACTTTGCCTGTTGATGGGACCAGTGATTCACTGATTCAAGCACCATTAATTTTATGCATTACCTATTTCTTCCACAAAATAAAAAATAAATAAAAACGAAACTCTGTTTTGTCCCATCAACCCAATGCCTACACAATTTTTTTGTAGTTTTAGGTTTTTTTAGATATTTTTAATATTTATATAGTATGTCATACTACATAAAAATAATTAATAAATAAATGACATGTGTACAAATTAACTATTTTTAAATTTGTTTAAAAAATTAAATAAATTATATTTTATATATAATAAAATATAAAAATTATGCATACTTGCCACGTCAATGTAGTATAGCATACTTACGTAGTATCATAGAATCCCCGTTAAATTAATCTTACTCTCATAGAGGATTTAAAAGCAGTGCACCAAGCCACCAACCATTCGCACAATTGGGGGGAGGGAATGGGAGAAGGAAATGGAAGAGAATTGCCAGGAGACAATGAGCGAGTGAAATGTCAGAGAAGAGCGAAGGGATATTAACTGATTTTGAGAAACTAAAAAAAATGAATAAGTGTTTTATTTATTTTTTAATATCATAAAAAAAAAAAAATAAAAAAAAAAAACTTATTTTGATAAATATTTTTAAAATTAATCTAATATTATAAATAATTTTTAAACAGTATTATTATTATAAATTTACCACATATCTTATCTTGTAATAAAATAATTTTCTCTTATTTTAAAATTTTTTTTATCAAAAAAGTTATTTTAATTGTGTCATACAATATAAAATTAAAATAAATTTAAAAATGTGAGATGTGACATAAGTCACACGCCGATAAATAACTTAAAACTTCCCTTAAATGTTTTTATGCTACAAATAAAATAAGTTAATGACTGCCAATCCGCCACGCCTTTCATTATATTAATATATTATTTATATAACTAAATATCGTATCCATGGATACTAGTAAAGTTTTATAGAAAAGGAAATGAATAGGAAGTAAAGTGGCGAAACGGCATAATAACACAAAAATGAATAGGTAAGGTGTCCGTGTCACCATTGCATGTCAACTAAACGACACGTTCGTTTCTCAAACTTCTTGTCATCATAACTTTGGGTGAGCCTCCTCTTTTGACAAGTGCAAAACGACACCTATAATACTCTCGTCCTAAACCTTTCCAATATCCAAAAAGCATCATCAACCACCACTACTTTGTCCGTTGGATGCCAAGATCCAAAAAGGACATGGATCTTCTTTAGCCACCGGAGAGATCCAGAGGAGGAGAAGACGCGGTGCTGTGCAAAGCCGCCAAAAGCATGGTCTCTCCATCATTTAACCTGTCATTTTAGGTTTTTGAAACCACAAAATTTTTTAAGAAAAGGAAAAAAATAATATATCTATGGAATATACTTATTTCAGTCACTTCAATTAAGTTATATATAGATTTTTAAAATACAGAATAAAATATAAAATGAACTAAATACAAAAGCAGTTGAAATAATTAATTTACTAATACATTTGTCATGTAATTGGAATGGAGCTTGTAACTTTCAACATACGAATTCAATCCAGCTGCTTCAATTATTGTAAATAAATTCCAAAGCCACTTTGTGTTTGTCTAGTAGCGAAGACTAAGTTAATTTATAAAGGATACAAAAATATAAGATGACACTATGTATTCCCTCATGTAATTGTTAAACTGTCATTTGAATTGATTTTTAGGAGTGCAGGGGCTAGAGAAGCAACCAGGGACTTTAGGAAATGATCCTATGAAGGAAAACTGTTGGTAAGAACAAACAAGTGAGACATTCGTTGTGGATAAGAAGAACAAGAGATAGCCATTTGAGTTTCCTGAGGTGGAGTTTGTACAAAAGAAGTTAGTTAAAATCTCAGTGTGAGTAGGTAAACATATGCAATGGTCCAAACTGTTAGTTTGTATGTAATGATCTTTGTTTCTTCTGGATTTGGATTATCGTTAATTAACTTCTTTTTGAAACATCAATGAATCTTGTATTACGAATATAGCTATTGCAAATTATGCTTTACTAGATTGAATTGACCTTCTGTTCTTGAAAATTTTAAAGCCAAAAGGCCTGTTATGACTGTCATTTTGNTGCAATGGTCCAAACTGTTAATTTGTATGTAATGATCTTTGTTTCTTCTGGATTTGGATTATCGTTAATTAACTTCTTTTTGAAACATCAATGAATCTTGTATTACGAATATAGCTATTGCAAATTATGCTTTACTAGATTGAATTGACCTTCTGTTCTTGAAAATTTTAAAGCCAAAAGGCCTGTTATGACTGTCATTTTGACTGTCACTTCCATTTCCCCAAGTTCTTTTTTATCAAGCATGACCTAAGAAACCAGTTTTTAATCACTTCCAAATATAATTATTTTTTCTCTAGTAGAAAAAATAATTTTTTTTAAAAAAAAAACCATATATTTCTTGGGAGAATTTATGCATGACATTAATCGTTTGTGCAGTGCAAGCTCCATGGATTAGCTGCTTTGAAATGGTCTATTTGTTGCAGGGAAGCTGATAATAAAAATACACTAGTTTGTATACAATTGTCGATGTTTATGAGAAGTATGAACAATTACGTCTCTTTAAGTGTGAAATGTTGAACATTTTCAAATGTGAAGAAATGTGTTTATTCAAGTGAAAAGTGTGTGTCTGTTCAAGTGAAGAGTGGTATCTAATTATTTTAAATAAAAAGATGTGTCTCATGCCTTCTCATGTTGAAGAGTCATGTTTTGAGCAATTTTGTCCATTTGAATAGGAGAATTAAGAGCCTAAGAAAAGCATTTTTATTTTTTCTCACTTCTCTCATTTTCTTTTTGTCTTATTTTCCTTCCAAACACACATTTTTATTGGAAGTTATAGAGGAGGAAATTTCACAATTATTATGAGCAATTTTTTAAAGAATCCTAGGGTAGAATTGCCATCAAATCTGGCAAAAGCATAGTAGGAGCCATTATCACCTGCTAGACGATGTTGAAACACGTTTTGAAAGCACAACTTTCTAATTTTTGTTCTCCTACAACATAACAATAAGTAAGACCTAGGAGTAAAGATATACACACAATTTATTTTTTACAAACTTTTCACAATTATCCTATGTGGCAACATCTGAACTACACAAAAAAACAAAAAAGTGTAGTGATCAGCTCATGAACTCAAACTTGCCACATAAGATAATTGTCAAAAGTGATTACCAGCTAAAAGTTCTTGGCCAGAGCTTAAGGGAAGAAAAGGAGAGGAAGCTGCAGCAATAATCAAAAGGGAGCATCCTCTTCTGACTCCTCAAATTGTGGAGACAATTTTTTTTGTACATTTGCTTGAACCATGCGCTGGAGTACTGCTTATCTTTGTCGACGATGACAAAGGCATTGTTACACACACGCCAAAGATTATCTAGTCCAGTTTGTCTTCATTAGTTGAAGGCATTGTGCCTTGTTCTGATGATATTGATAGTTATTTAGTTAATTACTTTTAAATCAATGTATATTACAACACTAGATTTTGGCCTGTGTGAATGCACTTGATGAACTATAATATTTATATGTGTCACCCTCCCAGTTGGAGAAGTGTGATTTTCTAGTAATGTGGTTTCAAGAAGATGATTTCAAGCTTGATTTGAAGTTCTAGAAGAGACAAGACTTATTTAAGTTTGGTTTAGAAAGCTTTTGGAGCTTCTTACTGTAAAATGGCATAAACCGGGTGACTGATTCAGTGGAAAGTTTATATACTCAAGCCATGGCACCAGAAAATGGGCTGGTAAGTGGAAAGAACACAAGGCAAAGCTATATATCTTCTCATAGGTAAAGAGAAAATCAAGTGCAGCAAGCTTACACTAGCCCATGATCAACAACCTTGGTGAAGAAAAACAAGCCAAAGAAAATAATAGAACTCTAATAATGGATAAGAGAACAAGACTTGTATTATATTTATGATACACATCAATGAAAGATTACATAGGTATTTATATATAGGACTCTAATGAGAAAAGGTTCATCCCCTAATTAATTCAAAATACATGAACCACACCGAAAATTAGGATTATTGAGTAAATAAGCTTCTTGAGAAACAAAGAGACATTATTCTAGAAAATTACTTTACTAATTTCAACACTCCTCCTTAAAGTGATTTTCTAGAAATAATTCTAAGCTGAGAACGAAGCATCTCAAAAGATTTTTTGAAAAGTGACTTGGTAAATATATCAGCAATGTTGTCTTGACTTCTCACCTCCATTGCACTAATGGTTCCATCCAAAACATTTTCTCTAATAAAATGATGTTCCACCTTAATGTGTTTTGTCCTTGCATGACAAACTGGATTGGTGGCAAGTTTTATAGCACTTTGATTATCTCCGTAAAGGCTAGTTGGACCATGAATAGGAACATTGAGATCTTCAATGAATCTTCAAAGTCAAACAAATTCTTGAGCTGCAAGTGTAGAAGCCTTGTATTCTGCTTCTGTAGTTGACAAAGACATTGAATCTTACTTTTTACTACACCATAAAATTTCAGTATCACCACATAAGAAAGCATAACCAGATGTTAATTTTCGATCATCTAAATCTCTAACAAAATCAGCATCTGTGAAACCTAGTAGAGTAAAATCTGCTTCTTTCTTGTAGAACAATCCCATGTCAAGGGTAGTGTTGACATACTTCAAAATTTTCTTTGTTGCCTCAAGGTGTGGCTTTTGTAGTTCTTCCATAAACATACTAACAAAACCAATAGAAAAAGCAATATTTGGCCTTGTTATAGTCAAATAAATCAAACTTCCACCTTAAACTGTTGGGAGAATGAATTTGCAATTTGAAATGTTGAGCATATTTCCAAGCAGGTTCATTATATAGAATGACCAAAATATGCTTCAAATTTTGTAGTTACTATGTGTAAACTATATGGTTATTTGCAAAATAAAAGGGTGCTGTTGCAAATTTGGTACCCGAGTGCCAAAAGAAAGCTAAAACCAGGCACAGAACAACCACCTGGCTGCTAGTTTTTGATCATTGAACACTCACCTAATTGCATGATAGTTCTTAGTTAGAACACGACTGAGCCAACAAGTAGAAAGTATTAAATTTATTAATATCCACATGACCAACCAAGCCAAGCCAGTAAGGTAAATTCATAGTTAATGCAATGAACAAGATTCAAACATGATCAGGACCATGAGCCGGTTGTTAGCATTTGGCCCGCCTGAGCTAATTAATAACCCCATCCACATTGTAGCTGTAGCCCTCTCCAACAACTTGTCCTCATCCATTATGACGCTTTTGTAGAGTCTGGAACTTCTCCTTCACTTTCCGCATCTCCTTCTCAAGCTCTGAGCTAGCTAATAATCTCTTTGCCTTTATAGCTGAAGCCCTCACCAACAACTCGTCCTCATTTATTAGCAGGTCTTTTGCCATATGGTACTTCTCCTGCTGTCCCCGCATCTTCTTCTCATGCTCTTTCTTCATTGATGTCATCTCCCACATGTGCTTTAGAGTCTCCATCTCAAGTTGAAGATTTAATTCTCTGGAGCACCCTGTCACGTATCTCAGAATTCCCAATCGCCATTAGTATTGTCCATTTCAATCATTATGAGCTGATTCCGAGCCATCCTCTTCAAATAGTTCAGCAGTTTCCTTCTCTACAAAAACCCTTTCACCCTCAGTTATTCTATTTTAGCAATGAGGGGTTCAATTACTACTGCTGCAAATTGTTCAACCTCTATGAACTATTGCTTCAAAGAAACTCCCTCACCATCTGTCAAGCTACAAATTTGTAATGAGAAACATATTCATCATCCAAACAGAAAACAACGATCTTCCAAAATTTGCAATCCAATGAAATATGCTTCCGCTTGAAAGTATATATAATGTCTATGACTGGTTATTTTCCTTATACTTCTATCTTAGTCGTTTCCAGCTTTTATCAACCTTTAGAGCCTCCTCATCAATCTTACGATCTTGATCATCATATCGTCTCAGTGGTATCTATAGTAACAACGTGAAATACAAAGGTTAAAATATTATTGATTTATTGACAAAATTTATTAAAACATTATCAAATTCAAATTCAGATCCAACTCTTCCAGGGAGGAAACATATTCATTCTTTGTCTTCAATGATGATATAACCTCATCAAGAGTGGACTCATTGAAGTATTTATTTGTAAGGTAAAAAAATAAATTGTTATCAGATGGAGGAAAAAAAAAACTTATTATTGATGCATGCTTACTTGGAGTAGAAGTGAAATTGAACTTGAACGAAGTAGCGCAGAAACATGGTAATCACATTATTCAACTAAAACTAGATAGAGCATGGCAAGTAAGTAGTGGATTAGATCAGAATTTCTTAATAAAATCGTAAATGTAATTGCTGACTTCCTCAGCTGCTTCTTGATTATTGAAGTGAGCTACTCCTTCTTGAATAATCACTTCCTCCAAATTTGGCACATCTTTCTTGAATTGACCACCGTGGATATATTCCTTTATCGAAGGACTAGTGTAGCCCATGTCTAAGTCACCTATAATGAACCTCACTGGTACTTTTACTTGTGCTCCTGTCCACGGTGCTGTGAGCTCCCAATTTCTACAATGCATTGAATGGAAGAACACATTAACCAAAATTTACCACCATTGGCATTAATCCCAAAGTTCTTGAAATGGTTCCTTAAACTTTATCCAAAACTAGATTCATCAGAAATTTTTTTGAACCAAATCACTTGTGGCCAAGTAAAACTAAGGTTGTCAGCAGGATTTATGAATTTCGTGTTTGAAGACATAGTAAAAAAATAAAAAATAAAATAAAAGGAAGAAATTATCTTTGAAAGTTAAGTAGAAAAAGTAATAATAACAACATACCGGTTAAGATTTCTATAGTAGTTCAATCCTCCGGTGAAACCAGTCTTTTCAAATTTAGTAACAAAATAAGCAAGATCTTGTTCTGAGAGCCAAGAAGGCAAGGTTTTTGGAGTATCTGGGTTGAATCCAATTCCATACTCTCCTTTTGGTAAGATTGGTGGACCTGTTTCGCGAGTTGTAAGGATGTTCCTGTGCACATATGGAGTCCCAACTTCAGCCATCTGAGCTTCCATCTCCCCCGGTTTCTGTCAACACCAACAGATTATGGTAAAAAGTACACTATGTACAGTATCAGATATGCAATCAGTATAAATTAATTTATTGTCATCAATAAACGGTCACTTTATTCACAATTAAAGAGCCACCCTTAAAACAAGCGTATTAAGTGCTAGCCTATAAAAAGCAAATGCTATAATATACTTCTATTAGAAAATGGATCGGTCGATTGATTCAATTTTAGGTCAACACTCTCCTTTCCCTTTTGAATGGGTAATGCTACCTCTTACTCAATTGGATAGGTTCGGATGAAATCAAACTGAAATCAAACTGAAATTGAGTAGAAAAGTTCACAAGAGATAACTCTTTAATTTGAACGGTAGAATTATGAATTAAAAAATTTTATATCTTAAAATAAATTTAAAAATTTTGACTTATTTATGAATATAAAGAGACTTAATAGTTTATTTTTAAAAAAAAATGGCCAAAAAATTTAAATTGTTAAAATAAAAAGACCAAAATAACAATTAAACATTTTTTATATCATATAATTTATAAATCATATAAAAAAATTATTCTAATACATACGATTCAATATTCACAATACTAAAATTTCACTATAAGTCTCGTTACAACCTACCCAAAATCCCACCTAAAAGAGGGTGAAAATAGTATAACAAGGGTAGCTTAGCCCTCCCTTCTTCAAGTTTAACAATAGTTGTACCAGATTAGTTGAATTTTGGTACCAAGCCATTCATGATGTAATTACTGGGGATACCCTCGATAAATTATTCTTTTTACACCCAAAAACTCCAAAAGTATATGCGAGGAACATTAACTAAATTTGAACCTGATCAAAAATTGTTAAATTACAAGAACCTGAAATCTGCATATATAGAAGTCATCGCCGTAGAAGGCGCGCATGGCATCTACGGTCTTGGCTTTAGGGTTTCTTGAGGTGTAGGGGACACTGAGACAGACGTATGCCTTGACTCTATCAGGGCGAAACAAGCAGAGGTACCAACCCATGAGGGCTCCCCAATCATGAGCCACAAGGAAGACTTGATCAACACCAAGAGTGTCTATGAGAGCAACAAGGTCACCCACAATGTCAAAGCATGTGTAGCTGCTTATTGAATCTGGAGCTTCCGTGTCGCCGTAGCCACGCAGATCTGGGGCCACGGCATGGTAGCCAAGGGAGCTCAGAGCCAGAATCTGGTGGCGCCACGAGTACCAGAGTTCAGGGAAGCCATGGAGGAACAATACCACTGGACCTTCTCCTTTCTCTGCTATATGCATTTTGATTCCATTCACTTCCACTGTTCGATGTCCTATTTCTTCCATATCTCTCTCTCTCTCTCTCTCTCTCTCATTTCTCAATGGCTATTCTACTTAAATTGAGGGATAGAATAAAGACGATTTAAAGGGTTGTAACTTGTAAGTTACTCTATTGTCACATCTAACACGTTTTTATACTATTTTATTTATATATTGTATTATATATTTATAATAATATAATTAAATTATATTAATAAAATTTCATTTAGCTAATACAAATAGAATTACTTTATTTGTAAGTTAAAGTTTAAATTCTATTGCGAATAATTTTTTTTAATAAATAATTTATAAATGTTATTGCAAATTTTTTTTAAAACCTATAACAAGTTTAATTTTATAATGAAATAGTCTTCTCTTATTTTAAATTTTTTATCAAAAAAAGTTATTTTAATTGTGTCATACAATATAAAATTAAAATAAATTAAAAAATGTGAGATGTGACATAAGTCACACGCCGATAAATAATTTAAAACTTCTCTTAAATATTTTTATGTTACAAACAAAATGAGTTAATGGCTACTAGTCCGCTATACCTTTCATCATATTAATATATTATCTATATAACTAGATATCGTATCCATGGATACTTGTAAAATTTTATAGGAAAGGAAATGAATAGGGAAGTAAAGTGGCAAAACGGCATAATAACACAAAAAATAAATAGGTAAGGTGTCAGTGTCACCATTGCATGTCAACTAAACGACACGTACGTTTCTCAAACTTCTTGTCATCATGACTGTGAGTGAGCATACTTTTTTGACAAGTGCAAAACGACACCTATAATACTCTCGTCCTAAACCTTTCCAAGATCCAAAAAGCATCATCAACTACCACTACTTTGTCCGTTGGATGCCAAGATCCAAAAAGGACATGGATCTTCTTCAGCCAACGGAGAGATCCAGAGGAGGAGGAGACCCGGTGGTGGCGCTGTGCAAAGCCGCCAAAAGCATGGTCTCCATCATTTAACCTATCATTTTAGGTTTTTGCAACCACAAATTTTTTTAAGAAAAGGAAAAAAATAATATATCTATGGAATATACTTATTTCAGTCACTTCAATTAAGTTATGTATCTATGGAATATTCAATTTTCAAAACATTGGAAATATCGAGTATTTAAATGTTGCTGGCTAGCAATAATTGATGAATGTTTTATATAGAGATAACACTATTACTCCAACTACTCTATTCGTACAATTATATAGATTTTTTTTTTATTTCTTACAATTTCTTGATTGATATAAACTCATCAAGAGTGGACTCATTGAAGTATTTATTTGTAAGGTAAAAAAATAAATTGTTATCAGATGGAGGAAAAAAAAAAACTTATTATTGATGCATGCTTACTTGGAGTAGAAGTGAAATTGAACTTGAACGAAGTAGCGCAGAAACATGGTAATCACATTATTCAACTAAAACTAGATAGAGCATGGCAAGTAAGTAGTGGATTAGATCAGAATTTCTTAATAAAATCGTAAATGTAATTGCTGACTTCCTCAGCTGCTTCTTGATTATTGAAGTGAGCTACTCCTTCTTGAATAATCACTTCCTCCAAATTTGGCACATCTTTCTTGAATTGACCACCATGGATATATTCCTTTATCCAACTAGTAGTGTAGACCATGTCTAAGTCACCTGTAATGAATTTCACTGGTACTTTCACCTGTGCTCCTGTCCACGGTGCTGTGAGCTCCCAATTTCTACAATGCATTGAATGGAAGAACACATTAACCAAAATTTACCACCACTGGCATTAATCCCAAAGTTCTTGAAATGGTTCCTTAAACTTTATCCAAAACTAGATTCATCAGAAATTTTTTTGAACCAAATGACTTGTGGTCAAGTAAAACTAAGGTTGTCAACAGGATTTATGAATTTTGTGTTCGAAGATAGAGTAAAAAAAAAAAATAGGAAGAAATTATCTTTGAAAGTTAAGTAGAAAAAGTAATAATAACAACGTACCGGTCAAGATTTCTATAGTAGTTCAATCCTCCAGTGAAACTAGTCTTTTCAAATTTAGTAACAAAATAAGCAAGGTCTTGTTCTGAGAGCCAAGAAGGCAAGGTTTTTGGAGTATCTGGGTTGAATCCAATTCCATACTCTCCTTTTGGTAAAATTGGTGGACCTGTTTTACGAGTTGTAAGGATGTTCCTATGCACATATGGAGTCCCAACTTCAGCCATCTGAGCTTCTATCTCCCCCGGTTTCTGTCAACACCAACAGATTATGGTAAAAAGTATACTATGTACAGTATCAGATCTGCAATCAGTATAAATTAATTTATAGTATAGGTCATCAATAAACATTCACTTTATTCACAATTAAAGAGCCACCCTCAAAACAAGCGTATTAAGTGCTAGCCTATAAAAAGCAAATGCTATAATATACTTCGATTAGAAAATGGATCGGCCGATTGATTCAATTTTAGGTCAACACTCTCCTCTCCCTTTTGAAGGGGTAATGCTACCTCTTACTCAATTGGATAGGTTCGGATGAAATTAAGTTGAAATTGAGTGGAGAGGTTCACAAGACATAACTCTTCAATTTGAAATGGTGAGATTATGAATCAAATAACTTTATACCTTAAAATAAACTTAAGAATTTTAAGTTAAAGACAAAAAGACCAAAATTATACATTTTATGAATATAGAGGGACTTAATAATTCATTTTTAAAGAAGAGAGACCAAAAAGTTTAAATTATTAAAATAAAGAGACTAAAATAACAATTAAACCTTTTTTATATCATGTAATTTATAAATTATATAAAAAATTATTCTAATACATGCGATTCAATATTCACACTACTAAAATTTCGCTATAAGTCTCGTTACAACCTACCCAAAATCCCACCTAAAAGAGGGTGAAAATAGCTACGCCCTATAACAAGGGATAGCTTAGCGCTCCCTTCTTCAAGTTTAACAATAGTTGTACCAGATTAGTTGAATTTTGGTACCAAGCCATTCATGATGTAATTATTGGGGATACCCTTGATAAATTATTCTTTTTACACCCAAAAACTCCATGCGAGGAACATTAACTAAATTTGAACCTGATCAAAAATTGTTAAATTACAAGAACCTGAAATCTGCAGATATAGTAGTCATCGCCGTGCAAGGCGCGCATGGCATCTACGGTCTTGGCTTTAGGGTTTCTTGAGATGTAGGGGACACTGAGACAGACGTATGCCTTGACTCTATCTGGGCGAAACAAGCAGAGGTACCAACCCATGAGGGCTCCCCAATCATGAGCCACAAGGAAGACTTGATCAACACCAAGAGTGTCTATGAGAGCAACAAGGTCACCCACAATGTCAAAGCATGTGTAGCTGCTTATTGAATCTGGAGCTTCCGTGTCGCCGTAGCCACGTAGATCTGGGGCCACGGCATGGTAGCCAAGGGAGCTCAGAGCCAGAATCTGGTGGCGCCACGAGTACCAGAGTTCAGGGAAGCCATGGAGGAACAATACCACTGGACCTTCTCCTTTCTCTGCTATATGCATTTTGATTCCATTCACTTCCACTGTTCGATGTCCTATTCCTTCCATCTCTCTCTCTCTCTGTCTCTCTCTGATTTCTCAATGGCTATTAGACTTAAGTTGAGGGATAGAATAAAGACGATTTATAGGGTTGTAACTTGTACGTTACTCTATTGTCACATCTAACACGTTTTTATACTATTTTATTTCTATATTGTATTATATATTTATACTAATAGTTTAATTATATTAATAAAATTTCATTTAGCTAATACAAATACAATTACTTTGCTTGTAAGTTAAAATTTAAATTCTATTGTGAATAATTTTTTTTAATAAATAATTTATTAATGTTACTGGAAATCTTTTTTAAAGCCTACAACAAGTTTAATCTTATAATGAAATAACCTTCTTTTATTTTAAATTTTTTATCAAAAAAAGTTATTTTAATTGTGTCATACAATATAAAATTAAAATAAATTAAAAAAATATGATATGTGACATAAGTCACACGCTGATACATAGCTTGAAACCTCCCTTAAATGTTTCTATGCTACAAACAAAATGAGTTAATAGTTGCCAGTCCGTCACGCCTTTCATCATATTAATATATTATTTATATAACTAGATATCGTATCCATGGATACTTGTAAAGGTTTAGGTGGTGTTTGTTATTAGTTATTCATTTGTCCGAGAATTCTTACTTTTTTGGGAATCCTATTCTCAAAAATGAGATTACTAGAAAAGTTAATATTTCCATATTTGGTTAACACTCAACTTTCTTAGAAATAATATCTTCCCTTTCTCTCCCTCTCAGCCCTTGCCCCTTTGAATTGTGGTAGAACCAACCATACCACAAACAATAGCTTCAAATCGTACCAAATTTCACAGGCCACCTCAATATCTCATTACCACCTATATATATATATATATATATATATATATATATATATATATATATATTAATTTTAATGGGATTCATTTTCTTTTCGTTTTCGACCCTAGCTTTTCAACAGAGAGATTCATATGCAGAGGACACAGTGGGCTGCTACTTCCATAATTCCATTCAAGAAAGACATGTTAATTCACTGGTGCGGTTGCAACCCCCATTTATTTGCAAATTTCTGCAGGGTTCATTTGTTTTATATGGATACCTTGTAGCAGATTAGTGGGTGATTGCTTTCTTAGTAGAAGTAAAATTGGGAAATTTTAGTTTTATTTTTTTAAAAAAAAAAAATTATAGAAGACATATTGATCAGATATTCAGATGGCATTTGTGGGATATTTTGTAAGCACAATATTCATCAAGCTAAAAGAAATTATTTCTTTGAACAATTGCCTTCGACTATGTTTTTCCTTCTGATAAGATCCATTTTTGCTTTTTCGCCCTTGCTTACGTTGGTTCATGGTCCACCCCTCCTCCTCAACAGTCAACATAGGACCTTCATGAACCACCACAAAGAGACCTTTACTTTCCTTTACGATTCTAATTCTCTGGATCCCAATTTCATTGGCTGAAATTTCTCTAGAATTCAAAATCAAAAGGAAAGGTTTAGTCCTCCTGTTCGTGTGTTTCTGTAAAACGGCTTCAAGCGATGGTTGGAGGAAGAAGAGCAGAAATGAAAGCGAGGAAGGAGAGAAGGGTGCGCAAGCGCGGCAAAGAAAAAAATGCTCGACGCTGGACGCTGCGAGCCCAGCGCTGAGCGCTGGTATTTTTATTCCCCGAAAAGTTGGATTCCCACTTCAAGAGGTGAGTAAGTTTTATTCTTATTTTATGTATAAATTTCATTCTCGAGTATCTTTTATTCTNCTCGAATATCTTTTATTCTTAGAAATAATTTTGTATCTCTTGTACCAAACATGAAAAAATTTTATTTCCACCTTACTTTCTCAAAAATTTTAAAAGATAGCTGGTACCAAACACCACCTTATAGGAAAGGAAATGAACAGGGAAGTAAAGTGGCAAAACGACATACTAACACAAAAAATAAATAGGTAAGGTATTGCATGTCAACTAAACGACACGTACGTTTCTTCAACTTCTTGTCATCATGACTGTGAGTGAGCATCCTCTTTTGACAAGTGCAAAACGACACCTATAATACTCTCGTCCTAAACCTTTCGAAGATCCAAAAAGCATCATCAACTACCACTACTTTGTCCTTTGGATGCCAAGATCCAAAAAGGACATGGATCTTCTTCAGCCACCAGAGAGATCCAGAGGAGGAGAAGACGCGGTGCTGTGCAAAGCCGCCAAAAGCATCTCTCCATCATTTAACCTATCGTTTTAGGTTTTTGCAACCACAAATTTTTTTAAGAAAAGGAAAAAAAATAATATATCTATGGAATATACTTATTTCAGTCACTTCAATTAAGTTATGTATCTATGGAATATTCAATTTTTAAAACATTGAAAATATCGAGTATTTAAATGTTACTGGCTAGCAATAATTGATGAATGTTTTATATAGAGATAACGTTGTTACTCCAACTACTCTATTCATACAATTATATAGATTTTTTTTTT